>JARHVA010005154.1:0-600000 GCA_037957365.1 Torreya grandis | reverse complement strand
CTATTATGTGCTCAAGGCTTGCCATTTCCACATGGATCCCTCTCACTTTATCCACTTGCCTAGGGCTTTGACAAATTTATTGTGCCTACACAAACCATTGTGGGGATATAAAGCATCAACATTTCACCACATGGTGTCATATCACTAACCTGATAGCTTGGGGATCTAACATACTATCTGGGTTGTACAAAAATCTTTCGAAGAGTAGGGAAACATGATTGTGACATGTGGCATCATCCTGCCAACTTAATAGCCCAAAGGGTTTTAAAGTGTATGGACTATTTTAGGACTCTAAGTCATAGGATTGTGACATGTGGAAGCATCCCTTTAACTTGCTCACCCACTCACGTGGGGGATTACTAATTCCATTATCCTATTGGTCAAATTTTAAAATCAACTAAGTGTCGAAAATCATTTTAAAGGGCTTAGGATCACTACGAGACTAACACATGGAGTCAGACAACCTTATAAATAAATGGATAAGTACTACTATGACTAAAAAACAAGGAAGCCATCAAGACATCACTTGGGGTCCATTAAATTTTATCTCCACCTCTTGAAGCTATCATCAGGAAACTCCATGAAAATAGACTGTCCTTTTTCTTCTCAACTCTTGTAGGCTCTAAGTGCACTATATTGGCTGAGAACACTTAGGAAGTTGAGAATTCATAAATGCTTTAAAGTATAGAGCTTCCCTCTAGACTTACAATTGACTGTGCAGAACTAGCTAAGTCTTGGGATTGATTGAATAAATCTTGAGAAGCCTATGAGTGATCCCAAAGCCTTGAATAAAACTTAGACATTACTCTTCCATGGTGATAAAAAATGGTCAACAATACATGATTACTTCATCAATGAATATTAGAGGTATACATGGGTGTAATTAATCATAAATATAAGGTTTTTTTTAATCATTTTCAAGACTTCAAGGTGCTTGTGGAAAAGAAATTAGGAAAATCCATCAATACTTTACATACCAACAATGGTTTTGAGTATGTTAGTAACCATTTTAAGCAATTATGTATGTCATAAGGGATTGAACCACAAAAAATATTCCATATAGTCCTCATTAAAATGGTGTCATAGAGCATAATAATAGGTCCTTGAAATAAATGGACAACTATGTGTTGCATTTCAAGTCTCTTACAACCTAGTACTGGCTTGAGGCCATCGATTGTGCTTGTCATATCCAAAACTGAGTTACTTACAAAGAATTAAAGGGAGTCACTTATTTTAAATCATGGAGTGGTCAAAAAGCCATAGTGAATTAATTTTGAGTGTTTGGATCTCCTGATATGGTCCATATTCCAAATAATAAATGTAAGGTAATGGAACCTCAGAGTTAGCCTTGCATCTCTATTGAATATCTTGAGGGTGTTAAGGGATACAAGATTCTGTATCCCACCACTCATGAGTTGTTCATTAAGAGGAGTGTTTATTTTCAAGATGGTCATTAAGAATCCACACTCGACACCTTTATACCTTAGAAAAATAAGGATTTGATGATTTAGATCTTCCTTAGTAACTTCTTGATGATCTAGATTCTTGTTCTAGTTCTGATGATGAGAATAGTGTTGAGGATTCCCCTCCTCTTTCTCCCATACTATCTATATAGGATGAGGAATATCTTCTTGAATATATGATCACTAGTCCTCTTTGGGCTAGGTAGACACTATAAAGTACTAGATAATGGGTTAGAGATCCATCAGACACTAAGTGAACCTATTCATAATTATAGGATGCTCCACATGCTTTTGTTGCATCTGATTTTGATTTGCAATCATTTTATAAGTCATCAGGCACTCCTAAGTTGGATAATATTATAGGAGATGAATATGGTTACTTGAAAAGGAACAACACTTTTGATTTATTTCCTCTTCCTAAGGGAATATTTTTTTTTGATGTAGGTGGATCTATCAAACAAATTTACCATAGATGTGTTTGTAGACAACTTCAATATATGTTTACTAGAAAAAGGGATTTTTAAGATACCTAGAATTGATTATACCAAGACATTTTCCCTATTTTCCAAAATGAACTCAATCCAACTCACTCTCATTATTATCATAACACATTGTTGGGATGTTCATCAGATGGATGTGAAGAGTGCCTTTACTCATGGAGAAATCAAAGAGGAGATATGTATGGAGCAACCACAAGGATTTGTGTGAGATTCTTCCTTAGATTGAAAACTTCAAAAATATATCTATGGCCTCAAGCAAGCTCCTCTATCTTCATATGCCAAGATGGAATCCTTTCTTATTTTGATTGGGTTCACTGGATATCATTATGATCTAAACATCTAAATTTTGTAATAGGATGATTCACTGTTAATTCTAGTTCTCTACATAAAGGACTTATTGATCACATGGAGTTATTCATCCACCATTATAGTAGTGAAAACTAATTTGTCTGACAATTTATCAATGACTAATTTGGGCTTATTTCATTACTTATTATGGATTGAAATTTCTTAGTTTGACACTGAGATCACTATTGCACAATCCGATTGTGTTCTTAATTTACTTGCATAGTTTAACATGGTTGACTATAAGCTATAATTGATTCATTTTCTATCTAGTGTGAAGTTTGAGGTTGATTACCCATCTCTTTTGGTTGATTCTACCTCATATCAATAACTTTTTTGTAGTCTCATCTACTTTACACACACTAAACCTAATATTGCATATGTAATAGGCATGCTCTTTAGATTCATGCAAGAACCACACGAGCTACACTAGAAATAAGTTAAGTAGATTTTCCACTACATTAAAGGTGCTCATAGTTTTGAGATTCACTATCGAGTAGGCATTGATGTTGACTTAATTGATTATGCATATTGAAATTAGATTAGTGATATTCAATATCATAGTCTACTTTAGGTTATAGTTTCTCCTTCAGTTCAAATTTGGTTAGTTGGTAAAGTAAGAAGAAAATTGCTATCAATTTATCTTACAAAGAGATAAAATACAGAGGAGATATTAATGATACCATCAAGGCTATTTGTATTTAGGGGATTCTCACTAAGTTTGACATCCAGTTGTGAAGACTAAATATCATCTTCTATGACAACCAAAGCACAATCCAAATCTATAAGAATCTAGTCTTTCATAAATAGATCAAACATATAAATATTCACATGTATTTCATTTAGGACCTCATTCATGAGAAATTAATTGATCTCTTTTATATCTAAGTAATGAATAAAATTATTATTGTATTCACTAAACCCTTCACTGAGAGTATCTTCATTTATAGGCTCTTCTTATAGTTTGAAAAGAATTGACATCCTCCTATAGGTTTTTTATTATTGTACTTGGATACCTCATAAAACCTTTTTATCATGACCTAATTCTAATACCCACCTAACTTCACTTAAGGAGGGGGTGTTAGTGTACGTTTTTATCCCATTTAATGGGTTTTACTTACACATGTATAGTTAGCTTGCTTATGTGTCTTTTAGGTCATTGTGAAAGATAATATCATATTCATGAGGAAGTGAGGACATGTTTATCTTTCACTTATATAATGTACCTTGTTAAAGCTTTTATGGCTAATTATTCTAATGCTAATATTGTAATCTTTTGATTGTTGAGTAATAAGCTTCTTCTATCTAATGTTTGATTTTTCTACTACACATAGTTAATTTATTCATGCATTTAAATCTATCTAGTAGATATTTGTTTGTGGAAAAATTTGATAGGTAGTTATAGATAACTAATTATTTTTGCATGATGCCAAAAACCTATTTTTCATCATGGTACTTGCCCAAGCCACCATATGTAGACACCAAAAAATTGCACACTTATAATTTTTGATGACTGCATGTCTTGGAACCCCCTAAAGACCCCCTAAAACCTTCTTAACCCTTAACTATCCCATCTTAACCTAATCAAATCACTATTCTCCGATTCACATAGTACTATTTGAAATCACTATTCAGAATTACTATTCATTGTCACTATTTATTATGGGACCCACTATCACTATTGATGATGACATGGCAAGTGACATGGAAAGTGACATGGAAGGTGATATGGCAAGAGACATGGCTTGAAAGTGAGGTGGATTGAGGTGGGACATCATACCCCACCTGGGACATACCTCTAAAGTACCTAAAGACATCATTAATCACTAAAGGGCCCCTCCTTAGAAGTATAACACATTTTTCATCATGGGACCATCATTCAACATGTGTTTTTGTCCTCATGCATGGATAATGATGCCAAAATTCATGGGGCACTTATCAAAAAGATAAAATTGAGTGGTAGAAGGTATTTTTGACCTAGATGAGCCCATGTACATGATTCCCTCTCCATTTTGGACTCTAACAAGTTTGAAGACAAACCCACCAAGTGGGAGACCTATTGGCTAAGTGGGAATCTCACCCCTTTATCTTTCAAGACCACTCATGCACCAACATGGAGAATGGTGCCAAAATTCATGGGGAACTTATCCAAAAGACAAATTATCTTAGTGAAAAGTTCTTTGGCCTCTTTTGATCCCATGTGCATGATTCCCACTCTAAATTAGACTCATGTGCAATGTGGGAGATAAACCAACAAGGTGGGAATACCACCATACTTATCCCCTTTGTCATTTATGAGCCCACTTGAAAAATGGCACCATACTTATACTATTCCCTCTTTTGGCATGATTCTTCATAAAAACTGCTATAAATACCACCTTCTCCTTCACCAAAGGTTATGTTGGATTTTGTTTAGAAGCTTTCATCTTACAGGTTAGTCAATCATAAAAGAGGTCACTAATCTTGGAGGAGAAGAGCATCAAGTAACAATACTCTGGCAAAATTGCCTCAAGCTCCATCAATAACATCTTTGATGAGGCCACCAATTTCTCTATTTTTCAGTCACATCCATACCTAGTATATATCTTTTTATATGTAAATCTCCATAACCATCCATGACTCATATAAATGAATGAATGAATGAATTTATGATTTTATGTATGCATTGATATATATATGCTTTTTCCTGGATTAGATTATACTTTATAACTTTATTTAATAAGAATTTGAAGGATAACGTAAGGTTGTAGGATATTTTTTGGGCACAACACTTACAAGATACCCAAAATAATTATAGGATCTACCTACAAGCTGCCCATAGTCACTATAGGTTGCCTCAACAACTGTAGGATCCACCTATAAGTTGCTTATGGCAACTGTAAGCTTCACCTATAGGTTGCCCATTGCCACTATAGAGTGTCCATAGCAATTTTAGGCTTTACCTAGAGGTTACAACCATTATACAAAATAGAGCTATTGTTGTGATCAAATCTTAAGGACACATCCAGTGATCTTGGGAACCAAATGGATGATTGAAAAGGGCCAAAGTTATTGTATGAACTCCTTACATGCAAAGAAATTTATATGTGCTACCAAAGATGAGAAAGACAAGGACAATGGGAAGGAGATAAAAAAGTTAAAACAACAAAACAATATACATAATCCTTAACCCAGTCAAGCCTAAAATAAGTAACTTTGGTTACTGACCACTTGAAGGTTGATTTTGGTAGTTTCTTAAGTATTTGTATTTTTCCTAGTTTGGTGTCTTTGTTTAGAAGTTAATAAACTACATTCTATATTTGATGGCAAAACCTAGATCATATTAGGTGTTAGTGAGTTAAAATTGAATATTAGATAGTTGATAAAAATATAGAAGTCATTGCATTCTAATCTTCTATATAAATCTTTAATCGTTAAATATTTGAGTAATGAGAAAGTTGATTCTATAAGATGCTTTTGTAAATCTCTTAGAGAAGGATTAGAAATTAGTTCTAAATGAGGAAGGGCCCCCTCAAAAGGAGTTGTACTGAAGATCCTAACCCTTCTTAGTTAAGAGTGTGTAAGTAGATTTCATTATTAATCTAATTATACAAAGTGTGATGCATGTGTATTTTATAAGTGTGAAGTATTTCTATATTTTTTTCATAATAATTTCATAGTATAACTATCTATTGAATTCAACATAAGTTCATTGTACTACAACTAGTAAAGCAAGATGATTTATAAATCAATAATTTATATATAGTGCTGACATCCTTGAAAATCATACACACCCTAGGTTGATAATTAATTTTAATCAGACTCAATAATCTAGTATTCACTAGGTAATTAGTCTGCACAATATTTTAGCACCATTTCTAGAGAGGGTGTAAGTTATTATTTTCTAAAATCAATCATTATTTTTAAAGATTGCTTAATATACTATTCTACCCAGCCATACAAGTCAAGTGAGGACATTACGGTGTCTTATGCCAAATGTCAAAGTTTCTGGACATATAGTTCCAGTGGGGCAAGTTGAGTGAGGGTACTACGGTGTCTTATGCTAGATGTTTAAGTTTTTGGAAGTAAATCACACATAGCATTGAATGTCTCTTTGCAATCTTGTAATTTACTTATTTTATGTTTTTAGGATTTATTTTTTTCAAAAGTGATTAATTTTTTACAAAGTGTGCCTTTAATTTTCTTTCTTTCATTTCTTATTTTCTAGGATAATTTTTCTTCTTTCATTTCATATTTTCTAGGATAAATTTTTTACTTTCATTTTATACTTCCTAGAGTAATTTTCTTGATTTTAGTAGATAATTTTACTATTTTATAGAAGTAAAATTTCAATTCCAATCATTTTTATTTATACACTCTTTTATTTTACTTTTTGCTTATTCTAAAACAACCCCTTGGAACACTCAAAAAACAAAAAGACACTAATCTTGTGCAGGAAGAAATAGGAAAACTGAAAGGGGTAACACAATTCTTATGCAGAGAGAAAGAGATTTTCAAGGGAGATTCCTATAAAAAAAGCCATAAGTTTCTACTAGGAAAGAACCATAAGTACCCAAAACAACTAAGAATCCTATTGAAAAATATACCATAATCCAAAGGGCTCTTAAAGAAGGAAACATTACAAACTAAAGGAAGCAATTATAAAAGAATTACTATTGGCTTTGAAAAAGGAAACAAAAGTAGAGGAAACATTAGCTAAATTATTAATGAGAAACAAAGGGAAAAAACTTCATGAACCAAACACTTTAGAAAGTAGCATCAGAACAAAATTCCATAAAGGATTTCTTAAACAAATGCAAGAAAGTTTCAGAGAATCTTCATATTTCTCATCAAGAAAAAATATTACGAAGTAGAAAATAAACTTTAACTATCATATTAATGAAGGTATTGATACAAAATTTGAAGACATGATCTTGAGTACCGTTGGTAAACATATCACAAGAAAATCCATCATGAATAGAGGAGACTTTATGGATGACAATGAGACTCCAGACATAGTTACTTTTGAATTTTCTATTCTAGATGTAATATGTGTAATACAAATGAAAAATATCCCACCCTCAGCTTGCCCAATTTTAAAAGTACATTCTTAGAAGACCCAATCACCTTTTTTTTAAAATTTGATATCCTCTTTATAAGCTATGATTACAAGTAGGATGCATAGAAATTAAAACTTTTTCCAGCCACCCTCAAGGACTCAACACTTCATTGGTTCATGGGACTAGGTAATAATTCAGTCCTCACTTGGAGGGATATGAAAAAGAAATTTCTAGATAAGTATGAGGAATATAGATGAGGAATAAGTTACAAAATAAATGACATATTCAAGATGACTCAAGAAGGGGATGAATATTTTGAAGATTATGTTGAATGGTTCATGTTCAATGTAGATAAATTTAAGCAAAGTACACTAGGAGAAGAACCTCTAAAATTCATCTTCCTAAAAAGAGTCTGAGAAGATTGTCTGGAAGACTTAGACCTAATTAGTGGGGGAGATATCTCCCATTTTCCATTTGTAGACATCAAAGAATTGAGAAAAATCTATTCCAGGTATGTCATAAAAAAAATTAGGGACAATAAGCTTCCACTGGTAGCTGCAAGTGGCCTATCAAAACTAGAATTTAGTAACCTGTTACAAGACATGAAATAGGATATCATTAGTCATTTGGCTACCCAACTAGATAGCCCACACTTAAGGTAAAAGCAATCAATATTGAATCAAGCTTTGACCAACCATCTATTGTCTAGATTGTAAGAGGAAGAAGATAGATTGTAGGTGTCATGAGGTTTGGGATAAAGTAGCTAACATCACAATTGAAGAACCAAAAATAGTCGAGTTATATGATATAGGAGGAGATAGAGACCAAGCTTTGTATGTTGCACAAAGAAAGTCATGGGTTTAATGACCATCTTATTTATGTACAGGACAAGATCCACTTTTTACAAATTCTACCTTTTTAACTCATAATTTGCAAATACTACTCTTAATTAGACTAGTCCATGAATGAATGTCCCACCTCTTAATTCTAGCCTTCAGCTACCTCAGACAATCTATCCCACCACCTCCTATAAACCTCCACCAAATTCATCCCCACCTCCTAATTCTAGCTGGTAACCACCTCAGACAAGTACCCCACCACCTCCTAAGAACCTCCATAAAATTCATCCCCACCTTGGACACAAGCTTGGCAACTACCCCAAGGCCCACCCTTCACAAACTAGTGGTAACAACCCTAGGGAAACCATCAAGAATGATATATTCTATAGTAACAATAACAACCTCCTACTCATATACCTAATATAGAAGCTACACCCAAGACTAATTAACTTCCTACCTAAGGCATGTAGAACCTTATAAATAAGCCCATTCATCCAACCTTTAGTACTTAACCTATTTAGTACCTATCATATATGATTAACATCAATGAAGTTCACCTACAATTAGGGAAATTTTTACCATCTCCAACCCCACCCATAATAATGGAGTCAGATCAGGAAACTCTAAAAGATCATGTTAACCCACCTTTATTACCACAAAAACTCTCTAAACTAGCAAATAATGTTGTTATTTAAATAGCCCCACCATTTCTAGAATGTCTTACCCTTTAACACCATGCAAATTAGCTTGAATTTGATTTCATAGGACAACTCAAAAATCTCTATGTTAAAATTCCCCTCTTTCAAGTCATCAAGGATGTGCCCATATATTTCAAAGTTGTTAGAGACTTATGTCTACATAAACCTAGAAGGAAGAAGCAAGATCTCAATATAGTGCATGTGATTGACTAGCTAACAAACCTTATGCTGGAAAACACCATGTCAAAAAAATATTCAGATCCAAGATGCCCAATAGTAACAGTCTAGATCCATGATCAATAACAATCCAATACATTGATAGACCTAAATGCTATGATAAATGTAATGATAATTGAAACCATACACAAAAAATAGTTGAATAATATTCATCCCACATCTATAACGTTACAAATGACTGATAGGTCTATAGTTAAACTAGAAAGAGATATTGAAGATCTTGTCATTACTGTAGATTCTTGGGAGTATCTTGGAGATTTCATTGTGTTGTAACTTAAGTGTAATTTAGGTGGATATCATATTATCTTAAGACATCCTTGGATTGATATAATTGATTCCTTCATTAGCTATAGATCAAGTGATGATTTGGGAAATAATTTAGGTTATAATTTGAGTGACGGATCCACCTCAATTGATGATGGAACTTTTGGGAGCCATAACTTTTGCACCGTAGCTCCAATTGACTCACTGTTTGAACCATTAGAAATATAATAATGAGGATAAATTGGTTATATGAAATGGATATTTGTTTGATGAAGTTTGACCACTAAAAACCCAATGGAAGTGCTCTAAATTTCAATTTTAGTAGTGTAGTCTGAAAATAGTAAGTTTCTAAAAATAGTAATTCCTCAAATTTTGTATTGTTTTAAATCATGGAAGTCAAACCAATTGATCTACCTTGAGAATGGTGACCTTACACATCTTCCACATACTTTAAAAGTGTGTATAAATGAAGATGTAGCATGAAATGGAAATTTGACATCTCTTCCCAGAGATAAGCATATAGTTGTATTGCGATCTTGAGTAATAAAACATCTCTTCTCAGAGAATTCATTATTACTATGTTATTTTTATGTTCTTGAAATATTTTTCAACCAAAACTTTTGATTTTTGGATCAATGGTATCAGAGTGGTTTGTTTTTAGAGTGTATGATCCCAAGGATGAGGTCAGGCTACAAGAAGCTTGGGTGGAAAACAATAGAGCTTCCAAACTATCCACCTATTCGCTGCAAATGACTTTAAATGGCTAAGGACATTGAGACATCTGATCCTTTTAAGGAAATGGTGAATGAAGCCCTATAATGGCAAAAAGCATAGATGCTACAATAATTTTCCCAAATTCTCCAATAACTCTCGATGGGAAATTCTGGCTCCTCATCTACACTTCTTGAATCCTCATCCATGGACCATCCTTTTAGTGCCCAAACACCCTTTAAGGTTTAGGTAAATTTTTATATTCCTACATTTGAAGGCAAAATTAGTGCTAATGTGGTATAAAATTGGTTGGATAAATTATCTTCCTACTTCTCTGTAAATAAGTTCACTAATGGAGAAAATATCACTTTGGCTCTTTTGAAAGCATCATTGCCTATGAAAAATTGGTGGGAAGTGTACACCAAGAGGTTCAGTACAGATGACATTGGCATTGAGGTGGAACCTACCTTGGATTATTTCATGGAAGTGGTAAAGGATGAATACTATCCCATTAGAGCATATGATGATCTATACATACAATGGCAACAACTTCACCAAGGTAAGGACAAATCTATTCAAGATTACACAAACATTTTTCATTATTTGTCTACAAGATTGGGCATCCAAGAAAGTGAGAAACATAATACTCTCAAATATCATGGTGGACTACAATGGTACATATGGGGGAAATGGAGCCCTTCAATTTAGAAACTCTTGGTAGATAGAATACAAAGAGTCAACCCTCAAAATGGAAAAATGACAAATAAAGTCAAACACAAGGCCAAAATTGGAAGCAAAAGGAGTTACAAGATAAGAAACCCTAAAAGGGGAAGACTAGAAAATGGTGTGATTTCCACAAAATTGGAACTCACTCTAAAGAAGAATGTTGAGCCATCAAGTCAGTCACAATACTTGACATCTACTACTCTGTCTCATACACAACCTACAGTCAAAGAGGATGAAGAAGAGATTGTAGATGATGAGCTTGACACCATCATCACTTCATCATAGACCCGTGAGTCAAGGCCAGATGACAAAGAAATATTTTTCTACTCCAAATTATGGATAAAAGGTAAGCCTTTACATTTCATTCTAAATAGTGGGAGTCAAAAGAATTTAATCTCTGCTAAATTTGTGAAAAGTCTAAATGTATCCATGAAGCCTCACCCAAATCCATATATTATTAGATGGTTGAGCCCAAGGAGAGACCTCCATGTCACCCATCAGTGTCTTCTTTCATATGTAATAAAACCTTTCCAAGATGAAGTCTTGTGTGATGTGGCCAATCTATATGTTTGTGATGTACTCCTTGGTCAGCCATTCATGTATGATGGACATGGCATCTATGAATCATGAACCTAAAGAATCACCCTCAATCTTGGAACATAGTGCTATAGGGTACCAGAGGTACCACCTCCCACATCTATCTCCCTGATCAATGCCAAGAAATGTAAGAGATTGGTAGAAAAGACAAAGTAATTCATTCTCATGGTTGTCAAACCATAGAGATCCAAGAAGGCTGATGTTGCAGTCCTAACTACACAATCAACACAACAACAAAATTAGATGGGAAAAATCATAGGAGAATATGATGACTTATTCAAGTCACCCATAGGAGTTCCACTACATTATCAAGTAAAACATTCTATCGATTTGATCCTAGGGTCACATTTGCCTAACAGTCCTATGTATCATAGATTAGTTTTAAGGAATGATGAGATAAAAATATAGATTCAAGAATTGATCCAAAAGGGTCACATTAGGCCAAGCTCTTCACCTTATGGTAGCCTAATTATCTTGGCACCAAATAAAGATGGAACATGGAGGCTTTGCATTGACTATCGAGCCCTGAATAAAATTAGTATGAAGAATTGCTACCCTCTCCCTAGGATTGATGACCTATTAGACCAACTCTATGGTGAAAATTTCTTCATCAAAATTGATCTCAAATCTAGCTATCACCAAATTCCCATTGATCCCACCAATGTCTAGAAGACTGCATTCAAATCTAAGGAGGGGCTCTTCAAATGGTTGGTTATGACTTTTGGCTTAACTAACTCACCTACAACCTTCATGAAGATGATGGATGACATCTTGTGACCCTTCACCAACTCATTCATGGTTGTCTACCTGGATGACATACTCATTTACAGTATAACATGGGAGGAACATCTGTAACATGTTCGTAAGGTGCTTTAAACTCTTTGAGAGCATAAGTTGTATGCAAATCTTGACAAATTCACATTCGAGATGATAACATTTCAATACCTTGGGTACATTTTGAATGAATAAGGGGTCCATGTTGATCTAGAAAAGATTTGGGTTATATGAGAATGGCCTACACCAAGGACCCTCACATAACTTCTTAGCTTCTTGGGTCTTTCAAATTTATATCACATATTTATTCTTAGATTTTCACATGTTGCTTGGTCACTAACCCAAGTTAATAAAGGAGGAGCTAAAGCTACATTTCAATGGGGTGAAATACAAAAAAGGGCATTTGAGAATTTGAATAACAAACTTTGCTCAGCCCCTATTCTTGCCTTGTCAAATTTGCATCAACCTTTTGAGTTAATGATAGATGCATCTGAATATGCTATGGGAGTTTTCATCATGTAATATGGCCATCCTATTACATATCATAGTGAAACTTTCACTGATACAGTCAATAAATATCCAACATATGATAAGGAGCTCTATGCCATTGTGTAAGCCTGTAAATAATGGAAACACTACATCTTGGGGAAAAAGATGATCATCCACACTAACCATAGGCCATTGGAATTCATCTAGACATAGAGCAAACTACGAAATGAGAGGCACTAAAAGTGGGATACATATCTTCAACAATTCCATATAATAATCAAGCATAAAAATGGGAGCTCAAATATAGTTATAGATTATTTGAGCCACCCACTAATTACTGCACTCACAACATTTCTTGACCTGTGTGGACATGAGACTGCCACTTGGGCTACTTTGTATGCAGCATATCTTACCTTTGCTGATACATATCAGGTGCTTCAAAAAGGTAAACATGTTTCTAATTTCTATTCATAAGATAATGTCCTCTATCATATGGGGCACATTTATGTTCCAGTTGTAGAGCAATAAAAGATGATATGGGAAGCACATTTTAGTAGGACAGCTGGACACTTTGGTGTAGAAAAGAAATTGAAAGTTCTTCAGAAACACTTTTATTGGCCCCATATGTGAAAGGATGTGGAAAGGTATCTCAAATATTACACCTAATGTGTAATATCCAAGCCAAAAAATTAGAAGCATGGATTGTACATGCCATTGACAGAACCAACCAGACCTTGGTAATCTGTCTCAATGGATTTTATCTTAGGTTTGCCCACTTCAAAACATGGCAAGGACTACATTCTTATTGTAGTTTAATGTTTTTTTAAAAATGGCTATCATGATTGCCTATAAGAAAAATATATCTACTGAAGAAACAACTCAACTATATTTTAGTCATGTATGGCTCCATTTTGGTCTCCCCAAGTCCATTATCTCAGATCGAGATAGTAGGTTCATGAGCATCTTCTGGTCCACTCTATGGAAGATGATGGATACCAAGCTGATGAAGTCCACAGCCTTCCATCCACAAACTAATGGTCAAACAGAGGTGGTGAACTACTTGATTATTCACATTATTTAGATGTATCACTCCAAACATCCATGAACATGGGATGATAGGCTTCTTTTTATACAACATGGATACAATCAGGCCCTATATAGATCAACCAAGCATAGTCCATCCCAAGTATGCTTCAAGTTCTAACCCATGGCACCAATTGATATAATTATTCCATTATTCACCTTGGAATACACACCTCATGGAATATCTAAGGTAGCAAAAGCAACAAAGTTCATTAAACAAATGCAACACATCCAGTAGCAAGTTCATGACATCTTGGAGAAGATAAATCAAAAGTATAATCAATGCCATGACAAACATAGGATTACACACCATTTTACTATGGGTGACAAGGTTTGGCTATGTCTTTAGAAGGAATGACTAGCAGGCCCACATAGAAAATTTAGCCTCTATGATATGGTCCCTACACTATCACTAAAAAAGCTAGAGAAAATGCTTTTGAGTTGAACCTACCAGCTTACCTTGGTTTGCATCCAATATTCAATGTGGAGCTCCTCAAACCATATATCCACCTCTATTAGAAACTTTAGTCATATAAGAAGAACTAGACATTGATGATCTTGATCCATAGAGTTTTATTCCAGTGGAGGAGGATTAGGTTGTGCACACCTGGATGAAGACAACAAGAGGATGCTCTATTCTGCTTTATCAAGTGGTCAAAAGAGGCCAACTTAGCCACCAAGGTGAGTGGCTCATAGAGAGTAAAATAAAGACACAACTACCACACCTAATGAGGAAAATTGATGAAATGGGGACCATTTCTTCTCAAGGAGGGAGGAATGATCTGGGCAATAATTGAGGTGACAATTCGGGTGATGGTTCCACCCTAATTGATGACAAAACTTATAGGAGTCATAAATTTTGCATCGTAGCTCCAATTAACTCACCGTTTGAACCATTGGAAAGATAAGAATGATAAAAAAGTGGTGAGATGCAATGGATATTTTCTCAATGAAATTTTACCCTTTAAAACCCAATGTAAGTTCTCCAAATTTCAATTTTAGTAGTACAATCTAAAAATAGTAAGTTTCTAGAAATAGTAATTCCTAGAATTATGTATTGTTTTAAATCATGAAAGTAAAACCAATTCATCTCCCTCAAGATTTTTGACCTTCCACATCATCCCCCTACTTTAAAAATGTGTATAAATGAATATTTAACCCAAAATGTAAATTAGACATCTCTTCCCAGAGATAAGTATATAGTTATATTTTGATCTTAAGTAATAAAACATCTCTTCTTAGAGAATTCATTGTTACTATGTTATTTTTGTGTTCTTGAAATATTTATCAACCAAAAATTCTAAGTTTTGGATCAAGTGACCTATTGATCTCCAATTTAAACCACACTAAGAAGTTGGTTCTCTATCCCCCATCAAATCTAGCCTTGGCACTAGAGCATACATTATAGGCTAAAAAAGATGAGGTAGAGAAACCTCCCTAGATTCCTATATTCCCCAAAAATCATGCATGTACCTTGGATAATCAAGAAGATGATATAATTCTCTCCAATGTTTTCCAAAATAATTACCAATCTCATTTTATAGATCTTAACCACCTACAATGTGTTGATTACCCATTTTCTAGCTTCTAAGAAGTAGATAAATCTGATGCATCTATATAGGAAATATTCCACCAGCTACTGCCTCATAGTTTTAGCCAAACTAGATCCATTAGTAATATATAAATGATGAAATCACTCTCATGATAAATTGAAATTTCTCTAAAAAAAACATTAGTTATTAACAACAAGTTAGAGTCAAATGAGGAAAAGTGCCTAGTCAACATGTTGCATGCAAACAAATGTGCTTTTGAATGGGATTATGAGGACATGCATGAAATCAGATTATAAAGATACACACATCATATCTATATCAAAGAACATTTCCAACTAATTAGACAACCACAACATAGGATGAATCCAACTCTTAGATAAATAGTCAAAGTGGAATTACAGAAACTACTGACCACTAGATTTATATACCCCATCTCAGATAGTGAAGGGGTTTCACCTTTGGTAATTATATAAAATAAAAATTGAAAATGGTGTGTATGAATAGATTATAGGAAATTTAATACAATATCTAGAAAGGATCATTTTCATCTGCCCTTCATTGATCAGGTGTTGGACACACTAGCAGGGAAGAAATATTTTTCCTTTCTGAATGGCTTCAATGGTTACAACAAGATTAGCATTACTCTTGAGGACCAGGTGAAGACCACCTTTGATTGTCTCTATGGTACTTATGCTTATGATTTATTACCTTTTTCACTAAGTAACACTCTTACAATATTCTAGAGGGCTATCTTGAGTATCTTTATAGATATGGAAAATGAATGTGTAAAAATTTATATGGATGACTTTACTGTTTATGGAGAAATATTTATGAGTCCCTGAAAAACTTGGAGAAAGTGCTAAAATTATATCAAGAGTTCCATTTATAAGTCACAAAAAATGCTACATGCTTATGATATAAGGCATTTTTTTATGCCACCATGTATCTACTGAAAAAATTAATGTTGACCCTACAAAAATCAGCATCATAAAAAATATCCTTGTTCCTCAAAAACATAAAGATGTCAAGAGTTTTTAGGACATGCTAGTAACTAAAAAATATTTATAAATAATTTTAGTAAAGTAGCAGCACCATTGTTCACTCTCTTGACTAAAGATGTTGAATTCCTCGGGACTCCTGCCTATGATACAACCTTCAAAAAATTGAAGGAATTATTGACCACCACCCCTATTTTGCATGGTCCTGATTGAAAGTTTCCCTTCCATATTCACACAGGTGCTTTGGATATTAACATGAGAGTTGTGATAGGACAAAAATAGGGAGAACTCAATTATGCTATCTATTTTTTAAGTATGAATCGACAAGCAACAAAATTAAATTACATAGTTACTAAAAAATAATTATTGGCAGTAGTCTACGCTATCAATAAGTTCTATCACTACATCACATGGTATCAATTATTTGTTCATATAGACTATACAACAATTCATTACCTTATGAAAAAAAACTATCCTAGTAAGAGTGATAAGATGACTGCTCTTATTACAAGAATTTGATATCACAATTGTAGATAAGCCTAGTAGGGACAATGTCATGGTTGATTTCTTATCATGCCTATAATCCCTTGAAGAAGATACCATAGTGGATGACTCATTTCTAGATGAGCACTTGTTTTCCCTCATGCTTACCACACCTCTCTATGTTGATATTGCTAACTACCTTGCCATAGGGTTACTCCACATCACTTCCTCCCTTAACAAAGAAGAGCTTTGATTTAGAAAAGTGGCAAGTATTCATTGCTGTCTAGATTTATTTTCTATAATAGACCTAACTTCATCATCAAAAGATGTCTTAGAGAAGATGAAGTTATAGATATCTTCAAAGGATGCCATGATGAACCCTATGGAAGGAACTTTGCAATCAAGTGTACAATAGTGAAAATATTGAATATAGGATATTATTTTCCCTCACTCTAGAAAGATGTAATAAGGCATACTAATTATTATGATAGATGTCATTATATGAGGAGACCTACACGTTCAGATAAGATGTCTTTGCAGCCCCAAATGGTGCTTGAACCATTTGAAAAATAGGGCTTAGACTTTTTAAGACCTTTTAATCCAAAATCCAATAACAAAGATCACATCCTTATATGTACTAACTATGTCATTAAATGGGTGGAAGTCAAGGCTCTTACACATGTCAGGGATGAGAAGGTGGGAGCTTTCCTCTATGAAGAAATATTCACAAGATATGGTGAGCCATGATAAATAGTCACTAATTAAGGACCCTAATTCACTACTAGTTTAATTACTAATTTGGTCTAATAATATGAGATTAGGTATAATAAATCAACTCCATATCATCCATAGTCTAATGGACAACTGAAGGTCACCAATAAGGATTTATAAAATATTTTAACCAAGACTGTTAGTATGTCCCATAAGGATTGGGAGGCTAGACTTTCTAAAGCTATTTGGGCTTATCTAATCACATGGAATACTACTACATGATTCACCCCATATGAGTTGGTTTATGGGAAGAAACTTATCTTACTAATATAATTTTAGCATAAGACCTGACAGACATCACTAGTACTTGGGATGGATATATCTAAAATAAAGAAAGAAAGGATTGTGCAACTAAATGCCTTCTATGAATACAAATAGTAGGCATTGAAAACCATAGAACTTATATAACACTAGTGGATTAGCTAGTATGATAGGTATATTAAGACCAAGTAATTTAATGTAGGAGATTGGGCCCTTATTTTTGATTCAAAATATAAGGATCACAGGAGTAAACTCCAGACTAGATGGCTTGGTCCATTTGAGATTGAGCATGTTTCTGACAATGGAGCAGTGCAACTCCAAACCATTGATCTAGTAGGATTCCATCTACTTGTCAATATCCATAGACTAAATTTGTATAAAAATACACTCACTCAGGAGGATTTTTCCAAGCACATACACTCACAATTATAAAATGGATACAATGATGTGATGGATCAGCATGATGTCTCACTAGACAAAGGGAGAACCAACCAACACACAGATGAAGAAGGAGAGGACATCCTATCCCTCTTTTATCATGAATACTGAGACCTTCACTTGGTCCTTGACTAGCCACCCTCACTATTGACTTAACAAGGACCCAAAATAAACGTTCTACTACAAGTAATCTTTAGAGTTAAAAAAACCTAACAATGAAAACCCTTTTTGGGCATTATTGGCAGTTTTTAGGTAGAAAACCAACATGATGGTTGCCCAAAACTATAAAATAGGCCTAAATAGAAAAATAGCTTGCTAGCTATTTAGGGGTAAAAACAAAAATAAAAAATAAGAAATAAACAATAATTTTGAGTAAATTGTTCATCTTCCTCTAGCTACTAAGGGATATTTTCTAGTTAATGCAAGCACCTCCTTCAATTGCTATAGGATATTCTATAGCTACTTCAAGCACCTCCTTCAATTTCTATAGACTCTTTTATAGCTACTATAGGCACTTTTATCATAGCTAGGCACAATGTTGTAGTTTCTATGAGCACCATCTCTAGTTACTTCAGGCTTACCCTAACATCTCTCTAAGCACATGTAGGATAGTTCTTCTAAAATCTAAGATATGACCTTGGCTATGAGATTTTGAGAATATAAAGAAGATAATAGGCCATCCAAAGGAGAAATGAAGAGGATTAGAGTATAAAATTCAAAACCTTGCTTAGGCCTACCCCTAAATAATAAGGCAAAGTCACTAGGTAGAACCATAAGTAGTAAGATAGCACATAAGTAAATCATGTAGGCTCATGTAGAGGAAGATGAAAAAGTAATATAATACTTTCAACTAAACTCTTCCATGTTCATGCAACACCTAAATTGGATCACCTAGCTCTGTAATAACCATGTTGTGGTAGGAGAGAAATAATCTCTCATCCAAGTCTAAGACCCGTGTTCTAGTACCATGCAGGCTGTCATGAATCACATATAAGTGTGTTAACGGCACCATAAAATCCTACCATCCTATGAACTCATAATTAATCTAAAGGGGCCCACTTTGATCTAGTTACAACTACAAGAATAATCATTATATTCCATCAATCATTCACATGTAGACACTCACATGAAAATCCTTAGTGTAACACTAGATAAACCATTAAATAGGTACATCATATATTTTGATCATTGTAAAGTATTCATTATTTTAATAAATCATGTATGATATTGAAAAGCAAATTAAATCATGAAACACATCATTCATTAATACCCCTCAACTCACACTTAAACCCACATGATGATGTCCCAACCCACACATATACCCATAACTATGACCCCATGCTATCCCTTTTATCTTATTCACTCCATGTCACTTGAGGACATGTCATGGCCCATATTGGGGGAGGATGCTATAGGTGAGAATACCATGCATTGTGGGATCCATATGTGTATTATTAGATGTCATAATTAAGCCATAATACCATATAAGGAAAAAAATCAATTTCATTGCTTTCCCTTACAAGTACAACCATTCATGCAAAGCTAAAGCACACCATAACCTGCAACCCTACAACCTAAAACCATAAAATACCATTATTGAACAAACCCTTATTTGATATAGGCAAATTTTTATAAGCCAAACAGAGTGTGTTGCCAATTACTAGTTAAAAGGATTGATAAAAGGCTAAAGTTAGCAGAATAAGAGGGTTAGTTGTGAGGAGAGAACCCATAGATCATAGGAAACTTTAGGGAGACCAAGCCAACTAGGCTATCTTAAATAGGTATAGTTGGACCAATTATTTTGAGAAATTGTAGCATTTCTTAGAACACCTTGCTAGAGAATTTACAGGATCTTTTATTGGAGACCAAACTACTATACATAACATCATATTCCCAATCACTGAAGAACTGGTGAACTAGATAACTAGGATACCAAGTATAGGAGAGAATTGATAAGATAAATCCAATGATCAAGAATCTAGATAATAGTTTTTTCAAGAAGATGAAAGACTATTACTAAAGAAAGGTGGTGTGGAGAGACTTAGCTTACCTATAGCCTAGAGCGAGATAGCCTCATACATCATCAGATATATGACCTGTGAAGGAAGGTATTCCCTAATTTATACTCTTTGGTTTAAATTTATGAATCATTTAAGGTATGACAACCATTAATGTTCCAAATCACCTATGGAAAATTCTAAAAAGGGTATCCAAATAGGACCAAAAGGGTATTGAAAAAGCCCTATCCCATCATTGCCTAATATGGTTGATAACTAAACATAAAATAAACTTTGTCAGACCTGATCTAAGTTGGGAACAATTTTTAGCCCTCAAAAATAATGAATATCAACAAAAAGAGGGTAATAATGAGTAAAAATTCCCTAAAGAGCAAGCCCAATAGATTGTACAAGAAGATGTTGTAGGCACTAGTGCTAGTACCTAGCTTGTAGCTAGTGAGGTTCCATCTAAAACCACTATGGGTAGAAAAAAGATAAATAAACTAGTCCTATCTCTTTCTAACATAGAGGAGGGAAGTCCATAGTAGCATATTCCTTCTCCCACTATCTTCTTACCATAGATTGATTCTTCCACCATGGCTCCTTTAGGATAAGAGGAAATTCTTCCATCAGCTATTGCATAAGAAGAATAGGCTCCATCAGCCACCCCTCCTAAAAGGAAGATGAAAATTGAAGAAAAGAAACCGACTATATCAAGTATAAGGAGACCTCCTCCTAAGATATCTCAAATAATTAAGAAACAAAAGACAACTACAGCCTCCTCACCCATAGACATTAGTGAGGATGAAAAGCTAAAGAAAGAGTCTAGGTTTTAGAAGGCCCCTGATGGGTTTGAAATTGAAGAATGGTCTATTGATGAGGAATATATCAGCGAAAAATAAAAATAGTCACCCCAGCCATCCAATTTCACTAAGGAAGAATTAATTTCTTCAGACACATCAGGTATATAGAAGAAGAATTGAGAATGATAGATCAACCTACAATAGAAGAGGAATTGATTTAAAAAGAGAATATGGAAAAAGAAGTAGAACAAAATATATTTCCTCATGCCTAGGAGTTCTAAACATTGAAACAAGATATGGAAGAAATATATAGGCTAAGGAATGAGATAACATAATTGAAAGGTAAGAGAGGCATTGAAACACTTCTAAAGGTAGTACAATTTGTACAACCTTATATGGATAGAGAAAGGTTATTGGAGGAAGCTATAGTAGTTTCCCTGAAGGAACCTACAACTTCATCTACCTTGGCCACATAAGCACCTATAGCTAATTATGATTTAGCTTTTGTACCCTTCTACAATAGATTTCCTCCTCCATTACCCATTTCAAAAACACCTATAGTAGAAGAAGTTATTGATGTAGATCTTTCAACTGCCGCACTTGTAGAAATTGATGACCTCTTACATTTTCTTAAGGAACAATTTGGTGATGATGAAACTCACTACAAGAAGTTAGTACAAAGATTTAAGGTATATGTTGAAACAAAAGAACAACAAGATGACTTAAAATAAAAACTAGAAATGGGTGAAACTAGGATCAAGCATCTGAAGGAAAATATTAATAAAATGCATGAAACCACTAAAATATTAATAGAGTAAAAATAACCTTCTAGGGTGTATTCTATCTACTTAGAAAAGAGATGGATTAAATTTAGATATGACATGATCTATAATGATCAACCTTACATAGTTTGTGACCCCAACTCTTTCTTTAAAGTATATAGACATATTGATCTTGACCTCCAAGCTTAGTTAAGTGAGTTTTACATACACCAATATGTTGTACCCAATAATGTAGATTGGAATGCAAACATTTACTTGGGGGATGTCTAGCTAAATGTATTTTATTGATATGTTCTTAATGAAACAAGAAGAAGAAAATAAGTGGAATAGTATCAAGAAAAAGAAAATGAAGCTACCCTGATGATTAGGGGTGAATCAAGTAATCTAGATGTTGTAATAGAATAATGGATCTCCTTCATGAACTTAAGTACTTCATAAGCATATATTATCAAGAAAGAGGTAGAAGTTTATAATCATTATTTGATTCTTATGAAAGGAGATGGGAAGAATTTTTTTCTTTCTTATTCTCATAGATGGGCAGAACTCTCTAATGATTTAAAAAGAAAGGAACCTTACTCCCCTCAAAACCATAGTGAGGCCATACACAAAGTATAAATATATATTGAGCTTATTAGGAGGAGAAGGGTAAAATGGTTGGGATTGATGTTTCAACCTCCTTTGTTTTGGTTCCTAATTCCTAATTGGGAGGGAAAGGTCCCAGTGGATAGAGAGGTTGAGAAGAAAAGATAGGAGAACATTGATTATGCTAAAGGTTTCTATATCCTTGAAGGGTCAAGCTACACTGAGCCCCTTGATTTAAATTTTTTTTATGGTTTTAAAATGCATCCAAGGCTTACTTGAGGTCAAGAAATAGGTTAAGTAGGGGGGTGTGAAGAGCCCACCTATTTCTCTATTTTGTAGCCTCATCCATAACTATTATATATATATATATATATATATATATATATATATATATATATATATATATATATATATATATATATATATATGTAGCTCTCCATAACCATCCATGAATCATACAAATGAATGAATGAATTTTTGATTTTGTGTGTGCATTGATATATTTATGATTTTGTTATGAATTATTGATGTTTTTTTCTTGATTAGATTATACTTGTGTAACTTTACTTAACAAGAATTTGAAAGGTAACATAAGGCTAGAGGATCTCATTTGGGCACAACACTTACAAGATTCTTGTATAAACTATAGGCTCCACCTATAGGCTGCCCACAACCACTACAAGTTTCCCATAGCAACTGTAGGCTCCACCTACAGGCTGCTCATAGCCACTATAGGTTTCCCGCAACAACTATAGGCTCCACCTTTAGGCTGCTTGTAGCCATTCTAGGTTGCCCATGACAACTATAGGCTTCACCTATAGGTTACCCATATCTACTATAGATTTTTCATAGCAACTGTAGACTTCACCTACAGGTTTCTCACATCCACTGTATAAAATAAAGCTATTGTTATGATCAAATCTTAAGGACAAATCCAACTATCTTGGAAACTAAATGGATGATTGGAAAGGACCATAGCTATTTTATGGAATCTCTATATGCAAATAAATTTGTATGTGCTGCTAAAGATGAGAAAGACAAGGACAATGGGAAGGAGACAAAAAGAAATAAAATAGTAAAAAAGTATACCTTGTCCTTAACCCAGTCAAGCCTAAAACAAGTAAATTCAATTACTAACCACTTGAAAGATGATTGGGTCAGTTTCTAAAGTATTTATATTTTTCTTAGTTTGATGTTTTTGGTTAGAAGTTAATAAACTACCTTTTGTATTTGATGGTAGAACCTAGATCACATTAGGAGTTAGTGAGTTGAAATTGAAGATTGGATAGTTAATATAAATATATAATTCATTACATTGTAATATTCTTTAGCAATATTTAATTGCTATATATTTGAGTAATGAAAAATTTGATTCTATAAGAATCTTTTTCAAATCTCTCAGAGAAGGATTGGAACTTAGTTATGAATGAGGAAGGGGCCCTTCGGAAGGAGTTATAGTGAAGATCTTGACCCTCCTTAGTTAAGACTGTGTAAGTAGATCTCATTATTAATATAATTATATAAAGTGTGATGTGTGTGTGATTTATAAATGTGAATAATTTTTGTATTTTTTATCATAATCGTTTCACAGTATAACTATTTGTTGAATTCAACATAAGTTCATTATATTACAACTAGTAAAGCAAGTTGATTTATGAATCAATAATGCATATATAGTGCTGACATCCTTGAAAAGTGTACATACCTTGAATTTATAGTTAATATTAATTATAATCAAGAATTTAGTATTCACTAGGTAATTAGTTTGCACAAAAATCTTCATCAAACATCAAGGTGATATTTGTTTGCTTTCTTGTATTTCAATTCTTTCATGTCTTAGCCTTCTTCTTTCCTTAACCTCACACCTTTATCCCCTTAATATATTCTATTTTAATACCTTTATCTCCTTACCCTCTTATCCATTTACTTATTTTTCCATTCATGCATTCTCCCTTTACCTCCTTCTTACCACCTTGACCATTTACCCCTTTTGCCTCTTTGCCATCTTGACCTCATAATAAATTTTACCATTTATCCTCCCTTTCTTGACTATAATTTAACAATTTAAACATTTAAAAACTCAACCAAAACCTTATCATTTTTTTTTAACCTTGTCACAAACCAAATAAAAAACCACCATTTTGCCTTAAACCAATTTTTAGAACTAGTTGATTTATCTAGTCATTGTTTTAACAAAACATTTAACTTCTTTGTTTTATTTTTAGTTATTTGTTATTAATTCCTATTTTTAGTTTTAGTTTTATATTATTTTATGAAAAGTCCTTTCATTCTAATTTATCAACTTAAGTGTTTAAATCAGTTGGATTGATAGCCTCCTAGAAAGCTTTCGTTTCTAGGATCTAGCTTACGCTAGGTAATCCACCTTTCTACTTATCAAACAAATAAGTTTTGTGGTATTATTTTATTATTTTTAGGTCATCCTACTAAGCTAAAGAGGATATTTCAAAAATCACTTGGATCCAATATATACACATTATAACACATTTTTCTACACACCCTTCCTCACTAGTTTCTTTCTTTCCAAATTAAGAAAAAGCAAAAAAAATAGATAGAAATTTTTTGGCACATCTGGTGGGACACTTGAGTTTTATTGGTTTCATTAGTTTTTTTAAAACATTTAGAGTTACATTATTTAAAAATTCATTTAGTTTCATTCTATACGCACTAAGTGTTCTTTCTTGCATTTTAGTTGCATTTTTTTTTAAGAGTTAAATTTTATTTTGTTACATTTCTAAAAGAGAAAATAAAAAAGAATTCATCATAAGATTATGACTTGCATTATCATATTTAACATAGGTTTCATTTAATTTTTATTCATTAAAATAAATCAAAGAATTTCTTTTGGGATTAAAATTAACTTGCATACATAGTTTACTTACTTGTTTAATTAGCTCATATAGTTTAATTTAAGCAAAGAAAATTAACCATAGTGAATAACTGTTACATAAACCAAATAAATTTCACTAAAATAAACATCAAACACACTTCAGAAAAGGCTCGAATAGGATTTCATCACATAGTGGATCACCTTACCCTTTTTCAATTATCGTACTTGGATTTAATCATCAAGGGGATAACTAACTCAACTCTCTGATTGAGTATAAACTTTGGATAAATGTTATAAAGGCTAAGCACTCACAATGGATACAAGATTTTGATGTGAGGAGATAAATCCTTAAGTATCAATCCACATACTTGATACAATATAGAATTCTTTTTTAACACTTACATGTAACCTAAAACCAAACATAGATTGCTTTATAGGACCTATTCAAGCCAATCTCCTCTGCACACTTTCTAAAGGCATAAGCCAAAAGAGAGATTAACAAGAATATTTTTTGGATCACTCTTTGTTTTGAGGTGTGAGAACATATCATTCCTTTCCCATTTTCTCATATGGTTCTTACATGCCAACAATAAAGGGACCTTGAAGAACAAAAATTACCACCAAGTCAACCAATATATTCCACCTCTTCATCTATGGAATACATTTTCAAACCCATAGACTCCCCTCACTCTCTATAAAGTCTTATTTTGATAATCTTAGGACATGTGGATTTTTGTACTTTCCTAAACAATAATGACGTAGCCTTATAACATTACCTTAGAACTACATCTCACCAAATCCCAATTTTGACCCCACCTGTAGATCTTATTTATGGCATGCCACTCCAACTCATGGTGGGTACCTCCATTAACATGGGTACTACTTAAAAATTAGTTACCCAAGCCCTATCATTGACCAATAATCCCCTTGAGGCTACCACTCAAAATTAACAAACCCAAACTACCACTATCCTTATACCATCTACCAATCACTCCTCTACAATAGGAGTGCCTACCTTTATCACTACCCATCTCCCTCTATTTATCTCCAACCCATAAAAACTACTCTGATTCAAAGCCTTATGGTTTCCATACTCTCCATGTTACCACCCATAAGTATAAAGGTTACTACCCTTCCATCGACCACTAACTGAACTACCACTTCTACCCAATAAGTGACCTTTAGTTATCTCCATAATCTATAAGGGAATATGCCTGATACCCAACCACCTAACACTACCCAACCATTGATATCCACATACCAATATATATCTTCTATCCAACCATTAGCATCTACATACCAATATGTAGAAACCCCTAAACCTTCCATCCACTATCAACATGTTTCTCAACCACCACCATAATATGCATCTTAAAACCTTCCTGGTGCTCAACCCCAAATAAAATTCATGAAGATGATCATGGAAAAGATGACTATCCTTGATTCATCCATCTCCAAAACCCAAAATCTCTTGTCTTATGATCAAATTTGAAATGAGCCTATTCACCTTTGGTCCCTATCATAGCTTATTCAACCTAGTGGTATTTTCTAAAATTTAACAAGTTTAATAGTAGGGAAGACCCTCAAAAACATTTAAGAGTGTTTAGGCATTCATTCTACTTGATTGCCCATGATGATGCTCTTCTCTTCCATACCTTTCCTATGTCATTATCTAGACCAACATTGGATTGGTATAGTGCCATACCCAAACATTCCATCTTCTCCTTCAACCAATTAACCCAAAACTTATTGTATCACTTTTTGATCAATATATCCAAGAAAGTTTTCATTACCAACCTCTACTCAATTTTATAATTCAACGATGAGTCCATTGCAAATTTTGTGGCTCATTGGAGGAACCTAATTAGCCAAATTTCATTTTCCTTACTTCAATTCAAACTTATATAGATCTTTACTCGAGCATGTGCCAAGCATATCTCATCCACATTACGTGTCCAAAGCTTCTGAACATTTGATGAAGCTTTTACCATGGCTCACAAACTAGAGAACAGAGCCATTGATGAAGGAAACTTAGATTTGAAGAATAAGAACTCAACTTACAAGCCCAATGATCCCTCTTCTTCCAAACCAAACCACCAAACCATTCCTAAAATTTAAAATAAAGCAACCACCAACTATATTGTAATTAAAGCCATACCTCCACCATCTACCAACAAATAAAACCTGAGGAACCAAACCACTAACTCATCTAATTATTCAAACCAAAACCCAAGGAACCAAACTTGGAACAACCAAAAGTAATTAAATCCACTTGTAGAACACTATGATTCTATTTTGAAAAAGTTATTAAAATATAATATCATCCAGCTTCCACCAATTAAACCACCCAAATAGTTTGATGCTTCTCACCTTGTTCCAAGTTGGTATAATGAAAATGACCATTGTGCCTTTCACTAAGTCATATGACATGATATCAATAGGTGTAATACCTTCAAATACCTTATCCAATCTCTCATTGATAAGGGGGAGCTTAGATTGGACAACCCCATTTCACCACCCAATCAAGCCCTTGACATATTTAGGCAACCTTTTCCAAACCATGATCTCACCAAAAATGAGAGTAATAATTTCGAATGCTCTCCTAACACCCATAACATTAACATGGTTCTTAACAAACTCACTAATAAAGAACCCATTCACCAATCTACTACTCTTCCTCCCCTTATTGAAATATTAGAGTTACCTTTTACCCTTTTGGACATCCAAAAAAAGGAAGTAACCATATCTACACCTTTGACAGAGGTTACCACACCTAGATCCCATATTATAGAACCATCCATTCCATATTTGGAAGATATCTCACAAGAAAAGATAACTTCACCCACCAAACCTCGAATTTTAGCACCTTCTAACAAAAACCAAGATAAAGGTAAGGGAACCAAACCAGAACCTCTAACCCTTTCTTTAGTAGACCAACCTAGGCCTTCTAAACCAACCAAAACCTCCACCCAACCAACCAAAACCCCCTCCAAATTAACCAAACCTCAAAAACCCACCAAGAAAACTAAAGTAACCAAACCTCATCCAAAACCAATAACCAAAATAACCAAATAGGTAAAACTACCCAAAAGCCCAAAGCCTCAAATTTTACCTCCCTCAACCTTTCCCTCCATTTTGGGTCCTCATCCCTCTACCTTGAGCATTAATCCCATTATTTTTACCAAAACCCCATCACCTCTGTTGGTTACACCTTCACACTTTCTTCCTAACACACCTCTTTTTACTACACCAATAGTCCTTAAATTACCTACCTTGCCATCCTCTACCTCTATCTCATTAACCATCTTACCTAAACCAAAACTATCAACCAAGTGTACCACCTTACCTAAGACACCTATCACCAAACCTACATCTAAATGACCTTCTACCCCAACACCTAAAACAAAAACCACTGAATGTTACCACCCTTAATCGAGTCTTACCTAACCACTCTCTAATGGTTATTTCAAACCTCTTCCTTGAGCTTACCACCCATAAAAACCTTTGACCCTTCACATCCTAAACCATCATGGTTTAGTAATAATTTTATTTTTTTATATCATAAGACACCTGACCATGATACAAGGAATTACAAATCTCTCCAAACTCTCATCCATGACCTTTATGAGGAGGATGATCTATTAATAGACGAACCTTCTATGTCACCTATACCACCCCAAACAATAACCATACCTACCCAATGCTTAACCACTCCTCTAGTATCACCTAAGAATGAAGATGAGTCTGACCACTCTTTTACCTCACCCTCTCCTTTTATCCACACTATCAATGTGGTCACTAGATCACAAAAAATAGATAAAGGGAAGGCTAAGGTGTTTGTTCCTTAGACTTACCCCTCTTAAAACTCCCAAGCAAAACACACCCAACCATTTCCATCTTTAAGCAAATCCAAAGTATCTATCTTAGGTGCCCCCAAATCTAAACCTTCATACCCTAACCCATATGTAATATTTATCCATAAAGCTATCTTTAAGCAACTTCACTAGATCCCAATAAAAATGATCTTATATGAGTTAATTTCTACTTCTCCCCATCACTAAAAAACACTCACACAGACCTTGAATTCCATCAAGGTCTAACCCAATGACCCTTAACCTCTAGCTACATTTATTGGTGCCCTCCAAACTTCCAAATTTGTCATCTTTAAGAACTCATAAATACCTTCTATCCATCTTGAGGACCTAGATCCCCCACTCTTTATTATCACTTACATCAACCAAAATTATGTCAAAAGGGTGATGATTGATGTGGGAATAACATTAAAATCATATCCTCCTATACTTATAACCAACTTAGATTACTAGACAATATCATATCAAAATCTATAGTGGTCTTCTGATCCTTTAATAACACTATGGACACTACCTTGGGAATCATCATCTTTCATATCTATGTGGGACCCCACACACTCCCTAAACTCTTTTATGTGGTGGAAGGAGAATTCAAATACAACATCTTATTAGGATGACCTTGGATTCACTTTATGGAATGTGTTCCCTCCACCCTCTATTGATGTATTAAGTTTGAGCATGAGGGCTAGGTCATCACTATTCAAGTAGACCCAAATATTTTCTCAAAATGCAACATGACCTATCTTCTAAATGATGTCCTCGTATACCCATCTAATGTACCTTCAGTAGTTACACCCTAATCACCAACCATCAATGAAACCTCAACTAGCTCATCTATCCCTTCCTTGTAGATCCCTATAGAGTAGCGCTAAGGATCTATATTCCAATGATTCTCATTAGGGGAGTATCACCTTCTAGTTTTAGATACTTTCCCTAATCCTCAAGAATATGGGAACCTCAAAAATGACCCTTCTTATGACCCTAAAATCATAACCATAATCCATTTTAGTCACCCAAACCATCAAACAAAATTCATCTTTGGGGGACTTGATCAATCACTTCTTGCTCCTACCACTACCTCTTGCATTGACCATTCACCTCAGAATTTTCCTACATTGAAAACCTAACATTCACTAAATTATACCTTCATAGGTGTGCCTAGAAGGGATTTGGTCTAGGTTGATATGAAAAATGACCTCATGAGTTACCTTTGATCAAAACCCAAAGTCATTTAGCCTTGGGTTTCTAACACTTGAAGAACACACCAATTCATCCAAACCTATTGACACCATCAAAGCAGACATCCCCTCCTATCAACCCAACCTCCTTTAAAGTGTGAATATTTTGATATCATTTCTCCTAATTTTTTTTATCAACATCATTAGTTTGGGCCCCCTAACCTATCAAAATGATGGCCAAATTTAAACCCTTCCTCTCATCCATCCTAAAATGATAGAGAAAAATTCTCCTATTATCAATACCATATAACATCAAGATGATGATTCTATTCTCAACCACCTTAGTGCCTCAGATTATTCAATCCATTAATCCTTTCCTCTTGAATCCTTGACCATGTTGAATGAATCCATCATAGATATTAACTTAGTCACAACAAACAACCCTCACATTATAAAATTGGGCCAATCATTGAATGCCAAAGAACTTTGAGACTTCTCCTCTTTCATTCAAGACTGTATCATAGCATTCACTTTATCTTACAATGATATGCCCAAGATTGACCCCACCATTGCTACCCATAACATATTCACTCATCATGATACCAATCCTGTTGAATAGAAACTTTGATGCATGCATCCTCACATAGCCCTTCTTGTCAAAGAAGATATTCAATGTCTCCTATTTGTAAACTTCATTCAACCCATTGACTACCCCTAATGGGTCTCAAATATCATACCTATCACCAAAGCCAGTAGGGGTCTACATATTTATGTGAACCTTTGTGACCTTAAGTTCTCCTACCCCAAGGATAACTTTCCTCTACTAGTATTGACCAACTTGTTGATCTTACAACCAACCATGAGATGTTATCTCTCATGAATGGGTTTTTGGGTTACAATCAAATCTTGATTAATTTTGAAGATCAACATAAAACCACCTTTACCACTCCTTGGAGAACTTTTTGCTATAGAGTCATGCCTTTTGGGTTAAAGAACACTGGTGTAACTTACCAATGAGACATGACCTATATCTTCCATGACCTCATCCACACCATCGTATAGGACTATGTTGATGATCTCTTTCGAAAATCCAAATCTCACCAAGATCATATAAAATTTCTCAGTATTATCTTTTAATTCCTAATCCATTTCCATGATAGACTTAACTATAAGAAATGTGTTTTTGGGGTCCTTTTAGGAAAGCTTCTTGGCTTTATCATCTCTCTATGAGGAATCGAATTCGATCCTCCCAAGGTCAAAACAATCTTGGAGATTCCCCCTCTTACCAACCTTAAGCAACTTCATATCCTACAGGGAAAGATTCAATTCATTTGTCATTTAATTTCCTAGCTTTCAGACCGGTGCCAACCTTTTTATCACCTTCTAAAGAAGGATGTCTATTTCAAATGGAATATCAATTGTTAAAAATACTTTGAATCACTCAAATATTACATTTTGGCACCACCTATTTTCATCCCTCCTAAAGATGACCACCCCTTTCACCTATATATATCTACCACCAACCATTCCCTAGGGGCAATGTTGGCTCACCATGATGAACAACACAGAGAGAAAGTTGTTTACTACATTAGTCATATGCTTGTAAAATATGAGACTTGATATACCCATACTGAGAAACTTTTCTTAGCCCTGACTTTCATGGCCACCAAACTATGCCACTACCTTCTTAACCATAAAACCTATGTCATAACCAACACTGAACCAATCAAGTACATGCATTCCAAGCCATACCAAAACTAGCGTATGGCCAAATGGATTATGCTCTTAGCAAAATTTGATATTGAATTCCTTCAAAAAAATTCAATTAAAGGGAAAGTCATTGCTAACTAATTGGCTGAAACACTTTTGACATATCACCAACCACTTTATCTAGAGTTCTTAGATGAATCCATCACTACTCTTTCCCAAGAGGACATAACCTACCAAATTACTATGTCCTTTGATGGTTCAAAGTACCAACAAGGTGGGGATTTTGGAGTTATTCTCATTCCTCTTGATGGCGAACCCCTTCCTCTTTCCTTTAAACTTGACTTTGAATGCACCAATAATATAATTGAATATGAATCCCTAGTCATAGGTCTCCAAACCACTCTAGCATTGGGAATTAAGACCATTAATGTTTTTGGTAATTCTTAGCTCATGGTCAACCAATGTAAGAATTATGTTTTAAAAAAATACAAACTTTAAATTAATAAACTCTTAGCATCATTTAAATATTACTTGGTCTAATCTGTTCCCCAATATACCAATAAATCCATAGCTAAAATGGCTTGCCTTACTTCCTAAATCCCTTCTCATCCTTCCAATTCCATAATCTTCAAAACCATTCATCACTTTAATACACCCTATTATAAACAATATGACCCCCTACCATCTATAATGTGGAGAAATCCCCATCTGACATTTGGTATGACTAACCTTATAACTACCTCAACCTAGGCATCATTCCTCCTAACCTCTTTAGGAACACCCAAAGAAAATTTGTTTAGATTACCTTTTGTTACACCATACTAGGGGGAATCCTTTGCAAATATAGTTTTGATGGCCTCCTTCTTCATTGCCTACATAGCCATGAAGCTTCCCATGCCATCAAGGAAACACATGATGGGATCTATGGGGGACACTTTAGTTGTCTAGCAGTCACTACATGTATCATTTGCTTTGGATATTATTGGCCCACCCTCAACCAAGAGTATTGTGATTATGTAAAAAAGTGGGTTAAATGTCAAAATCATGATAAGTTACATCACGTACTAGCCAATGGCCTCAAAGTATCTAAGGACTTTTTGCCTTTCTCATAATGGGGGCTCGATCTCATTGGGGAAATGAACCTCTATTATTTGCAATGACATAGCTCCATCATCATAGCCACCAAATATTTCATTAAGAGGGTGGAATATATCCCTCTCATCTCAACCAAAGTGGAGAAGATCATCGACTTTATCAACCATCATATCATCTGTCACTTCGGTGATACTCAAAAAAATCATCACCGATAATGGCAAATATTTTTTTAAAAAAATCCAAGGTTTATGTTATGCATTTGGCATCGACTTAAGCTTTTATTTTCCTTACCATCCATAAGAAAATGGGTAAGCAAAAGACTTTAACAAAATCCTTAACAAAATGCTAACCAAAGTCATCAGTGCTTCAATCTAGGATTATCACTTGCACATCCCATTCACTCTATGGGCTTATCACACTAGAATTTGAACCTCTATAGGTGCTACCCCTTTCTCTCTAGTAGTTCCAGTAGAGTTAGTCTTGCCTCTTGAAGTCTAAATTCCCTCTCTTCACATATCTTTGTAAGATCTTATTTCTAAAGAAGATCATCATCAACACCATTTAGCTCATCTTGAGCTACTTGATGATCATCATTAAGCATCCCTTACCAACCTCCATATCTATCAAGAATGTATTAATCATGCTTATAACAAGCACTTGAAATTTTGAGACTTCAATATCATAGACCTCATCCTTAAGGAAAACCAATATGTGACCAATATGGAGAAAACTAAATGAGGTAAGTTTTCTTTAAATTGGCTTGGACCCTACATCATAACCCATAAGTATGGATTAGGAGCTTATCATTCATCCTCCCTTGAAGGCAAACCAAAACCTAAGCCTCTCAATGCTTTGCATCTATGTCTCTTCTTTTGTTAAAGAAGGATCAAACTCACCTTTTGTTTAACTTAAGCTCATCCCTTAATTAACAAGATTTTTAATGTCACCCATCTTCCTCCTCTCCTTTTGAGGATAATTGATTACAAGATAGAACAATGTGATTAACCATCATAGTCATAGCCTAATCCAAAATATGGGTACCATGGTTCTACCCATAACATGGTTCTCATGGATACTTTTCATCTCTAACAAGATTGAATCCCATGGTCATTATCTCTCAAACCACCTCCTTTCACCTATCATTTAACCCTCTTGTGTTAAATTTTTTCCCTTATAAAGGTAAACCTATGAACCTAATTAGAGTTGTTCATGTTGAAAAAATCCACATCCAAAAACAATTTGAATACCAAAATATTACATGGGTCAATATCTTAAGCACTAAAAATTGTTCCCTTGAAGGAAAAATTCCCAAAAAAAAAAAATTATCTACACTAAATGTAGCTACTCCCTCAAATGATAGCTATCAAAAGGCATTTAAAAAAGCATCTAAACGTAGACCACTCCCTTGAAGGATGGCTAAGTCAACTTTGTCAAAAATAGAGAAATTTATTGGAAGCTTCCCACATCTATCAACTTCCCATATACATCAATAAAGTAAAATACCCACTTTCACAATCAAAGCAAATTATAAATAATCTTAAAAGTCATAATCGGTTCTCAAAAAACATAATAAAAGGGAATCTATAATCAGCTTTCACATGTAAACTTCTCACATTGATCAATTTACATCTATCATATGACATGGACTTATCTATTACCATTCTTAGGTCACCTATACAAGGGGGAAACTAACCCAAATAAGGTTACTATACATAATACCCATTATCCTCTATACCACCTATTACCCATATCCACTACATACTATATATAAATCAATGGATTTAGAGCTTACTTGACACATCGTGATCAAACAATTTGTTTTATCAACCAATTCATGCTAATGCAAAGCATTCAAAAGGCTTATGTTCCTTAAGCCAATCTAACTTTAGGTTTAGTTTTGTCCTTGTCAATAAATAGGTATTATACCTCATTTCTTGTTCTCTCATCATTGAGTCATATATGAGACCCATACCTCATGATTTTCATCTACTACGGTTAGCTAACCTAATTATGTGCCACCACTATCATCCATCAAATCATCATAACCCTAACCATGAATAGCATCATAAAAACATTAATGACAAAATCCCTTAACCCATATTCAGTGAACACCCTTTCTCTAAAACCTTCAACAAAACTATACCATGTGGTCCATTAAATTAGGGCAACCCATTTGAGTACTATTATTCAAACCTTATCAAACTACATTAGCTTGATGTCCATGGAATATGTAAGCACTGCTTGACTTCTAAGGGTAGTTCAGCCATTAATAACTAATTACCCTCCCCTTTTTCTTCTCATTAATTATCATTGCTAATAGTACCCTCTTTCTTAGGGAATCCTATGTTAGGGAAGGTTTGGTTTCTTCCTAACATCCTTATATTTTAACATCATCTAATAATTCCTCTCTATTTTTCCTATTATTAGGATAACTACATTAGCTTGAGATCTTTTGGACTATGTAAGTAGTTCTTAGTTATTGAGGTTAGTTCAATTGCATCCTTTATTTTCCCTTCTCACCTAATATATTTTCCTCCACTTCTCTACCTATCTCTTCACCACCTCCCTTCCTTCATCTTGTCAATCTCTTTTAACATAACGATTGACATCCTTCATCATTAGCCCTTCTTATCTCCCATATAGCCACCACCTACTCTACTTCATTATCCTCCTCATCACCTTTCATGGTACATACTTCACAGCTCACTCCTCCACCCACATTTCATGTTTTTTGTCCCTCTCTCAACTTCTTACCAACCACGCCCTTTATCTCCTTTGTATTGTTCCACCATCCTCATCCTTTCCCCTTACCCTTGGTAGCCTATCATACCCTCTTCCTCACTCTTTTTTCCTCACCAATTCCACATTTTCATGTTCCCTTGCACACTGATAAAGACTTTTACCTCCTCTTATTTTCCACCACCTTCTTACTACTCTTCCACTACTTATAAACCACCTTAATTCCAATTCTTAGTTATTATATTCCTCTCTCCCATCTTTTTAATCTATCATGATTTCTATTTCTTCTAGTATCCCATTTATTTCTTATGTGTGCCACCACTCTCTATCAATTTGTCACTCTTCCCACCTTTTCCATTTTTTTCTCCACAACTAGCTTCTAACTAGGTCTTTATCTTTTGAAAAGACTTCCATAATTACCATTTTCTTCATATTAGTTCTAGCCTTCTGCACTTTACATCCCCCTTTTCCTCTTTCCATCTCAGTACTCACTTATCTTTTACATCTGTGTGAGTGTCTATGCTCTATATTCCTACTTCAATTCTCCTTTTTCCTTCTTATCATCCCTGATCTTCATCCCATAATTTCATCTCATTCCCTTTCATTTTATTCCCCTATTTCTTCACCACCTCACCACTTTTTGGCTTGTCAATATTTCTAATCACCCATTTAGCTTGTCAATCTCTTATAACAAGCTAATTATCACATACCTTATCTCTTCAAATTTTTATCCACCCATCCTTTGCTTCCAATCATTTTTCTTAACCCCTTTCCCATTTTCCATCCCAATATCATCTCCAACACTACCCTCAAATTTGCTTCATTATCCCTCTCCTTATATATCATCATCCATGCTTACTTGGTCATGTATTCACTTGCTTCTTCACTCTCCTATCATCCTTTTTATGTCCTCATTTCACTCCTTTTTCCTATTATTTCCTTTTCTTCCATGTATTTCCTTATTTTTCATTTTCATCACCAAACTATTTTCTCCTTGGTCTTTTTTAAGACTTATTTTCAAACCTTTCATGGCCTCCCATATTTTTCATCCTCCCCTTACCCTACAAAATTACTACACTTTGTTCCCCATCCTTTTCAATTCTCCAATCTATCATTCTTTAGTGAATTCCTCTAACCCCCATCCTCTACCTTTTATTTTTCTTCTCTTTTCTCTATTTTATTTCATTTTTTTATCTCCCTTGATGACACTCCTTATTATTCCTGACCTTCTTTTTTTCCCTCCTCCATATCCATGCTTGGCTCCTTCCATCCTTTTCCATGTTCATCTTTATATACGACTTCATTTTTTTCTCTACCTATGTCTTGATCCATCTCCTAGTCTTCCTTCACCTCATCCCTTGTTGGATCCCCTTTATTTTCTCCCATTAGCACTCCAACTTCTTTATCATTAGAGTGCAGTCACCAGTCACATTGCTTGTACATGCATATACCTATTTGATTCCTCATGTCCTTTGCTGTCTTGCTTTAATGCATAAAATCTTGTCAGGATCACTACTTCAAGACATCCAATTTCTTCCTTCAGTGTCTTTTTTGGTTAAGCATTGGTCCTCCTTTTTTCCCTCTCCAACTGTTCCCTTTTTGATATCCATCACCTCTTCAACCTTTAAACCCTCTACACATTTTGTGTGTACTTGATACAGTGTGATCAACACACTTTTCTTAGCCATCAAAGCATGCTCATGTGATACATTTGCATGGTTTATGTTCATTAAGCCAAGCCCACTTTAGGTCTATTTTTAGTCCTTGTCATAGAAGGTACATCATGCTCTATTCTCATCATAATGTGCTTAGTTTATATTTTCATTATGACATTTGTCTCTTTATTATATTCTTCACTTTACCATTAATGTTGTTCATTACCTTACCTTGTTTTCTTTACCTTAATTGATATTAAAACAACCATAACAATCATAACCATAACCATAACCCTATAATTCATGAGTATACACCTAAACCTAAGCATAATAACCTTCAAGAAATGACATCTGACACATTTTGTACATGTTTACAAAAACTATGAAATATTTTATTTAGTGTGCAAGGAATCACATGGCACATACAAAGTTATCAGACTATCCACACCTCACTTAAGGCCTCTATATATATATATTATTTTACTATCTAAATATTAGGGTAATTATCTGGTGACTCTAATTTGTGTTTATCCATACTTCTACTTGATTACTCCTTGAATTAACATTTTTAGCATTCCTTATCTCAATAACCACTATATTGTGTACTCTATTCTCATTTCCTGCATTCATCCCCATAGGGAAAGAATCATACTCCACTCTAGGTCTTTCACCTTACTTGATCATTTCAACCATTACATACCTCTACTTTGATTTATTTGCTCACATAGGTATTGCCTGTTGTAGCCTTAGTGTGCATCCCCTTAGATAGTGATGGTTCCCTCCATGGACAAGATGAAGGTCATGTTCTCCAACCCTACATCTTACATAATGAAAGTCTCACCTTCTTCATTACTGAGGAGGTAAGAGTTTAGGCTTGAGCTCAAGCTCAAAGCTCAGGCCATGGGTGTATTTCCTCTTGATATTAGTTTAATAACACTTCTATTATATCCATTACATGTTGAAGTATTTGGTAGATACACACATTCACAATGTAGATTATTTCAATTCATGGGGGTTACTGATTATCTCTACCATTGCTCCCATTGTTTGCCATATTCAACCTCTAATAGTTCTCTACACCCTGAATAACCTACAAAACCAAATGAATTCATGATAGATATTCATTCTTAACATGATTATTTAAATAGACTACCTAAATATTATTATTTTTTGATATTACTATCTATTCTATCGATGGGAAGGGTCTTATGATGTCATTGATTCCCTTGAATAGTCTTACCACTTGAAATGGTTGTGTCTACTTACCTTTTTATGTTGAAATGTGGCCTTTGATCTAACTGGTCATTTTGATAAAGTCATTATGCACTATCATGATGTCTTTTTGTTTCCCTTATCATCTGATCCACATCTAATGTCTCTACTTGCTTTGTCATCTTAAAGTCTTTGTTGGCTTGGAAATCACTTGCATCATTATCACCTTTGCCCCACTTGACATAAATTGGATTCCAACCATGGGATGTTATAATGGTCACACCTTTGAAATTGTTACTATTGTTGGAGGTGGTATCTCCTAAATAATTACTATTGTAGAAGCTCCCCTATCTTATCCAACTATATAACCAATATCCTAGACCACATAGTTCTCTACTAGCAAGGCCTCTTCTGATTGGAACCCAAAGTCCTTGGTTCCAAGGAACTAGGATAGAGGATGTAGACATGGCCACCTTTTGTCTCACCTACCCATGTAGCTCTTATGTCATCCAAGGCCCATCCTCTATCACACACCATGCTACCAATTTTCTAACTCATAGAATCTACTTAGCCATCAAATAAATTCTTTATAGGTCATCACTTTGCTATTGCCCTTAAAACTTAGCTTGTAGTGATGATGAAATTTTACCAAAAAGATTATGCAAATCCTAATAGATGCCCATATCCTAAAACTTATCTCATAGCGATAGATTCCAACATTGTGTTTATACCCTTAGATGCTTTTAGAAGGCATAACCTCCTCATGATGGCACATATTATTTGGTTTAGCTCAATAATAAGATATTTATGATGCTTATCTTTTTATTACCCACTTATTTACCCCACCTTACCCATATATGTCTTATCCTTCTAATACATGTGGGATTATTATGATGACTATTCACCAATCTAAACCATGACACCTCACCTTTAGCAAACTATCAACCTAAACCTAACTATGTGGTATATCATATTAGGGTAGCCCATCTAAACTCCACTAAGAACTGCATGTAGCCTAAATTTTTGTTGGATATCACATCTATACAACTATTTAGGTAGCATCCACTTTCCTAGTGTATATGAAATTAACTCAACTACCCCTACTTGAACCCTTTCCAACCACTCTCTCTGACAAACTAACCATTTGACCACATCCACCTCAACATTGACCATTTAGACCCACACTAATGCATATCTTTATGACAACCCTACCTAGGCCATTTTTACCACACTAACCAACCTTGCCATGTTACAATTTTTTATGACCTAACTAGTTAGTTTATATTTTAGGATCACTCCCTACCTTGGATACTTGTAACCAACCCTGACCCTATCTAGATCGCTCGATAGGCATAACTCGATCAACTATGACTAATACTATGGATCGATTATCCCTGACATATGTCCCACTAAACCTAAAGCAAAATCAAACAAAATTGGTAACTTTACTTCATATGTGATCTTGGCTAATTCACTTATTCACACTTTATGTATATGTTTGCATCTCAAATACCCAACTACCTTATGGCACCACCTAGTACCTCCCCACCAACTACTTATAAAACCTACACCTGATTTTGCTTAACCTCATCAACTCTTGGTTTGAGGAGGAACATCTCCTCCCATACTTGAGGCGCCATAACCTTTAACCAAGTGATTTTATTTTTTATTTGTTAGCTCATTAATTCAAAGCTGCATAATAAAAAGGGGCCAAATGTAGACACTAAAAAATTGCACACTTACAATTTTCAATGATTGAATGCTTCAAAACCTCCTAAAGACCCCCTAAAACCTTCTTAACCCTTAAAAAAATCACTATTGTCTTATTCACATAGTACTATTAGAAGTACTATTTGACAACATTATTTAAAAATACAATATGAAAGCACTATTCACTATCACTATTCACTATGGGACCCACTATCACTATTCATGATGACATGTTAAGTGACATAGCATGTGACATGAAAATTGACATGGAAAGTGACATGGAAGGTGATATGGAAAGTGATATGGCTTGAAAGTGAGGTGTCTTGAGGTGAGACATCATTCTCCACTTGGGACCTACCTCCAAGGTAACTAATGACATCATTAAGCATTAAAGAGCCCCTCCTTCGAAGTATGGTGCATTTTTCCCCAAGAGACCATCATTCAACATGAATTTTTATCCTCATGCATGGTGAATTATGAAAAACTTCATGGGGCACTTAGCTAAAAGGTGGAAGTGAGTGGTCGAAGGTAATTTGGACCCATATGAGCCCATGTGCATGATTCCCTCTCCCTTTTGGACTCTTTAGCAAGTTGGGGGACAAAACAACCAAGCGGGAGACCTATTGATTAAGTGGGAATATCAAACCCTTGTCTTTCATGACCACTCATGCATCCACATGGTTAATGGTGCCAAAATTCATGGGACACTTAGGCAAAAGACAAATTAGCTTGGTGAAAAGTCCTTTGGCCTCATTTGAGCCCATGTGCATGATTCCCACTCCAAATTGGACTCATGTGCAAGGTGGGATACAAACCAACAATGTGGGAATTCCACCATCCTTATCCCCTTTGTCATTTATGATCTCAATTGAAAAATGGTACCATACTTATACTATTCCCTCTTTTGGCATGATTCTTCACAATAAATGCTATAAATACCCATTCTCCTTCATGAAAGTTTAAGTTAGATTTTGGTTAAAATATTTCATCTTGAAGGTTAGTCAATCATCAAGTAGGTCACTCATCTGGGGGGAGAAGAGCATCAAGTATCTAGACTCTACCAAAATTTCCTCAAGTTCCATCATCAAAAACATCTTCATCAACCATCAATGTAACATTTGTTTGCTTTCTTATATTTCAGTTCTTTCATTTCTTGGCCTTATTATTTCCTTGACCTCACACATTTAGCCCATTAATATCTTCTATTTTAATCCCTTTATCTTCTTACTCTCTTATCCATTTACTTCATTTTCTATTCACCCATTCACCCATCTACCCTTTACCTCCCTCTTACCACCTTGACCATTTACCTGTTTTGCCCCTTTGTCATCCTGACCTCTTGACCTCATAATCCCTTTTACCATTTATCCTTCCTTTATTGAATATAATTTACCCATTTAACAATTTAAAAACTCAACCAAAGCCTTATCATTTTTTTTGACCCTTGTCACAAAACAAACCAAAAACCACCATTTTGTCTTGACCAATTTTTAGCACTAGTTAATTTATCTAGTCATTATTTTAGTAAAGCATTTCACTTCTTTGTTTTATTTTTAGTTATTTGATGTTAGTTACTTTTTTAGTTTTACTTTATTGTTATTTTATGAAAAATCCTTTCATTTTCATTTATCAACTTAAATGTTTAAATTATGTGGATTTAAAACCTCCTAGAAAGCTTTCGCTTCTAGGATCTCGCTCACACTAGGCAATCCACCTTTCTACTTGTCTAACAAACAAGTTTTGTGGTACTATTTTCTTATTTATAGGTCATCCTCCCAATCCAAAGAGGATTTATCTAAAATCACTTGCATCTAATGCATGCACATTGTAATAGGTTTTTCTACACACCCTTCCTCGTTTTTTTCTTTCCAAATGAAGAAAAAGTGAAAAAAATAGATAGAAACACCATAAGCATGGTTTTCAACATTGGATGAAATATTTTATCTTTTGATTTTTGATTTTTAACTTTTTGGTTTTTGTTTTGGCATCTCAACTCATTATAGGATTATGAGATGCATAATGTTGACCCTTTGGGATATTTTAGTACATACTCTAGAGTTTTCACCATGAATTTTGTTGATTTCTAGACTGACTTTTTCTAAATTGATCAAGATGTTGTCATAGCCCCTATGGAAAAAGATGCTATGAATGAGGGTGAAGTGGAAATTGTATTGGATGGAGGATATTTATTTATTTATGGAAGGATATAGATAATGTGGGGATCATGATGTGAAGGGGTATTGGGACCAACAATATCACATTTCATGAGATTAAGAGTATCTTTTTGATTTTGATTTTGATTTTGATTTTGATTTTGATTTTGATTTTCCCATAGTGCCTAAAACAAGGTTTCAATAGGGCAATTTATTTTTTATTTCTAGGATTTTAAATTTTATTTCCTTGTAGTGACTCAAATAAGGTTTCATTAGGGGATGTTGTTTTTAGATCTTGATTTCTTGGTTTGCACATTAGTGCCTCAAACAAGGTTTCACTAGGGAATGTTGGTTTTCTATTTTTTCTATCCCCTAATGCATCAAAAAAGGTTTCACTAGGGGATGTTGATATAAATTTATGCTCTTCTAGCTGGATGCCAATCATTAATTCTACCATTGCTTGATTGATATGGAAGAAGGCTGATGGTAAGTGATTATGTTGGTCCCAATTGACAAGTGCAGGAGATTGAAGGTAAGGATGGGGAAAATGATGGGTGAAAATGTTGTTAAAAGGATTATTGGTAGCATGGTCCTTATAGGGACTATCAATGAAGCCTGTGTCAATGTTAGATGAAGTTTCCTCAAATATTATGAAAGTATCACTAACACTTTATGTTTATGAACTAATAAATTTATAGACGATGTCGTGAAAACCTTTGTGTGCACATATATGAATGGGTTTTATATTTCCTTGCTTATGAAGGACAATGACTTTGAATATTTAGTTCATTATTTAAATAATTTTACTTGTTATAAGATATATCCTACTTTGAAAATAATCCACGAGGATATCCTTGGTAATCATGTTTGATTGTTGTAATTTATTCCTTCTTTTATGAGGAAGACAGATTTTATAAATGACATTGTACAAAACTAGTAAGATGTTGATGTCTATTTTATGTTGATGTTGTGCTTGTTCAAATGGAAGGCACTTAGATGTTTGTTTTCTACAAGTACCATTGTAAATTGAGGTAGATGGTGATGGGTGTTAGATGGTTTGCTATATGATGGGAGATGGGGTCATATGCCAAAGATGATATTATCAAATATGGGTTCATCAAGGATTATTAGTTTGTTGAAGATGAGTGGATATTCAAAGATAGGTTAGCTAAAGACATGCTGACCAAGGATGGATAATTGGTTAAGTGATTGTACAAAAAAAATTGATCCATCAAAGATGGGTCATTAATTAAAGAGGGGTGGGTGAACAATGGCTAAGTATTGGTCAAAGATGGTTGATTCAATAAAATTTGATTCATAGAAGATGGATTATCCTAGGATAAAGTGATTGTATTGATATTTACTTGGAAGTGGAGAAGTTTGATTGTGATTATCAAGTGGATCTCGACATATTTCTAAAAGATGATTCTTAGACTTGGATGTACCTAGTTTTTTCGTAAATGATGATCCTTAGAGGGAAAATGACAATAAATGGATATATTGTTGGATTTGTTGTGGATCTAAAGCTAAATGGGTGTTGAAGAGTGGATTGTTTGGTGTTTATGACTCTAAGTAATTGTATGTTAGATTAGTGGGTGAAGGGCCTAGAGGGGATGTTATGTGGGATACTTGTTGGCTAATCTATAGGATTTGGTCAATAATTTTTTGATGTTGGTATTGTGATGCTAGAGAAAGATTGGGATTGTGAGATGATATGGGTCTAAATGGGATTTGATGTAGGATTAGTTGGTGTGATCAAGCTCAGATTACATTTTAAATTAGTTTAAATGGAATAAAATATGGATGTTTTGATTTTTTCATTCCTAACCAAAAGGTACAGGAGATTGAACAAAAAGATAAGGATATGATTTGAATTTGGATATTCAATTGATTTGTTTCAATGTCACTTGGTCAAAATAGTTCTGATTTGACCTTGTTTCAATGTTTAAATTTGGAATTACTTTTGAATAGGTCAAACTTGACATGGTTTTTGATAATTGATTTGGAATTCTTGACTTTAGACATTTGAATTATTTTGAATTTATCAAATCTGACCTTAGATTTGACTTTTCAATTCAATGTTTCAATTTTGAACATGGGTTTGGATTTGATTGGTTGACCTAGATATTAACTCTCTAACCTACACCCTAAGAAGAGGTTGTTTAGGTCCACCTCTAAGGTTGGGTTAATATGGGAATAGCCTAAGGCTATGGGTGATCTATGATTGGGTTATATCAGAGTTGTTGCCAGAATCTAGATAATGGAAATGCAATGGAGACGTGATCACATGAGATGAAGCTAGTGCACATCACGTAGATGCTAAAGCAATTTGAAATTATACAAGAAGATAAATTACACAAGACAAATAGGAAAAAACCCAATATCTAATTAACATGAGATGGCCAAAGTGAATAATACATATAGGAGAGCACGTAAGTAACTCCTCCACAAAAGGTGGTCAAGGCACCCCAAGAATAGACTGTAACTCCTCCATGAAAGGTGGTGACAAGGTGCTAAGAATAGAGAAGTAACTCCCATACCCAGAATAGCTAGTCAAAGGAGTTACTTATGACATTCTTATGACACCTATGACACATCTATGACACACATCTCCACATAAGCTAGCCTATCCCATGAATGTAGGAAAACTCCATGTATGCACAAATATATAATTTACCTAATTAAATAATAGGGAAAAATAAAAACCTACACTAATACCCCCCCATAAGTGCAACTTAGGTGGGTAGTGTGGAAATATAAAATGGGTCCTGGCAACTAGGCCTAATGAGGTACCCATGTACAAATGCAATCTCCCATAAGATAGAGAAAAGGAGAAAACCCATAGGAAAAAACTCCCACCCAAAAGAGAGACATAAAAGAAATGAAGAGGCTAGAAGGCACCCTTAAAGATGATGTTGTTGTAGATGTAGACTGCACCCCAAGAAGAGCTTGTAGATGAATGAACTTGCTCTTGGTGAAAGGTTTGGTGAAGATGTCTATAACCTACTCTAAAGACTAGCAAAAGATTAAGTTAATGACTTGACTATGAATAAGCTCCTGAATGAAATGCATGTGAATATCTATGTGCTTGGTCCACTGGTGTTGAACCAGATTCTTGCAAATTTGAATGGTACTCTAGTTGTCATAATAAATGATGGTGGGCTACCTATAGGAATGCCAAACTCATAAAGAATCCCCTAAAGCCAAATAGCCTCAATAGTTGAATTAATAGCTCCCTTGTACTCTACCTCTATGGATGATATAGCAATAGCATTCTGCTTCTTGCTAGACCAACTGATAGGACCAAAACCTAGAGAGAAATTGTAACCAGAAGTAGACTTACAAGTCTGTGAATCACTAGCCCAATCTGAATCTATATATCTAACCAAGTCAAACTCTATGCCAAATCTGTAATGAATCCCATATCTATGTGAACCCTATATGTAATGCAAGATCTTCTTAGCTATTTTCCAATGTAGCTCATGAGCTTCCTATATAAATCTAGAGATAAGTCCCACTATATGTGATATGTCAGGCCTGGTGTGAGTCAAGTAGATGAGACTGCCAACAAGTTGTCAATACCAAGTGGCATCAACTAATGGTGAAGAATAATCAGCCTCAAGCTTGACTCTTGATAGAAAGGGAGTCAGAGATGGCTTGCAATCAGCCATGTTAAACTAAGCGAATAAGTCAAGAGCACACTTAGGTTGTACAAGAGAAATCCCTGAATCTGACTATGAGATCTCGATGCCAAGGAAGTAGTGCAATAAACCCAAGTCTATCATGTCAAATCTATCTTAGAGAGATGCCTTCACCATTACAATAGCTGATGAAGAACTCTCAGTGATTAAAAGGTCATCAACATAAAGAATTAGAATCAAGAGTGAGTCATCCTGCCATAAAAAGTAGACATTAGGATCAAAATGGCACCTAGTGAAACTCACTATGAGAAGGAAGGAATCCATCTTGGTGTACCATGCTCAAGGGGCCTATTTGAGGCCACAGAAAGATTTCCTAAGTCTGCATACTAAGGAAGAATCCTGAACAAATCTTGGTGACTGCTCCATGTAGATCTCCTCCTCTAGGTCTTCATGAAGAAAGGCACTCTTCACATCTATCTAGTGCACATCCCAACCATGTGTTGTGGCAATAGCCAAGGTGAGTCAGATAGAAGTCATCTTTGCAATGGGTGCAAAGGCCTCTGAGTATTCAATGCCTACCACTTATGAGAAACCCTTGGTGACCAGTCATGCCTTATACTTATCAACCGACCCATCTACTACAAACTTGGTCTGATATATCCACCTACATCGAACCATCTTCCTTCCCTTAGGAAGTGAATTCAAGTCCCAAGTGTGATTTTTGATTAAGAAATAATATTCTTCCTTCATAACATTATCCCACTCAGGTACCCCCGATGCTTGTTGAAAAGTTTGTGGATCCAAAACTAAGGCAAAGAAGGCATGTGGATTTCTCTAAAAATCCACCCTAGTACGTCTGTCATCTATGGGATCTCTTGCACAAGTGCCAACACTCTTTAAGTGTCTATCTGGCCCAAAGTGGCCCAGAAGTGGGTGAGTCAGGTGTTAACTCCTCATCCTCTGATTGACTAGAGGTGGATGACTCTACATCACTATCCTCGCTATCTGAACTTGAAGAAGAAGAAGATGTCTCTGGCTCAATAACCTATTGTGGTTGATCTAAATCTGATGAGGAATCATCATGAAGAAGTAGATCTGATGAGGGCGAAGTGCCAAGTGTTGAGTCTCTAGGACTCTCCTGAAAATGGACACTTCTCTCGATGAACAACTCATGAGTGACTGGATCTAGAAGGTGATACCCCTTAATACCATTTAGATATCCTACAAAGATGCAAGGCTTGGACTAAAGTTCCATAACTTTGCATTTCTTCTTTAGTATGTGTGCCATGGTTGGGGATCCAAAAACCCTAAGGTGCTCAACACCAAGTTTCCTTTTATGCCAAGCTTCAAAGGGTGTTATCCCTTTCAAAGCTTTGTGAGGAAACCTATTTTGAATGTAGCAAGCACAATTGATGACTTCGGCCTAGTACTATGGTGCTAAGCATTTGGAGTGAATCATACAGCTACCCATCTCTTTCAAGAACCTATTTTTGCATTCTACAACCCCATTCTGTGAAGGACTATAAGTGACTGTGCACTGTAAATCAATCCCTTCTATGGTGCATAACTACTCAAACTTGTTGTTGACATACTCCCCTCCATTATTAGTTTGAAGAACCTTGATGGATTTCTCACTCTATTTCTCAACAAGAGCCTTGAAGTCTAGAAAATTTTCAAACACTTCAAACTTTTGTTTGAGAAAATATATCCAAGTGTACCTAGAGAAATCATCAATGAAAGTGAGGATGTACGTAGCCCTTGTGAAAGATGGTTTAGGAAAGGGTCCCAATACATCATAGTGGACTAACTCCAAAGGTTGTGAATCCCTCCAAGCTTTGCCTTTGTCAAATTTTTCTTCACGATGATTCTCGAGGGAGTACCCCTCACAAAGTCCTTTTGAGAATTGGACACAAGGCAAGCCAATGACCATGTCGTGTTTGAAAAGTTGCTTAGGGTAGTGGTAGTTTAGGTGGCCAAACCGCTCATGACATAATTTGTTAACTCCATTTGAATGAGTCAGCAATGCTATTGGAGAAGAAACAGGTGAAAAATGTGAGGTGTATAACCTTACTTGGTGATCTGCCCTACCCACTGCCACTGTAGTATCACTATGCAACTCCCTGATAGCCACTGAATTTGGTGAAAACTCAACTCTCATGACCTGACCAATGTGAGTGATTTGGTACACTGATAGGAGATTGGTTGAAAGAGAAGGAACACTTAGAAAATTATTGAATGTTCCTCCTTCCATTTTAATCTGAATTTAGGTGAAGTTGTGTTGATTGCAAGTTGTGAAATTATGCAAAAAGAAGAATGAAAGCAAAAATTGCAAGTGCTGAAAAGCAATCACACCCCCCCAAAAATGTTGAACCCCCCCAAATATGAAACTTTATGTTGAAAATACATTAAGATCAGTTGAGAATGCGTCTTAGAGCAATCAGTGTAAGACTTTAAGCAAATAGGACATCAGACTCAGCCGAACATGTGTCCCGGGAGACCTAAATTAGGCACTTTATAAACTAGTGCATTTTTAACAAATAACAAGCCTACACTGTGGAGAATTGAAATGTAAACATTTTTTCGAAAAAATGGCACCCAAATCTGGGCTACCATTTACAAGATATTAAAGATTCAATTTCCCATAAACTAGTGTTTTTGCAAAAAAATAGCACTAAAACATTTTAAAAATGCCTATTTTGAGAGAGAAAGTGGCATTCCAACCACTCATTGGACTAAGCACAGAGTGAAAAATCCAAATAAGGTCTTTGTGAGGGGGAATTGGCCTCTTGCCAACCCGGGCCTCACCCTTCGTCTTCGATAGGTGAAGATATAATTTTAAATTTAAACCCCCAAATTATTAAATTGTCTAAAATACTTAATATTTAGTCAAATTGACTGATTTTTTTTGACAAGTCAATTTTAACTAAAAATTAAAGTAAAAGATAGAATGAAATAGATGGTCAAGTATTTAAGGGCCCACATGGGATGCCAAACAAGGAGAGGGGTGCTATTTTCAAAAAAAATAACAGTACTGGTAGTTTTCTCTCACCAAAATAAGCACATAAAAATGGCATGTAGAGGCAAATTCGTAGAGAGAAAGAAGGCCGTTGAAATCTATAGTCAAGATGGCCATTGCTGCCAAGCTAGCTGCTAAACCTATCACTACAAAGAAGGTTGCTGAAAGGCCTGTAAAGACGTGTGCTGCTGCAAAACTAGCACCTGCTACAAAGAAACCAGTGACTAAAGTTGTTGTTGCGCTTGTAAATACTGAAGAGAAGACAGCCAAGACACCCAAGGCCAAGGCTCCTAAGGAAAAAATAAAAGCAACACAAGAAATGATATTGAAAGTTTTTTTAATTTTAGATCAGATCTGGAAATTAAAAAAACATTAAGAGAACTCCACTCCTCATGATTTCAAAATAAACTAATAGCATAACTAAACACATGATTACTGGGGTAGCTCTGATACCATATCGGATTTGTTGCTAGAGTCTAGATAATGTGAATGCAATGGAGACATGATCACACAAGATGAAGCTAGTGCACATCACATAGATGCTAAAGCAATTTGAAATTATACAAGAAGATAAATTGCACAAGACAAATAGGAGAAAACTCAATATCTAATTAACATGAGATGGCCAAAGTGAAGAAACCATATATGAGAGTACATAACTCCTCCACAAAAGGTGATCAAGGCACCCCAAGAATAGACTGTAACTCCTCCATGAAAGGTGGTGACAAGGTGATAAGAATGGAGAAGTAACTCCCATACCCGAAATAGCCGATCAAAGGAGTTACTTATGACATTCTTATGACACCTATGACACACATCTCCACATAAGCTAGCCTATCCCACGAATGTAGGAAAAATCCATGTATGCACAAATATATAATTTCCCTAATTAAATAATAGGGAAAAATAAAAACCTACACTAATAGGATAGACCTCTAGATTATGAAGCTAGCTTCCTGATATATCAACTTAAGCTCACTTTCTAAGACCTATTGATTGAGGTGACAAGGGATAAAAGGAATGAATAAAATGAAACCTATATTATTGGAAGTGATGCACCAATATCATTCATAAACTCAATTTGACCTTAAACAATACTAATGAACCAAATCTAAACTTAAACACTTTTTTCAAGGCTTTTATGTAACAATGATTCACAAGAAGGTAATGGTGGATGGATACAAGTTAGAGGTGATGGGTAGGAGGCCTATCATGAGAGACATTTAGCTAGGTTACACTTCAACTATGATCACCAACCTTTGACACATTGTATAGCATATATAAGATAACTTTTCAACATATATGTGTGGCAAGGACATACAAAGGGAGAATTTATACCACTTATACATATCAAAACAAGAATTCACACACTAGATACTAATCATGAAAAAGATAAAATATTCCATTAATAGTCCAAGAGGTTTACAAGATGCAAATCTAGGTAGAGTTTCCTCATACCTAATGAGGGATGTGTATAATGGCCTAAGAGGCTCCATTAATAAAATAGGGAGAGGAAAAAAGAGGTAAATTGACATGGAGGAGTAGATAAGAGGTCATAAATGACCATAATCCACACATACAATAGTTGTAATAGCCATAATAGTCCTCATGTGTCTCCCTCCATGCATTGGTGTTCTTCAATGAGCCCTTTAGGCATTGAGTTGGAGTGGTGGAGGCTAGGTTAGACTTGGTTGACCTCTTTCAAATCATGACCATGCCCAAATATGGTCAATTACCCCTTTATCCTGATGGTTACAATATTAAAATGGCTCAATTAGTCCATCATGAGTTACTAAGTAACCCTCCCTTCTCCTTGCATGTTGATTAGGCTAAGGAAAACTACATTAATCTCTCATGATGAATATTAAGTGAATTTTATCACCTTTCTACATTAGTTATAGGCATATTGTGACCCTATATTGATCTCCTAGAAAACCCTCTATGCTAATATATAATTTCTTTTGCTGACCCAAGTAGGCTTATTAGGTCATTATGCCTAGTCACCTAATTATTATTTGATTGGGTGGCCATGAAAACTTAATAAGGACTCTTAGAGTAGATGAATAGGTGTGTTATAGGTCTGAACCAATGTACCATAGCATGACATAGTTATTTACAAGTAATATACATCTGTAACCTTACCAAACTAGGTGACTAGGTCACCTTCTACTAGCCTTTTGAGATTGCTTATTTGGTGTAGACCTATAGGAGCATTTCTAGGAAAGAGTGTAAGAAATTTATGATATGATAAGGTAAAACAAGTCCTAAAATACCCCCTCTAATGATTGACAACCTTAAAAACAACTCTATACACTAAAAACATCACAAAACTCTATAAAACATGATTTTTAGGGGATCCATATACCTTAGTACCATGGATGGCATCTTCTCTAAATGTACTACATGTTTTAAGTGTTTATCTAGTTAACCCAAGGTGTTTGAGTGCAAATATCTACACTTTTTCTTCATTGGGTCTATCTTAGGGTTTAAGCAAGATTTTGGAGGTCAACCCTTTTAATGATGGTTTATAAACTACAAAACTCTAATCCCAAACTTATGGCCATGGATGTTGAGCTTATATACCCCATAAATCTCTTGAAAATATTTGGGTCCCATGTATCTTGTATAGAGAGAATATGAGAAGAAGATTATGGACTTCAAACTCCTTGCAAGATTTTTGGACATGGTTGCATTATTAACAATGATTCATATAGGTGGATCACTAAAAACCACTCTCTCCTTTATGTATCTTGATTACATAGGGGTTACCAACTTCCCTTAAGATCATTGGCTTTGACTCCTTTTGTCATGAAATATGTGAGCACTTGAATGGATAGCTCAAGGTGGCTGCCTAAGACTATGGAGTTTGAGATGGGCCATAAGACCAAATTATACCTTTCCTTTATATTCCCATAATTCAATGACCCTTTTTAGGGTCTGAACTATCTTCCCACACCTCTTAATGGTCATCAATATGATATGGATATCTAGATATACCCCAAGGTGGTGGTGGGGTTTGAAGCCTTAAGATTAGGTTTGGGCTTAATGGCCTAAAATGAGTCTCAAGGGTATGAGATAACACATAGGTAAATTGGTGACTCAATGCCACCCTATCATCCTTTCCATATATGTTTTTACCTTTTTTTCTTATTCTTATCTACTTACCTTTATCTCTGCCTTAGTCATCTTGTAGGTCAACATAAGCAATGCCCAACCCAAATGGTAGAACCAACTATGTTGGAGACCTAAATAACCCCTTCAACTCTCTTAAATAATGTTTATGATGTTATAACTATGTAACACCTTCCCATATTATAGTAACATATTTTGTATTGATCTTTTTAAAACCATGTTCCTTGTATACTCCTCATACAGTTAGGCTTAGGGTTTATGAGAAGTAAGGCCCAAGTAGCCCTAAGGGCTAGGTTTAAATGTGTTTATACCTCAATTTGAGATTAATATCATCATGTAGACCCTATTATGTCTATTTCAATCCCCATCATATGTCTTTAGACCTCCATCAAACCTTATGAATGTGTAGATGTCCTTAGTTCATGTGATAGGCTTGTTTAGGCTTATTTGGGCCATTATGATTTTTTACCTCAAGGACTAAGACATATAAATGGGGAAAAACTTAGGTTAATTTTTAGGGAAAAGTGAGGGATTACCCATTTTACCTTTATACTTCATATCTTTTCAAGGTCTTGTACTTTGACTTTCCTACTAGTAACCCTACTTGTAAGTAGTAGTCAGGCCTACCTGGACTGTGTAAGAAGGTGACTGCCTAGGACTATATAGTTCAAGATGGGATATAATACCAAATTATACCTTTCCTTTATATTCCCATAATTCAACCTCCTCATGGCAATCAATATGATATGGAGATGTAGATATGCCCCAAGGAAGGTGGTGGGGTTTGAGGCCTTAAGATTAGATTTGGGCTTAATGGTCTAAACTGAGTCTCAAGGGTATGAGCTAGTACATAGGAAAATAAATGACTAAATGTAACCATATCATCCTTTCCATATATATTTTCACCTTTTTTCTTATTCTTATCTACTTATCTTCATCTCTACCTTAGTCATCTTGTAGGTCTGCCTAAGCAATGCTGAGCTTGAATGGTATAACCAACTACATTGGAGACCTAAATAACCCCTTTAACTCTCTTAAATAATGATGATGATGTTGGAACCATGGAACACCTTCCCATGTTGTTACTATAATCTTCCTTCAACCATGTTCCATGCATACTCCTTATACAGTCAAGCGTAGGGTTTGTGAGAAGTAAGGCCCATGTAGCCCTAAGGGATAGGTTTGAGTGTGTTTTTTCCTCAATTTGAGATTAATATCATTATTTATACCCTATTATATCTATTTTACACCCCATCAGATGTCTTTAGACCTCCTTTAAATCTTATGTATGTGCAGATGTCCTTAGTTCATGTGCATAGGCCTGTTTGGGCCATTAGAATATTTTACCACAAGGACTAAGACATATAAATGGGTAAAAACTTAGGCTAATTTTAATGTAAAAGTGAGGGACTACCAAGTTTACATTTATGCTTCATATCTCTATAATGTCTTGTACTTTTACTTTCTTACTAGTAACCCTACCTATAGGTAGTAGTCAGGTCGGCCTGAACTATGTAAGAAGGTGAGTATATTTATTAAAATATAAGGTTTTTTTACTCATTAAAATATCTACCATGAAATCCTAAACTTCTCATATGGTTTCAATTCTCAATGACCCCTAAATCATGTGAATGCCTTTAACTTTTAAACACATGCCTACTTATATCTGTCTTTAGGCTTAATATTCCTAATAGGCCTTAAAGATCTCTTTTACCCATCAAAATTTAAATAAATCATCTATTATAATTTAATATTATTAAGAGGAAAATTATAATACCCTTATTCATCCTTGTATTTTACTTATTTTCATGGTGTTCACAATTCTACCATTCTACCAGTGAACCTATTTATAAGTGATTTTAAGCCTATTAAGACTGTGAGTGTGATTTCAATTATTTGATATCACTTTGAGGTTATTATAAGTATTATATCATGAATAATATGACATTAAATTTACATATACCTTATAAAACTCTTATCCCTTTCCAATTCTATCACTTGGTCTCTAACTGTCTGTAGGATACAACCATAACTTATTTTCTATGTAAGGGGTAAGAGGTGAATCTTATTTTAAAGGGACACATATACATGATTCACCATAATTATTACTTATATTATGGGGTATATAGTCCATTTAATATCATACACCTTCAATGATATTTGAGGTGGGATATTATGATCAACTTTCTCTCTACCTACAGTCAGACACGTAGGTGGGTTTTTTAGGCCTACTAATTGTGTGTACCCACTTAAGGGGTAGGATTTAAGGATCTATTATCCTCATGGGTGATATTATCATGTTGGTTTCATCCTAATTATATTATCCACCCTATGAATCTCTTTAATCCTCAAAACCATTAGCATCTCACCAATACAACCACTATAACCCTATGTATGCACTTTGAGGTCCTAACTAAGCTTGTCTTCTTAGGGTGGTGGAGATGGTGTTGATCCTACATTTGACTTTGACTCCTCCATCCCCATAATTATCCATATGGATCTTATGAATCTCAAGGATCCTCAATGTATTATCATATCCCATCCAATAGTGACTACCCTACTTGCTTAGTCTACCTTAAAAGACTTGCAGATGCCTAAATAGAGTTAGTCTCTCAAGCATTGAGGATGAGAGTGGTTTGAGTTCAAGGAAGTGAGGGACATGAGGGTAATATTATATATGGTGGATTAACATGAATCACATGTATTTATTTCAAACTAATGTTGATGTTTCTTCTAAGCTTCCTATTTACACTTTCAAGGAATAAATAATTATGCTCATGGCAGTCACATTGGGGTAAGATTTGAAGGATCCACTTGATCATCTGATGGTTTATCTAATCTTGGGAGGTAGAGTAAATTTAAATGGATTAAAAGAAACCATGTTAAAATACAAAAAATCATTGAACACCTCTATTTATGCCTTAAAGATCCTACAATAAGAAGCGACACTATATGTAATCTGCAATAGTGGAAACATGAAGCTTTGTTTGCTCCACACCCTAACACAAGTGAATTGTAGACACCTAAAATTGGCCACTAATAACCTCCAATTAGTATTTTGGCTTGTTTTCATCTAAAATGCATAATTTATCCTAAAAATACTAAAACACATAAAATGATTTGAAAATGACATATTCAAGTGCTGATTTTGGCTAGGGTATCCCTAAATGGGGTAATTGAATTTATGGGCCAACTGACTTTGATCAGTTCATTTCGAGTCAAAATGCCAAATTTGCACCTATGTGCTCTGGACTACTCTTTCCTATCAAATATTTTGCACAAGACTTGTGCCTTTGTTATTTGTTATTGGAAACATCCTAAATGGGAATACACATCCAGTGCATCTGATGTGGACTTCCAATTCAAATCTAGTCAAATTTAAGACCAATAACAAGGCATTCTAATCAATTTGGGTAATTTGTGCACAAACTACTTAATCATGCGTAAGAGATAATTAACCCAAATTAGGGCTTAATAAAAAATTCCATGAAAACTTGTTGAATACTTATTTTTAGAAATGAATATGGAATATCTGCATCATCAAGTGACCTCATTTCTTGGGAAGACATCCCTAGGCCATAAATGCCAAAAATATCAAGATTCATGCCTCATCAATGCCTTCTATGATGCCTTCCATGCCTCTTAATTGCCCCTTTTTCCAATGCCATGATGAGGATAATTACAAACTTAATTCCAAAAATTGAATTAATCTTCAACCACACATCTCAATTTTGAGATGGATCATTGAGGTTTATTCTGATCAAATCCAAAAATATATAAATAAGAGTCCTCACAACATCATTTATAAGCTTAATTTGTGCAAAGTTATAATGCAGGATTGGTTCCAAAAGCTTCATACAACTAGTGTTATAATGCCAAATTTATTCCAAGCCAAGCCAAGCCATAAGATAAAAGTGCCAAGAGGATATTAAGGTAGCCACACTCCATTGAATAAGACCTCTTGAAGCACAAGCCAAGCAAGCTACCATTAAAAAGGCATTTGGAGCATCCAAGGAAAGTGAAAGGAATTCTTGTGTTTTCATTCTTTGCTTTTTAGTTGTTCTTCTAATTTTCTTTTGTTAACTAAGCTCTCCCTAGTGTCTAGGCCTAGAGATGTTATGCTATTAGTGTGCTTATTTCATCTTGTTTTCATTTTGGAACTAACACCATACTAACCATCTTCTCTTAAGTCAAATTCCTAGATCACATTATGGCATGCCCAGTGGGACTAGATGTATTCTACACATGAAGGAGATCATTTTTTAACCTTAAAAAAATTTATTTGAGATTTTAAAACTCTTACAAATTGGTTTTCTAACTTTATTTTGGAATTTTTGGTTTCCATGGTTTTTACATAGTAATCTACGTCGACAGAAATACTGACATTGGTTACTTGGCTTAACTGACATCAGTCCATAGAACTAACATTGATTAGATCTCAGTTACTCATAACTAAAGTCGTTGGTATTGATTAACATCAGTCATTGTGTTTTTCAAAAAACACAGACCTGAGACCTCTTTTCCAAAGTTTATTATTTCAAACTCAAAAGGGCTTCAAAGCTAAAGGACATGCTAATAATTTTGCTATAAGACCAAGTGGGATATTTGCTCAAAACATGTTTGGATCACTTTTACATGCTTAAATTTTGATTAGGAACTTTGTTTTGGTGTTTAAAAAATAATTTAGGTGTTTTTTTATAAATTTTTTTCAATGTTTGAAACTAAGACCAAGGGGTCAAAAGAACACCACCAAACAATTTATTTGGGTTTCAAATTAAACACACTTGTTAATTTTTTCTTGAAATAGTTGTTTAATTGGATTTTGTTTGGAAATAATAGGAATGTTGCATGTATGCTCTTCCATTTTTCCCCTATAGGGAACCCTTGGAATCAAAAGAACCATTCATATTATAAGTAGCCTAGTCCAAGGCTTAGAAAGAAAGTCATCTAAAGCACTCCCCAAAAACTCATCAAAGTTTGGGTGACCTTGAAAATGACCCTAAAGTCTTTCTACTTTCATGATTTCTTTATTTTTATGCATCTTGGCTTGTAAGGGGGCTTCATCACCTCCCACAAGTTCTTTAGGAAAGCTTTGACTTGGGGTTTCATCTCCTAACATTGACTTCATTTGACTCTTTTAGAACTACACATGGGACATAGTGGTACTTTGGACATCGCACTACACTAAGTGAATAGCAGGATGTAGTGGTTGAAAAAAGGACAAGACCTTTTTTCAACAAACTGAGTGATACAAACACAAAATCCATGCTTTTGTTTTGCATTATTTAGCATGAAAGTCATTATGTAATTGATTCCCCTAGATTTTTTGAAAACTTGTTAGATTTTAGACAAATCTCCACTTGCCATGGAAGTATTATTGGTGAAAGGTGCACCTCAAGGTCCATGTCATAGTACTATCATTTGAGAGAAGGGGGGTGTAAAAACCCTACTATATAATGTTCATTTACTTTTGGATGAATAGTTAAAATCCTCTCAAATGATGTATATTTATAAATTACAATAGTACCAAGCAACCTTGTTAGTTTAGAATCTAAGGGAGATTAATTAGGTAATCTTGTCCTAGATTAAAGTCTTGTTTGGAGTCAAAACTTGGTGTAAAAAAACAACCCCAAACCAAATGCATAGTCCAAATTTTCCTTTGAACAAAGAGGTGTTATGTTGCCCGTGTGAGATCATCCATTTGCCTTGTTCAAATTTCATCAAAAGCTTGAGAGTTATATCATCCACTTTGGTGTAATTATGCTTCCAAATTGAGTCTAGACCTTGACCAAAGTTGTTTAAGTCCTTCACTTGTAATTTAAGTTTGAAATTACACCTTTACAAGTTCATAGGGTTGATGTGTTAAGTGGGTTCACCACTTGCACTAAACTTGAGGGAACTTAGGTTTAATTTCTAATTTAGGTTGAAGGCCATTTTAGACTCATAATCATTGTCCTTACTTGATAGACTTAATCCATTTTGTGCTAAACAATTACACTTTAAGTCTATATACCACAACATTTTGAGTCAAGATAGGTAGTGTTATGCTATCAAAATTGTGGAAAATTTTATTTGCCTTAGAGAGTCTTTGAAATAAAGTTTTTTATCACACCTTTTAGGTAGTGTAGCATTGTTTCACTGCCCAAATCATTTCAAATGTTGTTTCATAGACCCTTCTGCATAGAGTTCCAAATTTTTTCCTATACAATTAGACTGATCCAAGTGTACTTTTGATCTTTTGTCTAAAAAATAGTTATTCTCTTCACCTTTATCTATCCTATTTGTCAAAAGAACCAAGTTTTATACCATTATTTATGATAAAATAAACTATTGCTAAAGGTGCCTTTTGTTTCATGCCTTATACCTAGTTGACCAAGTTCATGTCCAAGAATTGAATGCCTAGTGTTTATTAGAAGTGTTTTAAATCCATTAGATTAAAATTTTCATCTACTTTCAAAGTCTATATTTTGACGTCATTTGGCCAAGAGTCCAATCACATGCCTTATTTGAGCCTAGATTTCAATGCTGTGTTTAGCCAAAAGACCTAGCAACTTTTAAATTCCTAGATTAGACTAATTTGAAATACTTCAACCTTAGAGTTTGGCATTTTGATTTTTTGGTCCATTTACTTGATTATCTTTGTGTGAATAGTGAAATTTTAGATACTTCACTCTAGCTTTTTTCCTCACAAATCTTTGCATAGACATTTTAATCCTTTTGAAATATCTAGACCAAGTTGAAGGCATCATTTGTTTTAGATTCTATCCATTTTAGAGTTTGTAGAACTCTTTAACCTTTTACCTCTAAGCATTGAATATGGATCCCAACATGTATTCATACACTCATAGCAGACTCATTTAAAATCTAGGGATTAGTAATGTAGTTACATAGGAAGAAACGGTGCAAGACCCCTATGCAAATAACATTGATTATGAGATGGATTCTTATCCCTCTTATAATACTCAAATAGGGGCACAAATCTAAGATCCATTGGCTAAATATTTGGTTAACACACCACTTTACATATAATAGGAACAAGAATAAACCACACAATACTTAGCTATAATACCAATAGTGGGTAAGCCAGTACTCTAATAGTTATACTCTACTAATATAACTTCCACCTGGGATCCATTTTTGATTAAAAGGCTTCTTCTACCAAGACCCCAGTATATAATTTATGATTAAAAGGCTTCTTCTAAAAATCCTATGGCTCTAATCCAAAAATTGTACCAAGACCCCAGTATATCCAATCAAGGCAAAAACATCATGGAATATCACTTTAACCAAATGCAAATAGCATACCAAACCTACCTAAATTTAGCATGAAATTTCAATCAGATGAACATGGTAAGTAAGACCCTCATTGACCTAGTACCTTCAATACGAGTGTTGATGCAATTAATTGGACAAGAAAATCCAAGTTCTGACCCATTTGTACAAACTGATTCATAGATAACTTGATACATATGCCTATTATTGAAGAAGTGTCTTTAGCTTCTACACTGAATAGTGATCCAAACATAGTAGATAATGTATAAACAACATATAATCTTGATCAAAGTGGTACTAACACACAAATAACTAGCCAAAAACATGTGTCTATAGTTAATCTCATGAGCAGATCATCATACCAAGGAATAGGAGTTTTTGCACTCTAGCCTCAACCAACCGCTTTCTCAACTATATAACCTATAGGATTAGATAATCAAATAATGGCTAAGGTTATGCCTCAATGATAGAATGTGATGAATCCTACTCATCCTCAATAAGTAATGATTAATATTCCATAAAAATAGACATAATCTAATTTATCAATTCAATAGAGGATGAATACATTTCCACCTCAATCAGGGGTTACTAATATTCCACCTCACCAAGTAATAATGAACATACCTTTTTAGTCACAGACTAATAGGCCAGTCTAAAACCAAGCAATGACTAGTCAAAAACATGCAAATATTGGTCAACAATCAATGCCAAATATACAACATACTTTCACTTCTTCATAGGGATTCATGCAACAAGGAGGTCCCCTTTTTTCTCAAGTACCTACTAGACAACTATTGGTTCAAAATGTGCCATAAATTTGGAGACAGGGTCTTGGTCCACAAGGTCCTACTCAACAAGGATTGATTAATCAAAAAAATATCCCTTTTCAACCATAATAGGCACAATATAGTTATATCGATTCATCCCAACCAAAAAATTCTCCAAGTCAAACCTTTATCGTCAACCCAAACTAGAATATTGTGCAGCTAAATGTTTAATTTCAAGTATAACCCAATCCATGTATGCGTATTCCTAGTCCATTCACCAACCAAGCCAATGTACCCCAATAGGTGTCTCCATCATACCCTATTCAAAGTGTTCTACTTGTGACCTCCTAACCATCTATCCAAACCCAAATTCTCCCTCAAACCAATATCCCTTCCAGTTTCCTATCTCAATAATTATAATAGATGAAGGATGTGATTGCTGCCATTCAGGTCGGGAAGCAAGAAAAGAAGTTCAAATTGGATGACATATGTTCATATCCATTCAATATGGATTATTTTCAAATACCATTTCCTCTAAGATGTGAGCCACCCAAGTTTGATAAATATAAAGGGAATGGAGATCCTATTGCTCATTTAACTAAATTTTTTGTCACATGTCAACTAGTGGCATATAGTGACATATATCTTTTGTTGTTGTTTCTAAGGAGCCTAGATGGAAAAGCCTTAGAGTGGCTTTTAAATTTTCCCAAGAATTCAATAATATAATTTGATGATCTTTTTGATAAATTTGTGCAACACTTTTCCTATAATCTTGAACATGAGATTTCATTAGTAAACCTGACACAAGCAAAGCAGAAAGCTAGGTAAAAATTTTCAAGTTATTTGTGGTGATGGAGAGTCCTTACAAGATATTTTACCCATATTTTACTAGATAAACAATTAGCTTCTATGTTTACTAAAAGTTTTCATAGTTAGATAGCCCATCATCTGGAACTATAATGTGCACATACGTTCAAAGATATCATTGATAAAGGTTTGTTGATCAAGTTAACACTCATAAATAAAGGAGTTATCCAAATTAATTATACCAATAAAATAAATAGCCAAAAATAATATCCTAATCAAGCACAAACATCAAAATTGGGATAAGGTAATAATCAGTTTAGACCAAAGCAATTCAACTAAAATAAGAATGTTGTGGGAAATGGAGTAATCAAATCCCATCATGTGTAAACTATGTAAACCTCATATACACCACCTTTTAAACTTAATCATACACATAAAACTTTCCAACTGATGCTTCAAGCACAAAAACTAGAACATACACAAGAAATACAACAATCTTTACCATTGTAAACCCCTCCTCCTAGAAGAATTGTCCCTACATGTCATGTCTTTAGTGATCTAGGAGAACCTATTGAGTCTATATTTTTCAATCTCACTTTCACTAATATAATTAGTTGGTCTATACCAAAGCATTATCTATAAATCATTCCTTACCCTAATTGGTACCATAAAAATGAATTTTGTGACTATCATCGAGTCAACAGGTATAATCTATAAAGATGTGTCAAAATCAAGCATTTAATCAAGAATATGTTGGAGAATGGGGAAATAAAATTAGATAATGGTGCTTCCACTTCTAATAAAACTCTTGGGATTTATCAAAACCCCTTTCCCCAACATAATAATCAACAATAGTAGAATAATCAATAGCAACAACAATGACCAGTGCAACAATAAAATTAGCAGTATCAGAATCAAACATTGAACTAGTAGAACTAAAAAAATCAATAAAAAAATCCACAATGATAAAACAATAGACAAAATCAAGGTCAAAATGGAAAAAAACCAACAAAACTAACATGTAGTTATACATGACTACAATAGTGTTATAGGCTATATTATGGGGGTAGATTTAATACCATCTCTATTAATCCTAGACCAAGCAATAATCAGCCTAGACCATTGCTAAACAATAATATTTAGCCAAATCACATGGATAATCCTTATTTAACCTAGGAGTGCATACAGGCAAACCAAAAAACTGGGATTTCCACTTTTGGATCTTATAATGATAACTCATTCTTGCGACATGACCACATGTGAGTGCACCAGCAACCAAGATTTATCCTATCTGGTCCCACACCATTTCCAACATCTATTAGCAATAACAATCTAGTATTGAATCCTAATTGTGTAATCACAACTTGAAGGTTGAATATTACTATCCCATGCCCATAACCATCCACCACTTTGCCTATCATCTGACCAACCATTTAACCTTGGAATAAACCATTCACTACTGACCAAAATAAGAATTTTTATATTGTGGAATAATTTTAGATGACACCAACATAAATTGCTATTTTAGATTTGTTATGGACATCAATAATCCACAAAAACATCTTGAATGATTTTTTGACACAATCTACTATTTGTAGTGACATATCCCCTGATAAATTTCAAGCTTTGGTTGGACACCTAGCTCCAACCTAACAAGTTACATTCGAACAAAGTAATATGTCTTCCCTTAGCCCACTCCATAATAACCTATTGTACATAGAAGTTTGTATCAAATAGAATAAAGTGAAAAGTGTCCTTAGAGACAATGGATCCAGCCTCAATGTAGTGTCTCTCAAGCTCATCAAGTTTCTTGGGTACACAATGATATATCTTTATCTGGTAATTATAACTATCAAAGATTACGATAATCAAGAAAGAGAATCATAGGGCACCATTAGTTTGTTTGTTATCATTGGGCCTTGGACCCATGATACACTTTTCCATTTGATGGATCTTGAGTTATCATATAACATGCTTCTAGGTAGGCCTTAGCTATATGAGATTTGTGCAATCCCATCAACACTACACCAATATTTCAAGTTTTCCCACTCAGGGATGGAAGTGAATATTCCAACAGATTTACATCCATATGAGCACTACAAGCATCTTAAGGCCAAGTTTCAAAGCTATAATTATCATTATGATATGAATCCAAGTTCCAAGTAGGATAAAGGAAAATCTATACTTATTGATCCTTCACCAGATAATTACATAGATCCTAATACCTTGGAGTCCCTTTCCCACATGTTGCCTCTTAAAGCTTCCAATCATTTCACCATATTAGATAATGGACTAGGAGAATATGTGACCCATGACACATTTCATATCACCAATCTTCCTTAGAATCTGAAAACCTTTGGGTGACCTAAGGCCATCCCATATATGCATTAGCAATGAAAGAACAAAGATAAATAACCTATCACATTTGTACCAACATCTGGCCTAGGACCTAACCCTCTTGAATGGAATGAATCATGGTTATACAATGATGATCAAGTTGATTGTTATAAAAATTCAAAGTATCCTATTTCCAATAGGATCATGGTGCATCACAATTATGAAGGAAGAGGCCTTAGACTGAATCATCAAGGAACTATTGAGCTGATTTCTATGACTAAGTATGAAAGACCCTATGGAGTTGGATTTAAACTACTTAAGGGTGACCCCACATAGTGTTAAGCATGGAATATACTGAGAGGGGGGATGAATTAGTATATTATATATCTTATAAATCTTTCCTTTAACCAAATTCTACTTAATCAATCATTCAAGATATACAATAAAACTCAAACAATAAACATCACACAAGATAGAGAGAGACACCAGATATAACATGGAAACCCAATGTCAGAAAAACCACAGAGTATCAATCTCAAATATATTTGTGAGAACAAACCCATAGGAGCACCATACCCCTTTGCTGAGTACCAACCTCAGCTATAATTCATGAGCACCAACCCACAGGAGCTTCAAACCCCTTTGTTGAGCACCAACCCAGCACCTATTCATGAACACCAACCCACAGGAGCACCAACTCCTTTTCCAAACACCAACCTAGCAACAATTCATGAGCACCAACCCATAGGAGCACCAACCCCTTTGTGTATACCACACATCTATCTCTCAATGTTTCTATCTCAACAAATGATAGATCAATACAATATCTCCTTCCTCTATCTCACCTTTGCTCTTCTAAGCTAGATATAACAAATACAAATCATATGCATCTCTCACAATTGCTCTTCTAAGCTAGATATTACAATATCAAAGCAACCTCTATCTCTCATATATAACAAATGGCTACTCAAGCCTTTATTTATAGCTTTCCAAATGACCTTTGGCCTTCCCCCTTTGTGACCCTTCAATTCTCAAGGAAAATGGTGCCAATCTTGGATGACCCTTCATATTCAAGCCTTTGAAAAGTCATGTGGTGACTCTTCATGACCAAAAATGTCCTTCCCACGTTTGTCCTTATCTTTGGTGACTTTTCATATTCCTTAAAGTGTCCCTTCATGAGAAATTCACCCATACTCTTTTGTCTTCACTTGGTGACTCTTGGTATTCCCCAAGATGACTCTTCATGGGAAAATGCATCCCATCATTCTTTTGTCTTTACCCCATGGCTCTTAGACTTCTCCATGGGCCCTTCTTTTGTCTCATATGCAACCAAAAATATAGTCATTAATATTAAATAAATATTAACTCATATTAGCCAAGATAAACAACATTAAATGCAATGGGGCCTTTATCACCAATAATACTAAACCTTTGACATCAATGATAATATTTCCAACAATCTCCCACTTTGTCATTGATGGCAACCTTAATCCTAAAACTACCACATCCTATCACCTGCACATCCTGTCATATGAAAACATATAGTAACTCCCCCTTACTATAGCAACTTATACCTATTCCTTGTACATATTTTCTGCACCTATACCTATTATTTTCCCCTTTTGACATCAATGGCAAAGGGCCTACCTGGAACTAACACTTAGCTCCCCCTCACCTAACACTAAACATCAATGGTAGGAAGTAATAGAAATTACTCCCAACTCCTCTCGTCGATCTTCGAATGTATCCTTTGATCGTGCCTTTGAGAAGATATCTGACAATACATACACATTGTTCCCTATCCTTTGAGCATTTGAAATCAACTCATTTGAATCTTTTCTTCTAATCTCACAACCTTCCACATGAAACTTTAAGGTGTATCCTTGAACACATATTTAACTTACACTCAAAAAGATTATGCTTACAAAACATTCTTAGCTTTGGTTCTTAAAATACCTTTTCTGGCTATCCTAGCAGTGGTTTTTATCTTCAAATTTCACTATGCCACCATTGATATTCTTTACTCTTATATCTTGTCATATGCCTCAAACATCTGCTATCAACGAACCATGGCTGATCTTTATTTCTTACATGCAAAGTTGTTTGCACCAACATAGAATCTTCAGGTTGTTTCTTCTGCCATGAACATGTCTGAACCTTCTTCCTGATGAATGGAACTTTGAAACTCTGATCCTTCTTTGATTGAATCTACATGAGTATCCTTTTCCTTCTTTCTAAAACTGTTAGCTCTTTTTCAACATTCTAATTTCTTATGACCATAATCATATGAAACACTGCATATGCAAGAATCATTCTAATAACTGTAAACCATAATACTGATGCAAAAAATTTCTTCAAAAATATATTCCCTCAAAGATACACAAATTAATTTTCCAGCTCACTTTCTTGTCATGCAACATAGCCAAGACCCAATAACATCCACCATGCTTCAATTTTTAAAAGTGTCTCCTTGAAGCCTAGAAGAGACACCCCACACAATAGGGTTCTAGAAATAAATCTCCGGAGATTCCCACATCTCCTTTGTTTCTTCCTTGATCTTCTTGTGTTTTTATTTTAGAATTCATTTAAGCATGTCTAACCTTTTTGACTTACTAACCTTATCATTTATGATGTTTTTCTTTTTCTAAACTTTTGTAACTATCTTATCTTGACAAAGCTCATGCTCAAATATAACAAGAGATTCTGCACAATCCTTCCTATCTGATTCTTTATCTACTATAGCAAGTAATTCGTTTTCACTTTTAAACTCAACCTGATCAACATTTACTATTTTAGGTCTCCAAACCTTAATTTGACTCTTCTCATATCTTTTAGGGGCTCTGTAACCTTTGACATACTTTGAAGATCTCTTTACTTTATTTTGACATAATTTAGCAATATGTCCAACCTCATGACAACAAAAGCAAACAATATTTCTCATACCTTTTTCTTGAATGTGACTGAGATCTCCCTTTGACTGATTGCTTCTCCTCATACAATATCTTTCCCTATGACCAATATGATGACAAACAAAACAACGGCCATGAAAATAATTTGAAAACTTGAAAGCATTGGGCTGCCTAGTTGACTTCTTTGATTTGCCTGCAAAACTTGCATCCTTCTTTCCTTGGACTAATATTTCATGATCTTTCTCAACCTTGATTATAAAATTTTCATGATTATTCTTTAAATAATCTAACTCAACCTTCAACTGATTACACTCTTCTTCTTTTGATGTTAAAATTAAAGTTGCAACTTCTAACTGATTCTTAAGATCCTGAATAAATATCTTATTATCTTTTACTTCTATAGCCAACTTATAATCTAAGATACACACCTTTTCCTTAAGAGCCTCAACCACAGATTTCAACTCTTGATTCTCCTTCTTTAGCTGCTTGGCCATCTTATGATTTTCTTTGATCTACCTTCAAGCTATTAAACCCTTTTTGAAGGAACCTGCTCTGATACCAATTGTTAAGCATGGAATATACTGAGAGGGGGGGTGAATCAGTATATTATATATCTTATCAATCTTTCCTTTAACCAAATTCTACTTAATCAATCATTCAAGATATGTAATAAAACTCAAACAATAAACATCACACAAGATAGAGAGAGACACCAGATATAACATGGAAACCCAATGTGGGAAAAACCACGGAGAAACAATCTCAAGTATATTTGTGAGAACAAACCTACAAGAGCACCATACCCCTTTGTCGATTACCAACCTCAGCTACAATTCATGAGCACCAACCCACAGGAGCTTCAAACCCCTTTTTTGAGCACCAACCCCTTAGTCGAGTACCAACCTCGAAACAATTTGTGAGCACCAACCCACAGGAGCACCAACCCCTTTATGTATACCACACACCTATCTCTCAATGTTGCTATCTCGACAAATGATAGATCAATACAACATCTCCTTTCTCTCTCTCTCACCTTTGCTCTTCTAAGCTAGATATAACAAATACAAATCATATTCATCTCTCACAATTGCTCTTCTAAGCTAGATATTACAATATCAAAGCAACCTCTATCTCTCGTATATAACAAATGGCTACTCAAGCCTTTATTTATAGCTTTCCAAATGACCTTTGGCCTTCCCCCTTTGTGACCCTTCAATCCTCATGGAAAATGGCACCAATCTTGGATGACCCTTCATATTCAAGCCTTTGAAAAGTCATGTGGTGACCTTTCATGACCAAAAACGTCCTTCCCACTTTTGTCCTTATCTTTGGTGACTTTTCGTATTCCTTAAAGTGTCCCTTCATGAGAAATTCGCCCATACTCTTTTGTCTTCACATGGTGACTCTTGGTATTCCCCAAGATGACTCTCCATGGGAAAATGTGTCCCATCCTTCTTTTGTCTTTACCCCATGGCTCTTTGACTTCTCCATGGGCCCTTCTTTTGTCTCATATGCAACCAAAAATATATTCATTAATATTAAATAAATATTAACTCATATTAGCCAAGATAAACAACATTAAATGCAATGGGGCCTTTATCACCAATAATACTAAACCTTTGACATCAATGACAATATTTCCAACACATATTTTATTCAAACTCCATCACTAGCAACTAGTGATGATGATGCAAACAATGAATTAGATTCCAATCATAGCCTTACCTTTGATAACCTAGCTAAAACCAACCTATTTGATAATAATGTCATTTTTACCCTTACCCAAGCTATTCATCGCAATCCATTACCATTAGATTATCCCCAATTGATATATTGGGACCAGTAAGAATCCACTCTATGAATTCATGAGTTCTAAAATGATGAGGCATTCTATGATTTCTTAAGCCTTAGAGACAATGTTCTATTGGGAGATCACAAATCAATATTCTCAATTGCATTAGATCCTACAGCTTATTTTGGAGAGTGAGGGAACACCCTTAGCCAAAAACAAAAAAGTAAAACATTGAGGTTCCAAAGTGAAAACCTCTTTGAGGCACTTTCTAACTAAGGAAAAAGTAAAGATAAAGGCTCATCTAGTGGTGAAAACCTATTTTAGGTGTCATTAGATGGGGGTGTTCATTATTCTTTTAATTTAGACTAGGAGACCACCAATTATGAACTTGCCTATAGATCTAAGTTCAATTTTGAGTAAAAACAAGTATTTGGTCAAATTCTCCAAGAATTTTTGACTATTTTGTTACATGGCCAAATTTCCCATTAGGAGACTCAGATTCATCATGCCTAGGTGAAGTTGAAGAGCAAGTCCTAACAGAGGACCTTGACATAGTCTAACAGTTCAAGTCACTACCTACTATCCTAGAAGATAGTTTGACCCTTCTAGTTGAAGATAAAATGGAGGTAAATATCAGTACTCCGTCAAACCTAAAATGGATAAAATTAGGAGTGTCTCTCACTAAGGAGGAACACGACATCTTTGTAGCTCTGTTGAAAGAGTTTGTGGATAAATTTGTATGGGCCTATTTTGACATGCTAGGATTAGACCCTACCTTGGTTCTGCACCACCTTGTGGTTAATCTTAATTCCAAACCAGTAAAATAAAATATTTGTATGATGCAACCTCACATTGCTATATTAGTAAAGAAAGAGTTGGAAAAACTCTTAGAAGTAGGATATATCCAATCTATTGAATACTCCGAATGGATCTCTAATGTTGTACCTATTAGGAAAAAGCCTAAAGGAATCAAAAAAATTATTTATTTTTAGGACATCAACAAAGCTTGTCCTAAAGATGATTTTCCCTTACCTAATATTGACATGATTATCAAATCCATGATAGGTTATGAAATGCTTTCACTCATGGATAGATTTTTAAAATATAATCAGATTAGAATAACACCAAAACATCAACATAAAATAACATTCACCACTCCATGGGGAACATTTTATTATCAAGTGATACCATTTGGCCTTAAGAATGTGGGAACTACATATCAAAGAGCCATGACTATGATATTTCATGATATGATGCATGATATTGTTGAAGATTATGTCGATGACATATTAGGAAAATCCAAGACCAAGGCTGACCATCTATTAGTGCTGCATAAGATATTTGAAAGACTATGAGAGTACAAAATTAGACTAAATCCAAAGAAATGTGTGTTTAGTGTAAGTTTAGGCAAATTACTTAGCTTCATCATGTTTCATAGAGGTATTGAAGTTGATCCAGCTAAAGCCCATGTTATAACTGAGATGCCACCACAAATAAATTTGAAGAAACTTCATAGTTTGAAGGGTAAGATCCAGTCCATCTGACACTTCATCTCTTAGTTAGCAAACAAGTGCCATCCATTTATGCACCTTTTGAAGAAAGGAGTTTCATTTCACTCAAATGATCACTGCCAAATAGCTTTTCAACAACTTAAAGTTTATCTTATCAATCCACCTATTTTATTACCTCCTATGCTAGCAAATCCATTCTTTTTATACCTATCTGGGGGCACTCTTGGATCAACATGATGACAATGGAAATGAGCATGTTATTTACTACCTAAGTTGTACCTTGGTTACATATGAACATAACTATGCACCTATTGAAAAAGCTTGTCTAGCCATGGTTTTCATAGCTCATAAATTACATCATTACATGTTGAATAATAAAACCATGGTCATTTCAAAAGTAGATCCACTCAAGCATCTACTATCTAAAATGGATTTTCAAGGTAGAATGACTAAATGGATCATGATTCTTAGTGAGTTTTCCATATATTATGCCAATCAAAAATCAATCAAAAGACAAGTTCTTATAAATCAACTTACTGAAGCACCTCTCATGGACACACAACCACTCAAGTTTCCATTTTCTAATGAGTCCATCATGACCATTATTGATGCACCCCTTTAGGAGCAGCCTTGGAAGCTTCATTTTGATGGTTCATTCATTGCACATGGATTGGTGGTCTCATAGACACACAACCATTCAAGTTTCCATTTCCTAATGAATCCATCATGACCATTATTGATGCACCCCTTTAGGAGCAGCCTTGGAAGCTTCATTTTTATGGTTCATTCACTAAACATGAATCCATCATGACCATTATTAATTCACCCCTTTAGGAACAGCCTCGGAAGCTTCATTTTGATGGTTCATTCATTACACCATAGTGGGATCTAATCCCTAAATCATTTAGAATCAAATTTCCTTATACAAAGAACATGGGTGAGTATGAAGCACTTGTTACAAGACTTTGACAAGCAGTGCATTAGAATATATCTCATCTTCAAGTTTATGGTGATTTTTAGTTAATCATCAATTAGGTCACATATCATTTTTCAACCAAATATGACAAGCTAGTTCTATATAAAGCCATGGTTGACACTCTTAAAAAGTAAATTCCCAACATTCAGTTTGAGCATTTACCAAGGGCTAGTAATAAAACTATAGATGCCATGACTACTATTGGTGATCTGATTTGACAAATAAATAAAGATAAAGAGTATCAGTTCTTCATCAAGAATTTATCAACACGAGCTCATGAACCTTTAATTATTTCCATGATTTGTGATATTGTTGGTATTATTTCTATCTGGTACTTAGACCTTCAAAAACACCTTCATGACCAAGTTCTTCCACCTAACCTATCTCAAAAACAAACCAAAGCCTTCATTCATCATTCCACTCATTATACTTTACTTGGATCCACTCTTTACCATCATAGTTTGATAGAACTCTGCTTCATTATTTAATTTTAGTAGAGTCTACATTAGCATTAAAATAATTTCACAAAGGATTACATGGAGCCCATTCTAGTGGGCTATTCCTATCCAATAATCTCTTGCATACTAGTTATTATTGGCCCAAAATGGACGTAGATGCCACTACATATGTAAAGAAATGTGACAAATGTAAATATCATGCTAATTTGATTCATGTCCTAGTAAAAAATTTGAAACTAGTGTTGACACCATGGCCATTTTTTACATGGGGAACTGACCTCATTGGGAAGATTAACCCCACTTAATCTTATGGCAATAAACATTTCCTTACTACCACCGAATATTTCACTAAGTGGGTTGAAGCTATACCCCTCACTTACGTGACTAGAAAGAAAATTTCCAAATTCATCTTCAACCACCTCATCTACCACTACGGTATTCCCTCTAACATTATATCTGATAATGGAGGATCATTCAAGAACGAATATGTAGACTAGTTATGTACCGAATACAACATCACACAACACTTTTCTATAGAATATTACCCTCAAGGGAATGGCTAGGCTAAGGCATCTAAAAAAACCATTGTCAATATTTTCAAAAATATTGTCAATGATTCTAGTCATGACTAGCACCTCTAGATATTCCCTACCCTTTGGCCATACCATACCAATCATTATAACCCCTTAGGATCTACTCCATACTTATTTATAGTACTAAAGCCATCCTTCCCATTGAGGTCGAGTTACCTTCACTATGCATCTCTTTCAAGCATCTCCTAGATGATCATGACTATAAAGTAGTTTTCGTGCAAGAGTTATATCTACTTGATGAAAAATGTATAGCCATGCTCGACAATCTTCAAGCATATCAAAATCAACTCAAAGGCCACTATAATCAACATGTGAAGTATAGAACATTTGAACTTGGTGATCTTGTTTTTAAAGAAAACCAAAAGAATACCATGGCTAAGTATAAACATAAAGGGAAATTCAAACCAAATTGGATAGGGCCTTTTATCATCACTATAGATTATGAATCAAGAGCATACAAACTTGCCATGCCAGATGGCGATAAACTTCTAGATCCAATGAATATTATTCATCTCAAGCGGTATTATGCTTAAATGCCAAGGTGTATTATCTCTAAGGACCATTTTAGTTGACTTTTTGTCACTATTTTTATTTTTACACATACCACCCTTATTCATTTTCCTTTTCATATCCACTTTTTTCTTTCTGACCTATCAACCCAGTGTGTTCTAAAGCCTACCCTATTTGACCTTAGTTTTTGTCATTTGTTATGTAGTTTCAACATTAAGGTATCTAATTAGTTCATCAATTGGTTCAAATATTTTAGATAGAGAGTGTATCTTAGGATAGTATGATATAAGTTTTGGTAGTTTCATCCTTCATTTTTTAGTCCTTTCTTACCACCAGTCTTGCTACTAATTATAATCACCTTTGGGAAAATTAGTACCTTTGATGTATGCCATTGTGTCCTAGTTATAACCACCTATGGGAAAACTAGGTGTAGCACTAATCTTTAACATACCAACTTACCACTTCCTATGCCATATTGTGTCTTTTTACCAACTATGCCTATTTTGTTTGAATTGGCTGCCAAACTAGTCAAAATTTTCATTAAAATGGTAGAACTATAGTGACTTAACGTCATATTCTAGGACTATGTAGGTAGTGCTCAATACTTATTAAGGTCACCTTAGTCACCCTTTAAGCCATGCTCTCTCCATTTTTCAAGCAACCTAATCCATTCTCTTTCAATTTTATGATCACCCTTTTTGCCAGACTCACCATTTTGTGAGCAACCTAAGCCACACTCTCACCGTTTTGTGAGCAACCTAAGTTTGAATGCTCTTGCCATTTTGTGAGAAACTTTAGTTTAAATAATCTTGCCATTTTGTGATCTTGAACTATTTGTTGTCTAATCATTTTCAATTGATTTGAGACACTCCAAAACACTTCCAAAAACATTTGTAAAAATCATTAGAAAAGAACAAAAACATTGACCACTTCTTTGCCTTAAAGATTCTGGGAACCCTTACTAAGTTACAAGCACATTACTTGTAACTTAGGTTCCCCAACCTTCTTGGCCTTTTTTTCTCACGCACTTTCCATTTTGAAAGATCATTCCCATTCTTACATCACATCCATTATGTTTGTTTTCATCAGTTATCACATTCTTCCAATTCCTTGGGAGAACTACATTTGGCCTAATGTTTTTTGTTGGATATTACATCCATGGAACTATGTAAGTAGCATCCACTTGCCTATTGCATATGGAGATAGCTCATCCACCCCCTTCCTTTTCTTTATTCCACCATTTAGTTTGTTTATTAAGTTTTCACCTATTTTCTAGGGGCAATGTTTGTAGGATTTTTATTGCATTGTTTGTTTATTTGTTTATACTTATTTTATTTATTTGTCTACCTATTTGTTTATTTTCAACATTGTTGCCTTGATTTAGTTTATGTGTGTTCATTGGGTGATTCCTTATCCACACTTACTCTTGAATCCATCCTTATTCATATGCTTACATTTATATTGTGGTTTTTATCATTGGTGCATTATTTTCTATTAAGTATTAGATTATGGGAGTCAGTCCTTATGTATATTTTGGCCAAGTCTTTATGGTGTTATATCATGAAGCCTAGCATCACATTATACAATAAACCTTAGCTTCAAGAAGTCTATTCAACAATGGTAGCATCTCTTTGGCACCAACATCTTGATTCCACTCCCAATCATATCCCAAATAGAGTAATTGACCATGAAAATTTTTCAACCTTTATTAGTTTAGACGAGAATATCCCTACTAGTAAGTTGTTCCAATTTATCATTACCCTTTTAAGTTATCATCATCCTTGGCCAAGTTTATTATATTTTCCATAATTAGGATCTAATGATTATAACTTCCTATGGGCAAATCATTGCACACCATCCCACCTACATTTCTCAATGATTATAACCACCTTTGGGAAAATCATTGAGTTGTCACCACTTTACTTGTTCTACCTATAAAGGGGCATGTTATTATCTTGTTTTTCTATCCTAATAGGGGAAACTCCATTTTTTGAATGATTATAACTACCTTGGGGCAAATCATTGTGTTATCATACCATGTTGCCACTATCAGGATACAATGCTTATAACCACCTTTGGGAAAATGATTGTGCACCATCCCACTTGAATTCTCAATGATTTTGACTAATTTTTCACTATCATTGTGTTTTCAACCCATCATCTTTCCTTTCTTTGGTCCCCTCATTTTGATTATTTCTTTTCAAGGGACCATTTGCTGATCCACTTATGCCAACCATTCCCTCAAGGGGCATCATATAGTTAGTCTATTATCATTGTAGTTATAGGCATGCAGGACCTTTTAATTCTCTGATAGGATGTTACTATGCTTATAGCTTGTAATGCCTTCCCAAATAGGGGCAAACTATAGACACCTAAAATTGGTTTTCGATAACCTCCAATCAAGATTTTGGCTAGTTTCCATCTAAATTGCATAATTTGGCCTAAAAACACTAAAACATGTAAAATAATGTGAAAATGACATATTAAATTACTTATTTTGGCTAGGGTATCCCTAAATGGTGAAATTGAATTTATGGGCCAGCTAACTTTGATCAGTTCATTTCGAGTTAAAATGCCAAATCTGCACCTACATGTTCTGGACTACTCTTTCCTATCAAATATTTTACAAAAGACTTGTGCCTTTATTATTTATTGTTAGAAACATCCTAAATGGGAATACACATTCAATGCATCTGATGTGGACTTCTAATTCAAATCTAGTCAAATTTAGGACCAATAACAATGCATTTTGATCAATTTGGGTAATTTGTGGACAAAGTGCTTAATCATGCTTAAGAGCTAATTAATCCAAATCAAGGCCTAGTAAAAAATTTCATGGAAATTTGTTGAATACTTATTTTTGGAAATGAATATGGAATATCTGCATCATCAAGTGACCTCATTTCTTGGGAATACATCCCTAGGCCATATATGCCACAAATATTAGGATTCATACCCTCCATGCCTCATCAATGCCTTCCATGATGCCCTCCATTCCTCTTAATTGTCCCTTTTTCCAATTCCATGATGAGGATAATTAAAAAATTAATTCCAAAAATTAAATTAATCCTCAACCCCACATCTCAATCTTGAGACGGATGGTTGAGGTTGATTCTGATCAAATCTAAAAATCTATAAATAGGAGTCCTCACATCATCATTTTCAAGCTTATTTTGTGCAAAGTTATAATGTAGGATTGGTTCCAAAAGCTTCATGCAAATAGTGTTATAATTCCAAATTGATTCCAAGCCAATCCAAGCCACAAGCCATAGGTCCTAAGAGGAGATGAAGGTAGCCACACTCCATTGAAGAAGACCTCTTGAAGCACAAGCCAAGCAAGCCACCATTACAAAGGTATTTAGAGCATCAAAGGAAGGTGAAAGGAATTTTTGTGTTTTCATTCCTTGATTTTTAGTTGTGCTTGTCATTGTATTTTATTAACTAAGGTCTCCCTAGTGTCTAGGCCTAGAGATGTTATGCTATTAGTGTGTTTGTTTCATCTTGTTTTCATTTTGGAACTAACGCCATACTAACCATCCTCTCTTGAGTAAAATTCCTAGATCACATGAATCAAGGGTGGGGGATACCATGGAATGACCCTGAGGACATATAAAACAAACCTATAAATGCAAATTTGTAAAACCATCTCAAGAGTGCATCAAAAATAATGTAAATTTGACCCCTACACAAATGAAGAAGACCATTTGACTACCCAAATTTTTAATGTTTGTTCATAGAGCATAGTCCATGAATTTTTAGACCAATTAAAATAATTTAAAGGTCAAAATACCATGTTACTCTACCCAAAACCTTAGATCTTCACTTTATCTCTCCTATACATACTAAATATAAACCTGAGAGCTTGACTAGATTGCCAAGGAGGATGATGGAAGGAGTGTAATGGTTTTTGACATTTCTAACCTTTAAAATCATGTATATCTTCACTTCATACCTACACTAATCCCATTCTACATATTTATGGCTCCTTCTAATCATGGCCATACTATACAGATCCATATAAGTCAAAAACTCTTGCAAAACCTACAAGTTTCCTTCATTGTATCATAATTTAGGATCTAAAATGCCATTGGTGGGAAGGAAGGGGAAAAACATAAGTTAAACAAAATTTCAAAATGAGTGGTATGGTTTGGTGAGTTGAAGGGTCATGGTTTCCCACTTGTGGGGTCCATTTGATGAATAAAAGGTGTGAAATGCTTTAAAAAGGAGACTTTTTACAACATGAACCATCTTGTTATGACTATAAGAGGGAAATGAGATCCATATTGAGAACTCTTAATATAAAAATACATTAAAACACTATCCCTTTCCAAAGATTTCAATCCAATTTGACTAATGCAATAGGTTTTAAGGGTCATAATGACTTAAAGGGTGAATCAAGGTTTGAAATAGGTTTAGATAAAGTACATTATGGGACATGAACTTAAACACATTATAATACTTCACACTATGAACCAAATGAAGATTGGACTCCCTTCACATTGCTAACAAGGTATTTTTCACAAGAAATGGCTTGACATATGCTTGAATGTAATGAGGACTAACAACCTTAACTTTGTCAAAATATCTTAACCTTTGATAAAGATCCTTAACTTTGTCAAACATGGAAAAATTCACTAACTTTAATTCATAAGACATTTAGGCACTCTCTTACTCACCCAATGACCACCATGGTCACTTAGTGTATCAACCAAGGACTTCAATATAGCTATAATATATAATGATCTCTGAAAGTAGTTCTAACATAAACAGGAAACGTTAATCAATGATAACAAGGTTCAAAATGAGACCAAAAAATACATCATCATGTAGATAGATCACCATATGTAAGCTTGGTGGGTGTCATGGGGAAGTTTTTGATTGTAGGGGTTGATATTTGACTTGGGAGGCCAAAATGTCAACACTAGTCACATTTGACCATATTTGGACATTGATTAGATTTGATCAAAGTTAACCAAATTTGAATCTAATGTTGACTTGGTCAAAATTGACTAGATTTGAATTTGTTAAAGTTAACCATATTTGAATTGATTGGACTTGGTCAAATTTGACCAAATTTGACTTGATTGGACTTTGTCAAAATTGACTAGACTTGAATTGATTGCACTTGGTCAAATTTGAATAAATTTGATGTTAAGTTTGGTCAAAGTAAACCTCAAAGTTTGACTATTTTGACTTGTTAAATTTTGACTTTGACTTGATTTTTTAAGGTTTCCTTTGAAAGGTTTGAGCCAATTTGAATTTATTTGGAAAAGGGGGACCAGATTTGAATAATTTATTTTGAATTGGATATTGGTAGAAAAATACTTGACTAAGTTTTGGATGTGGTTCAAATTGGTTAGAGTAATAATATAATATGTATATAATAACACTATTATTGGATAAATGAATCTTTATTTTGTAAGAATAACACCTTAAAATGATAATTAGATTTGATAAGGTTGGACTTATGAATTATTTGACTTGTTTAAAGTATATAGGATAACACACAACATGTGTATTGACAATAAACAAGAAATAAAAAAAGTAAAATCCCTTTGATTAATGATAAATGGGTATGAAACATGACCACTATCCCATGGGTATACTCATGCAAAGTGGTGAATAGGTTGGTATCCCAATGCTCACTAGGCATATGTATGTGATGGGTAATCTTTAGGAATGTTGTTTTCCATACATTGGGTGTTGTTTATGGCTGAAGGTCTTAAGCTACGAATAAAAAATATTATCTTGGTGCATAACCTATATACCTTGTGGTACATTAGAGTATAAGTCCATGGAATAGGGTAATAATAGGCTTCATGAAAGGGTCTAGTCCTTTCATGGCCACTTCAATTGTAATATTTAAGTGGAGTGTCACCATAAATCATTTGTTGTGAGTGTTATATGATATACTAGTGTTAGAGACAAAGTCTTTACCTTCATGGTTGTATTTAAAACACACAACCACTTGGCCAATTTTGATAAATAATCTTAATTTATATACCCTACTAGAACATGGGTTAATACATATGATTGGGGATGAAATCCTAGTTACAAAACCCTAAAGACTCATAGTCATGGAGCAAGTTCCAACTCATGTAACCAAAAAGAAAAGATGAAGATAAACTATTTCTAATCCTTAGGGTCCCACATGGGATAAGAGGAGAGCATACATAGTGTCTCTTTAGGAAGGGATAAAAGATAACTCAAGTTTTTTTTATCACCTATGATATTGAAATCAAGCAAGGGGGGAGCATACACACCTCAAGATATCATAAACAAAGAAATTAACAGAAAAGCAACTCAAACAAGTTTATTTAAGCACCAAATTCAAGTGTTTTCTCTTTTTAGAGCACTAAAATAAAATGTTACGAGTGTTTGGTTGAATAATCATGTATTTTACAAGCAAAATTTTATAAAAAACAAGTTAGTAGTCTCAAATGTGTTATTTGACAAGTGAATAAGGTCTCAAAGTTTAAATTTTTGGTCTATGTCTATGTTTTCACTGTTCTACAGGTCAATTTCATTTTTCTACAATTTCAATATTCTGTAGAGTGATTCCATTGTTCTATAAGTTAATTATGTCATTCTATAGGAACATAAGACAAAAAAATAGAAAACTACATTTTTAATATTAAGATTCAAAAATCTATGATTATGCATAATGTTTCCACCACTATGAATAATAATTCTTCCATTACAAAAATTAAATAAATAGAAAACTTAAACCAACATTTTCACTATTACCAATCACAATATTACTATTATGTCGAATGTCTCTATTAATTCTAACCATGATTATGCCATTTTTTAATAATAATCAGTAAACTAAAATATGTATAATTTTGGTGTTGTACACCATTATTTCACTATTGTGTAAAATACTTTCACCAATCCATGCAAACATAGTCAAAAAGTTGATTTTACTAATTTTTAGTAAATTTCCACTTTTAGGTAAGGTGACTTCACTGATTATGAAAAATAAATAAAAGGAATAAGAACTGTTTCTACTATTTATAACTATAATGTTGTGATTGTCGAGAGTTTTTTAGGCACTTAGTAGGGTGATTCCTCTAGTATTTTATATATGATAGTTTTCATAATTTTAAAGGGAAAAAGGGGAAACTAAATTAAAAATTGGCTTAAATTTTAGTGTAGAATGATGATAAGATGTCTTCAAAGTTTATTGTGGAGTGATAGTGCCACCTTGTGTGCCATATATAACACACAATTGTAAAGGTTAGTTTTGGTGATTTGTAAGGATCAAAATCAATTGAAAACATACTAATAACCTAGGCATGCATCCTTGAATTTATAAAGATGAAGAATAAAGAAAATAAACAAGAAATAAAACATAAATGGTTATACCTCTCCTTGTGGTATCCTTTCCCAAAAAAGTGATGTTCTTGGATGTACTGTTAAAAGGCTTATATGATATGTGCATGTGATTTGAAATTGTAACCCCTTGTGAACTAGTTGATTTGATGATGTTTGATGGGGGTGAATGAAAATTTATATGGATATTTTAGTAACAATTCATTTTCAATTGAAAGCTTGTTGAGAATGGAAGGTGGACCTTCCATTTATAGAGTTTCTTGATTGATGTGGACCACTAGAGGAGAATGAAGATCAATGGATGAGGATTAGTCCTCTTCCTCATAAATGAGGGAGGTGGAGTGTACAATAAAGAGGGATGAACTATGTAAGAGGGTGGAATGATGAAGTCATGGAGTGTGTAAGAGGGTGGAATGATGAAGACATGGAGTGTGTAATAACATGCCACATATATTACTTGAAAACTTTCCTCTTTTCATTCAATTTTCATTTTTAAGGACACTTTGAATTTTGAATATGATTTTTAAATTGTCAAGTGGGTCCTTTGATGACATCACAAGTTTGAGATGGAAAATAAGATTTATTGATTTATATAAAATAATAATTATGCTATCCTAATTCATAATTTTTATGAGATTATATAATTAACAAACATTAATTAAAAATGTGATGTGATGTGATATTTATGGGAATGGATGTGATCATGAAAGAAAAGATTAATTGATCAGGGGGATGAATAGTGTTTGACTAGGGATGTTAGTGTGAATATAAGACTATTTATCCATTTATAGATGATGTTTGTGTGGACAAAAAGATAGTTAAAATTGATATGAAGTGTCTAATTTTAAGTGTCTACATAATTATCATCTAAACATTTACCATTTTTCTTGAATTTTCTACATTTATGTAATGATCTCAATTCTTTAATCAATTAAATACGACTACAACATTTTTAGTTTGGTTTAAAAATGCTAACATAAATAAAGTATGCAAGTGGGAATTTTTCTTGGGTAGATGAAAACAAGGGAAGTTCTTAGTTTCACTTATTTTATTTTTAACATGTCTTATTAAACTAACACCTAATCAAAGAAAACTATGTAAACAACCTTCCATGACCATGAAATATCCATGTATCAATTTATAAGTATCATTCCAAGATTCCACATATATTTCCTAGTTGGTTTTCCTCATGCAACCTCCTTGCCATGTTAATTAAACTATATAAGCGATTTCCCCCTTAGTGGTTTATGGTCTTCACACATTGGTTTTAAATCCAACTAATCATGACCTGTGTGTCATCCAACCATACTCCATTATTCATGGTGCCTACACATTTATTGTCATCCTCCTTATTCTTCACTCACCTGAAACAATCCACCCCTCTTCGACTAAGAGACTCTCATATTAGTTTTCTAAAAATTTAATCCACCACTTCAAACCACCACAAGTAGTTTCATGTGCCCAATGGTATGAAAAGGTTTAAAATAAAATAAAAACATAAATATGCTTAATATTCAATATATCTATCAATTATTTCATATATATGTTTGAAACTAAATGCTTTTATTTTTTAGCTTATGAATTTAAACTACTAAAAATAGCAATTTCACCCAAATCATATAAAACATCAAAAGGGAGAGAATATGGAAGAAAACTAGAAATTAGATAAGGATTCTTACCACAAATTTTCTCCTCTTGGCTTTCCTCCAAGATCTTCAAACCAATTTTTAATGATTCTTGATTTTTGCTTGTTAGATTGATATGGATAGACTCATATTTTTGGCATAATAATAGATTGATCAATGACTTCGTCAAAGACTATGTTGATGGAATATTTTAGCATGGATTCTTTATTTAGCTTATATTTAGTTGGAATATAGGGATATGGTGTCTTTAAATAGGCAATGAAGGGAAGATATTCCAATGAATTAAAAATCCATTGGAAGTTTCTAAAGAATAAGACTTTAGAAAAAAGGGGGAAGGAATTTAAAATTTTGTAGAGTTCTCTATAAATGGAGATTTATAGAAAATTTGGAGGATGATGGGATGATTATAGAGATTAGAAGCCTCTATTTTAATTTTAGTACTAAGTGAGTATTAGAAGGGGATTAGGTGAGGATTAGGGGTTAGGATTGTAGGAAAGCCTAGGAGTAGGTAGGTAGGTGGGTCATGGAATTTTAAATTCAAAAATAATGGATAAGTGGGATTAGTTCATATATAATGGTGATTTATATGAATTAATGAATAAGTTTGAAGGACTAAGGTTATTATTATGAAGATTAATTAAGTGGAATATGATTTAATTATTTAATTAGGACTATGGTTATAAGATTAATTAGGATAAAGACCAAGATTAGTAAAATGGTTAGGGTAAGCATATTTATGTGCATACATTTCACTCTTATTTTAAAGGGAATTGTGAGTGGATGAAGTGGAAGGAGTAAGGGTCTTCCAAATAAAAATGAATTTTATTAAACAGTTTTAGTGACTATGATGATCCCTCAATGGGATATGTAGGGAAGAATGAGACAAATGGCCACTTGAAAGAAGAAATGAGGGGTGGGATGTGGTGGATAGAAAAAGGAATGGAATGATATATTTGGGATATATGATAAAAATAAAATAAACTTGACCTAAGAAATGAGCTAAAAATGTATTATTCCATTGGCAAAGACATATGCATATTGAACATAAATAATGATGATGAGATAAAAAGCTACAAACTTTTGATATATCCTAGGCAAAGATACATGACAGGGAGAGATGTAGATTGAAATGATAAATACCATGAGATTTTGACCTATACAAATCAAGGACACATTTTGGTAAATCATCAAGCCAAAATTAAGATAAAGATTAGATAAGATTAATGATGAAAGTAGCTCAAAAATAAAGTCAAGCAACATGATGAAGGAGATGGGAGGGAATAAATGATATGTTTAAGTGACCAAAAGAGGAAGGGGAGGAATTAGAATATATTTCATTAAATTAATGATCCACTATGTGATTAATATCAAAGATGACCCTAGGAAAGACACATACAAGGGAGTGATATGTGATGATAAATTTACAGTTTGGTCATGCCCCAATTGAGGGAGGAAACCATAAACTTCAAATGATGAATTGAAAAATCAATGATAATACATGATTGATGGAAGAAAATATTAATATTATGATTTATAGATCCCAATAGATAGGTGTGGGTGATTGACAAAAAGTTTAGGGAGATGATTATGGGAGTGGTGATTGATTAATAGACTAGTTGATAAATGAGTGATATTATAGCTCAAGGATTTGATTGATACAATATGTGAGGATGAAAAGATTAATGTGGTGATGAATGATGTGGAATAGGAGAGAGTGTTTGAGCTAACCTTAGACATGTTATGTGACTAAGTGATTCATACATAGTTTTAAAATAGCTTTGGCTAATATAGTTCAAACTAGATTAGAGGATGATGATGATGGATTAGGATATTAGGATGATGAGTACTATTAATCATGTTATATTTTAAATAGATGTTAAGTGTGATGATGATTGTATTTGAGATGTTGATGATAAAGGGATAGAGAGATGATAAATTATTGGTTAGAGGATATAGACATGATGATAAATGAATTAGATGAATAATTGTATATTAGATGAGTGGACTATGATGATCAATTTGATAATGGGAGTAAGATGATTAGATATATTATTTGAAATTATCAAGCCATCATTGTTGTAATAAGGATCATCATAGGCTAAGAAATATGATCTAAATATAACATTAGGTATCATGCCCTAAGATATAATTAGGACCAATGGGATGTTATGCCAAAGTGTATGATTATAAAAGGGGCAAATAGTGAATACATCATTAAGGGCACATAAAAGCATCATTGTAGCTTTCAGTGTCATCATAGAATCCTCATTCATTTCCCAATGGAAAAAATATATGTGATTCAAGATGAAAAGGAATCATAAACAAATAGATGAAACATAAGGAAATCATATATATATATGATGCAAACAAGTCAAACAACACAAAGCATACAAGTAGCACACATAAGTATCGACATATAATGTCATTGTGTCTTATCAAATTGATGAGAGTTGTTATGGTGATTTATTAGGAAATATGTTTTAATAAGTTGGTAATGATGATGTGATGTGAATTTATATTAAGGATAGGGACTTTGATAAGGTATGGACTTGGAATAGATGAGGGACTAGGATTAGGATAAGGCTATTAAAGACATAGGAAAAGATGACTAGGATGTTGGGATAAGGAAAGATGACAAGATGGATAAGATTTTAGATAGGATGACTAGGATATTTAGGACATATGACAAGACAACATATGAAAATATAATTTAGATGTTTTTAGATTTTTTAGATTTTATAATTTTTAGAGTTTTTTGACATATTTCAATTTTTAGGCATTTATACAAATGGGGTTACTAGAAAAGGGAATACCAAGCCTAGAAATTGGAAAAAGGATGAATGAAATAATAGAGGGGATGATAAAAGGATTGGTTTGGGGATGAAGACCAAGTAAGATGGGATTAGGGAGTGCCAATGACCACATCGTTAAATAACCAAATATCTAGTTACCTGAGTGTTCATTAGAGGATATTCCAAGATAATTGTATAACATTTCTCAAGACGTCTTTCACTCACTTATGAAGGTCATGATGGGAAGGGAGGATGAACATAATATGATGCACAATATGATGGTTTATTATGGGTAGACATAATGAATTGAGGGGTAAGATATACATGCATGGGATTGACAAGGGATATTATGTGAATGAAATAGATTTTAACCCCAAGTGTCAGGGTACAATACATATAATATATTATTTTATCATGATGAAAAAAATTAATTTTCATCATGGTACTTGTCTAAGGTTCTAGACTAATGGTTTTCACCATTGGATGAATGATTTTTATTTCATTTTTCCATTTTTTGATTTTTTTTTGTTTTTTTTGACTTTTCAATGGCATCTCAATTTATTAGAGGTGGGTGACATACAAGATGAAGACATTTTTTTAAGCTTAAACCAATACCTTTCTAGATAAATGTGATATTAAAATCATGTTGTCATTTTTGGATGAATTGATATCTGTGACCTTTATTGATTCTTTATTGGGACCCCTCTAGACATCTAGACCAGGGGTCTTCCTCACCCCTATGAGAGATAATACTACCCTAGTTTATGAGGTGTAGAATCAATTGATTTAGGGTCTAGATTTGATGGTGGAGTATAATACTTGAATGGATGGTAGGATCAAGAGAGGAAAATGTTATGAATGATTGGGGATTAGGACTAGTAGCCACACACATCATTAGAAATGTTAGATAATACATATTTGATTGGTGGCATGTAACAAAAGACTAGAGGATATCTAACATTCTTTAAATTTTTGGTTATTTGATTTGATTATTTGATGGATTATAGACTATTTTGATAGTGCCTTTTATATTATTTTGATTTTTATATTTGATTATTTCTTGACTACCCCCTGGTGCCTGACTTTGGGATTCACTAGAAGAGAATGATATTTAACTTTGATGATCCCCTAGTGCTTAACATTGGGCTTAATTAGGGGAAGATGTTTTTTTTATTAAGTTAATGATTTGAATTTTTTGAAGATGATTTCATCATGATGCATGATGTTTTGAATATAATCTTGGATCTTTGTGTTTGTGTCACATGTTATGTTACTTGAGGAAGAGTCCAATGATGTATTTTCATGTTCATCCCTATGGAGGGAGGTGATTAAATGCTTATTGACACAAAGGAAAGAATATATGATGGATGAAGGTGGTGGTTATGTTATGATGAGGTTAATGATGGGTGGTGGGGAAGCATGGTCCTCATAAGAGTTCCTTGGAAACCTAGTTTTGATATCAAAGAAAATATCCTCAAGATTAATAAAAGGATAACTAAGAATAGCTAAAAGACATGTGTTTGATGCAAGATCAGATCCACTTTGACAATAATTGATAGATAAAGCTTGTAAAAACTTTTTTATGAATTCATCATCTTGATTGGGATTAGAATATATGCCTTGTGACTAGTTGATATCTAGATTATAGGTATCCTCAAAAAGACATATATAATAATCATCTATTAAAATATCCATGAGGGATGATGTTTTTGATGAGGAATCTGATTTAGATATTGGTGTTGAACATGATCCCCATTTAGATACCACTTATATTGACTCTGATGTTAACTCTAATACATAGGATGTGATGTTATTAGTAGAGGATTCTTTGTCTACAAGTGACCTCTCAAGGTGGGGTCTTTGAAATGATGGGTGAGAGGAAGATGATGGGGGGATAATGGATTCACCAAGGATAGGCCCATGGAAGAAGGACTCATGAGGGAAGGGAGGACTAGGCTCATAGGGAACATATTCATCTTTGATAAAGGATTAGTAAAAGATGGGAGGACCATGTAAGATGATGGGGAGATTGGAAAGGGAAGTGATTGATCATGATTGGGAATGGAATCTATACATTCCTCTTCTTATTCACCCATGGATGTAGACTCGTCTAATTAGTTATTGATTTCTATGTCACCATAGTTGATGAGGTATTAGACATAATTTTGGAAATTATGACATCGATTAATGGTATGCCCCAAAGTTCAGTGATATATATATATAATAGTCATTAGATTTATACCAAGAGGGATTAAGTTTGGTGGGATTAAGATGTTGTATGGGTGGATAGACCATCATGTCATTGGCAATAAGCTGGTGGAAAAGGGATTATAGGGATATAGGAAGATGATTATAGAGCATCTCTTCATTTTTTTACCTGAATATATATATATATATATATATATATATATATCATAGTCATTAGATTTATACCAAGAGGGATTAAGTTTCATGGGATTAAGATGTTGTATGGGTGGATAGACCATCATGTCATTGGTAATAAGCTGGTGGAAAAGGGATTATAGGGATATAGGAAGATGATTATAGAGCATCTCTTCATTTTTTTACCTGAATATATATATATATATATATATATATATATATATATATATATATATATATATATATATATATATATATATCATAGTCATTAAATTTATACCAAGAGGGATTAAGTTTGGTGGGATTACGATGTTGTATGGGTGGATAGACCATCATGTCTTTGGCAATAAGCTGGTGGAAAAGGGATTATAGGGATATAGGAAGATGATTATAGAGCATCTCTTCATTTTTTACCTATATATATATATATATATATATATATAATAGTCATTAGATTTATACCAAGAGGGATTAAGTTTGGTGGGATTAAGATGTTGTATGGGTGGATAGACCATCATGTCATTGGTAATAAGCTGGTGGAAAAGGGATTATAGGGATATAGGAAGATGACTATAGAGCATCTCTTCATTTTTTTACTTGAATGCATAACATTGGATATTAGATCAAATAGGTGTTGATGTGATTGAGTGTGTGGAGCAGTATAGATGAGGTGGCTAGGATTGGATACCCTTTAATAGTGTAATAAGGGGTAGATGACTAGATATGCCTAATAGATGGAGGGTTTAAATTAGACTCATGTGGATGGGTGGAAACTAGAGGTAATATTGGGTGTATGAGTTGGAGATTTGTAGGATGTTGAGTGCTCATTTCAAGGAGGCAAAAAAGTAGCATATCCCTGTTGGAGATGAGGCATTTTTAAATCAAGGCATTAAATGAATCTATTTTGAATGCCATGGATCAATATAGGAGAAAAAATAAATGATGTGGTTCATCAACCCCAATCAGTAAGTGTAAGGGATTGAATGGGAAGACTAAGGGATGATGATGGAATGTATGGAGTAAATTTGGACAAAAGATTTATTTAATCCAATCTCAAGTTTGATTAGATGTTTGATGTGATGCTCAAAAAATTAAGATAAAATCAAGTATATCAAATTAGGACATGAGCTAGGGTCTAATGATGTTGATTGGATTTGATTAGATGAGCTCTGATAAGATCTAAGATTTGATAGAGGGCTAGACTAGCCCAAGAGATTAATGTTGACTAGGGATTGATTAGATTAAGACTAATATGATAATTTTAATTGGATGAAATGATTTTATTGAGAGGTTGATAAGATTATGATTATGATTAAAACTTGATTAGACATAAGCAGTCTAGTGATGAGGATCCTAATGAAAAGAGTTATTTGCCAAAGTGGATGAGGACTAATGTATGACTATAGACTTGACAAGATGACTAGTATAGACAAGGGTATGAGTTGGGTAGGGCTAGGACTATAACTCAATTGATGATGGTGGATAAGATGAATAGGAAAGAGAAAGTCAAGACATAAGACTTGTTTGGACTAGGGGAATGAACAAGTCAAAGTGACATGTGATTGGTTATGGATAAAGGTGGACTTAGTTTGATGAAACTAAGGATGGTTAATGCTAAGACTAAGTGATTATTATGAAGTTATATTATGATAATATGTGGTAGATGGATGATAAGACTTATATGGATGAGGATAGGATATTATGTGACTAAGATGAAAGGGGTGATGAGAGATAGAACAAGATGCAAGATGAGATAAGTTTAAAAATATGTACACAAATGTAAATTAAAAAATATGTACAAAAGGATGATATGATGATGATACAAGGATTTATAGGATGAAAATTTAAGGATATGATGATGAAACAAGGTTATACAAGGGGATTAAGAATGTACACAATATAGATATGGTTAAAATGTACAAGAAAATAAGGATGTACAAGATGATGATATAAAAATCCTAGATAACTATGTATAGATTTAGGTGGAAGGTTGATTCAACTCACAAACAACACTCATCTAGCATGACACACACCCAAGTAAGTAGACCATATCCCTAAGATTAATAATCTCATTGGGAGTGTAACTCTATGATTGCACAATCCAATGGCTTCACAAGTGAGGCTATAGGCCTATGACCCATTATAGAATATCACAAACCCTCTCAACACCTTTTTCACATGACTATCACTTAGGAGTTGGTACTGACTCCAACAACAAGTTGCCTATTATGGATGATGGTCCTACGCTAGGTTATACAGGATCTCTAGGGTCATATCCAATATATGAAAGGCACAGTGGGGCCCAAGTTTATATAGGGTGTTTTCTAATTATTAGTTTAGAGAATGAACTTTTCCCCTTCATGGAATAGATGTATGGGGTTAATTGCTTAGCCTAATGATAGTTATCCCTAATATTTATACTCTATTGGGACATAGAGTGTGTATTAATACATGGTGGTGAAAACCATGATCACTATCCCCCTAAGAATATGGTAAATGCATGCAATTCCATGTCACATTCACCCTAAAAAAATTAGGAGGGTTTATTATTAGTTTTTATCCTCTAAAAATAACTGCAAGGGTGCAAGGAGGAGAGCATACATTACTATAGCCCTCAGGTGATGCATAAACAAAAAAAAAAGATTTATTAGCTGATTAAATTAAGTGTGATATATAAAAATATATAAAATGACTTTTCAAAATTCTAAAATATATTTAATAGGTGACTTGAAAGACAAGTAAGTAGTAATTTCAATTGGTAATCTTAGAGGGGTAACCTATAAGACAAGATGTTAGATAAAATATGTGACTTTTAAGAGAAGATGTTAATAAGTCAAAATTTCTATTAGATTCACCCATTTGAGAAAAAAAATATTAGTCTAATAAGACTTAACAAAACCTATTGAAAAAATCATGATTTGGCTCTATACTTTATTTGGATGAGGGTCCATGATGTGGGGGTCTAGGGGTATAAGCCCCAAACATGGTCAAGGGGAAGTGCCCCTTTTAGGTTAATGGGTAGTTAACCTTATGGTGTAAAGGAGTAGCACCCCTTGTAATGTTTGGGGGAAGCGCCCCTGGTGCACTCCCTATTGTTGTATAGTGCAGGGTTAAGGGGTAGCACCCCTAAAGCCAAATGTAATTTGGAATTTACAAAACCCTTGGAATTACTCAAAATTCACTAAAAATGATCTTAAAAAATGAAATCAAAAGAGACAAGTTGAAGTCAAAAAATGAATACAAATTTTCTACTAGATTTGTCAAAACCATAGATACATAGTTAGAATTTTCAAAATCGATTACAAAAATTACAAAACCATAATTTATAGGCAATATTGTAACTAGCTAATATGTAGTTTTGCTAATAGTTTATTTAACCTTAGCCATAACAGTGTGATTATGAAAAATCATAGATGGTTAAGTAATAACACAACTCAGAAGGCAATATCATAGGTTGAAATATGTAGTTTTGTGTTTTATGGGAAACATAGTAAATTCTAAGGCAAAGAGAGAATAATTTTTGGGATAAAATAAAGATTATTTATAGAATGCTAAAATATGTACAGAATGCTAAAATATGTATAGAATGCTAAAATACTTTTAGAAAGTGAAAAGAGATTAAGAATGAAATGTTTATAGATACTAATTTAATCAAATGTATTACTGAATGTCCTAAGTAAAAACTAACTATGAGTGTTCAAAACTGCTTATTATAATAAAAAACACCTTTTTAAATAAGTAATATTGCATATTTGAAATATAAGAGGGATTTAGGGGTATTGATTTGGTCTAGATAGAGTCTCCCCTTCACTATAAATAGATCCAAGTCAAACAAAGACACTAAATTTTTTAGAAAGTAAAAACTAGAGGCTTCGGTTACTAATTTTATGTTTGAGTCAAAATCACATTTCAAAAAGGCAAAAATGCATTTTGGATTCAAAACCACAACTATAAAAATGTGATTTTACAATACTGTGGCTATAAAAATATAATTTTGCAATACCAAGACTAGCAAAATGCAGTTTTACAATAATGTAACTAGTTAAATGTGATATTGTTATACCACAACTAGCAAAATGTAGTTTTGTACAAACTACACAACTATCAAGATTAAAATCATAACTAATAGTTTCAAAATTACCTTTTATACAAAGAAAATTTCCTTTCACCTAATAGATAATATTTTGAAAAATTTGAGCCATAATGTGCCTTTAATCTGACTTGCAAGCTTTAGTAACACACTTAAAGCACAAGAGGTCCATTAAAGAGGAGGGATCCCACCATGGTCACCAAATGCATGATTGTATTTTTGAGATTATGAATTTAAACTACTAAAAATAAAAATTTCACCCAAATCATACAAAATATCAAAAAGGAGAGGATATAAAAGCAAATTATAAATTAGATAAGGATTCTTATCCAATTTTATCCTCTTAGATTCCCTCCAAGATCTTCAAACCAATTTTCTATTATTCTTGATTTTTTATTAATAGATTGTTATGGATAGACTCAGATTTTTGGAATAATGATATATTGATCAATGACTTGGTTAAAGACCATGTTGATGGAAGATTTTATCATGGATTCTTTAGTTAGCTTCTAGTTAACTAGAATAGAGGGAGATGGTGTGTTTAAATAGGTGATGGAGGGAGGATTTTATATTGGAATCATAATTAATGAGAGGGGGGTGGTGGATTAGTGTCTTCAAAATATTCATTTAATTATGCTTAAGCATACATAAACCATTCATACAAAAATGAACATCTAGCAAAGCATATGTAACCATCCAAGATCATGAAACACATTACATATGTGGAAAAATCTCAAGGGGAAGAAAACCCACTAGTATCTATAATTTGAATATATTCCTATAGGACAAAAACCAATCTTTAGTGAACCATCAACTCCACATGGAGCACAAACCCCAATTACTCAAGCACCCACTCAACTAGGCCTTAAAAATCACCAACCTGCAAGGAGGTACCAACCCCCCCTGGATGACTCAACACCAAACCATCCATCTAAAAATTTTGATCACCTTCATAAAACATTATTTCTCACACAATATATGATGATCACCTTCTTTAGCTCTTATAACCCTTCTATCCCTCTCAAACTACCTTTTATGCTTTTTCACTCAACTAGGTCTCTTCAAGATAGATTAGGTCATATGACATTGATATTCATCTACAATACCCCTATTATATCTTCATGATATTTTATCTACACCCCTCTAATGGTAAATAATACCTTCTTCATCTCTTCAAAGTGCTATGTACTTTTCTTGCACTCCTTGTTCTCTATCTTATCAATTAGGTATATTAGGCCTTGTTCTTATATAATCCTCTAACTCACACACCTCTTGGTTGGACATACACACTTTCACACTTTAATTACCCTTAAAATAAGTCTTATAACACATTTATACATGAATAAATCATTACAATAGGTCATCCTCAACTTAAAAGACCAAAACCTCTTTTAGGCCTTAATGAGACCTAATTCGATTAGGCCTTCATTAGTACACATTACCCTTTGATCTCTTTGAAACACTTTAATAATCCACACATGGTAGGAAAACTTCATATACCACTCAAATATACCCCCACTAATCTCATATTAGGTCCATGACACTTTCTAGCTCCAACCACCACTTGAAGCACACCATTAGTACTGTTCACATTAGGCGTTCACACACACAAAAAGGTCTATCTTAAACAACTAAAGATAATATATTATTTATCCATAAAAAAATGAAAATAAATAAAATACACAAAAATTAAATGATATCAAAAACTTCACCAAGTGAATTATACTCCATCCCATAGGTCATAGAGCCTCAAAAACACCTTTGCAACTCACTCACTCATAACTGCCAGTTTTCCTCAAAGATTAGTCATGGTGACTCAGGCCTCCAACACCTATATACAAATATTTAATGAATTTTGATTCATTTAAATGATCCTATGATATCATTATATCATTCTTATATAGAAATATAATATATTCAATTGGAAAATATTAGTTTTGTAGACTTATTTCATGACCTTATATCTCTATGTCTCATCTAAATGAGATAAGTAATCTTGTGAGTAACTTTTTCACTATATTTAATGACCTCAAAAACTTATACCAAACATGAACATGTCTAAAAATACTGAACAATATCTATATGTCCTTCATCATCTTATCATGAAAACACATTCCTAATCATCTTCTCACTACTACCTGGGTTTTTCACTATTTGCACCATTAGGCTTGTTAGCGACTGGCCAACTTAGAACAAAAAATTTTCATACCTAAAACTTGAAACCTATCCAAAAACCTTCATGGACATAAACTAAATGTCTCAATATTCATCTTCAATCTATTTTCATACTTTGATTTGGTTAACTCTGACTGATACAACAAATCTCCAAGAAATTTGCACTTTATTGTGGGTATACTCACATACTAACAACTCAATCAAACTTAGAGGTGCCTAAGAGAGTTTAAAATAACTTCTAATATCTTACCTAATCATAACAATCCATTATAGGCACTTTTGATCAACATCTTCAATATTGGGTTCTTATTAGGTTTTAAAGAGGGTTTAAATATGTTTCCATTCTTAAGAATAATTCATACAACATAGCCTCTTAATCCAAAAACAAATGCATATAATTTTGATCTAGGATCATTCCCCATCTACCATGAATATCTTATGTTCCCATGCAAAGGTTTGAAAAGCTAACAAGCATAAGAAAATCCTTCTCAGGTTGATATCCCTTCATTTTGTGCATCTAATAGACCTAAAAATATTTTTTGTTTCCTTAACCTTCAAACTTTGACTTGAAACTTCAAGAATACACCCAGGAAAACCTATCACACATCTAAAAAAAGGTTCACATTTGCATACTTGCCTTGGAGACTACACTTTATGTCTCATTAGTCCATGCTCTCACCACCTTTCTTTCTACACCTGAGTCATCGCACCTAATTAGGCATTGAACTAAATTTCAAACCTATTTTTAGGCTCTTAATATTTCACTCACATGCTCAAACAATGTCAAACATCCTTATACAACCTTATCTCACCATACAACCAAGCTTATGCCTTCACACAAGGTCTCTTCATACCATAACTAAGATTCACAAGACATATTTTCCTCAAAGATACTTGATATCAATCTTCTACAACCTTGTCAGTCCTAAGAACATCCATCTCACCATGCCACCATGCCTCTTCATGCAAAATAATAGGCATTTTATGCACATACCTTCTTAAGACACTACTAGGATCAATCACTTGACAACTTTAACAATAAGGACCTTCCATGCTGACCTTAACATCACTCATGTAGACATAAGAACATATACCAATCATTATTTACACTCTCAAAATCACTACAACACTGATCAATATTCTCTTCTCATATCTACACTCTTTAATGACCTCATGAAGACCTATGACCTCATGACCATACCAACTGACCTTAAACACTTTAGCTTGTTACAACATAACACTCACTAGGGCACCAATGAGAGATGGATGACAATCAAAATGATAGTCACATGACATCAATATTCACAAGATAACCTCTGCGACAATAAAAATAATTAATGATAATAAAAATGATATCAACATTCTCAAGAACGTTTAACATTAATGACAACATCAATGCCAAACCTCAAAAATATCAACAATGCCCAATAATCTCCCCCTTTTTCATTTATGGCAAAACATACTACAAACTAATCATTCTCATCTCCCACATTCTAGTCTTTCTCCCCCTTTGACATAAATGAAAAAGTAATGTTTGTAACTCTTTAGATCACACTCCTTACAACCAAAATACTCAACACAAAGGACTATGGGTTTATGAGTGATAATACAAACATTCTCCCCCCATATCCATGCATATATTATTGGAACAAATCACTTATTTTTGGAGCTAATGAACCATTTGATTAGTTTCCCTTCAGTACTTGGCTTCTTTAATGATTGATAGTGGTAGGAATTATATCCAATTCCTATCTTGGGTGTTCAAATGTTACCTTTAGAAGTGGTTTGGTTAAAATGTATGTAATTTGATCTTGTGTAGAAACATATTCAAGTTTGGCACTTTGTTCACTTACCTACTCTCTTATAAAATAATACCTAATGAAAATGTGCTTAATCCTTGAGTGCATGACAAGGTTATTTGAGATGCTTATAACACTTGTATTTTCACAATAGATAAGGCTAAGACCATCATAATTCACCTTGTAGTCTTTTAGGTTTTATCTCATCCATAAGACCTAACTGCAACATGAAGCTACTACAATGTACTTAGCCTCACAAGTGGATAATGTTATTAATGGTTACTTCTTGCTTATCCATGAAACTAGGCACCTATCTAAGAATAAAGCTCCTCCACGGGTATTCTTCCTATCATCTAGACTTCCTACCTAGTCTACATCTATATAGGCTATCGAATTAAACTCCTTACTCTTTGGATACCACAACCCATAATCCATAGTCCCCTTGAGATACCTAAGTATCCTTTTGACTACTTATAGATGATTTTACTTTAGATCTACTTAAAACCTTCCCATAAGACCTACTACTTTGATGATGTTAGGTCAAGAGGTAGTGGTGTATAGAAAACTTCCAATCATTGATGTATATGACATATAATTAACCTTTGGAGACTCATCTTCCTTTCTCAACTTACACCCTATGATCATAGGTGTACTAACTACATTACAATCTTCAATCTCAAAATTCTTCAACATCTCTCTTATGTACCTGGATTATGAAATGAATATACATTTTTCATATTGAGTGATTTGCAACCAAATAAAGAATGATAGTTATCCTAACATGGACATCTCAAACTCTTTCTTCATCACCTCTGCAAAGCCCTTGGTCATATTCTCATTATTTCTATTAAAGATAATGTCATCCACATAGACAACTACTATCAACTTATGGTCATCTTATAACTTTATGTATAGATTACTATATGTAACTCCTCTTTTGAGTCCTTGATCCTATGAATACCTATCCAACTTGGCATAACAATATCCAATGGCTTGATTTAGACCATAAAGATCCTTTTTCAATATGAAAACATAATCCTTGTCACTTAATAGTAAGAAACCCTCAAGTTACTCTATGTACACCTCATCTTCTAAATTTCCATTCAAAAAGGTAGATTTGACATCCATCTAGTATACCTTGAACCCTTTAAATCTTGCATATGCTATAAACAATATGATGGTCACCAATCTTGTTATTAGTGCAAATGTCTCCTCAAAGTCTACCCTTTCAACTTGTGTATATCCCTTACATACCAATCTAGCCTTATTCCTAGTGACTTCTCCATATTCATTCCACTTATTTCTAAACACCCATTGTGTGCCAATGACATTTTTTTATTTAGGCTTAGGAACTAGTTCCCAAGTCTCATTTTTATCTATTTGGTCTAACTCTGCATTCATATTACCTATCCAAAAAATTTCTTTTCTTTCTTATATAAGATTCTTAGGTACAATCTTACATAATAGAGCAACATTCTCTTGATTTATATAACTTACCAGTATTCTCTTTATTTTCATACCTATTTGTAATTTGGCCTATCAGGGTCAAATTACTACCCATATCATTCAAAAATTTCATAAATCTTGCCAATATCCCTTTATAGTTGGTCAACCCAGTTAATTATGATATAAAAACACAAATTTTGGTCAAAAATATCAAAAAATGGGGTAAAAAGTGTCAAAAATAGTTTCAAAATTCATTTATTGTCTCAAACAATCTTTAAATAGGTTTAAAAAGGTTAAAATAGCTTAAGTCTAAATTTTCAAACTTTAAAAAGGTCATTGATATGTTTTCTAAGCCAAAAAGACCCCAAAATAGCTCACACATGCCAAATTAGAAATTTTAAAACATTAAAAAGGTTTTAAAAGGTCTAATTTTGTATTATTTCCACTAAATTCTTCTAAAATCTTCTAAACTTGGTAGTGGAATACTTGTTTTAGCTTTTAAAGGGACAAAATAGGCTTATTTCCTTCATTTTATAAGAGGAGTATGAATTATGTATGGATTTCATATAATCCAAGGTAGGGGAATTCATCTACAGGTCATTACCAAGATTCATCAGTAGTTTCATGAAATTTCATGGCCATACAGGCCCAAAAATAGCCTTCTATTGACACTTTACTTCTTGGCACAGAGGGATCTACTTGTAGGTTTTCTACTGGTACAGACTTCTAGAAGAGGGTATAAATCTCAATTTTATGGTGAAGAAAGTAGACTAAGATAATTTACAAATATTCCAAGTGGTTTTTTAATTTGATTCTCTAGACTCATGAGCCATCTAGTTGAAATCAAGTCAAATTTTGCTACTTTACAACCAGAAAGGTAACTATTTTTCTCCAATTTCTCCTCACCTAGGTAGAGTTTTAGAGAAATTCAACTTGTTATAGAATATTTATGACTTTATCTACCTTTATATATAATTTTTAAGGTTTTTTTATCCAATTCAAGGTCAAACAGAGGTTTCAAACTTAGCCTATCAATCTACAATATTAACAAGCTTGCAAGGAAGAATTGTATGATCATGGGGAAAAAAGTTAGCTTTAAATTTTCAAGAACTTGTGTTGTTAGGGTTACATAAGGTTTTCATGTTTTCCATGCTCAAATATTATGGATTGTTCAAGTTTCATGGCTAATAAACCCATCTCCATTCCCTCAAAGTGCTCAAATAGGGCTATTTAGCATTCTTTAAGGAATTTGTGTATATTTTAAAGTTTTTGAGGAAAACTATGATTCAATTTTAACCTCCTTATCCACTCATTAAATTTTCTCTAACTTTTGATGGTGTGATGATGATGAGTCCTTGTTTCTATTTGTTTCTTTACCTTGGTCTTAGCATGCCTCTAGGTGCTTGTTCCCCACCTCCACCTCCCTCACTTCATACCATTGCCATACACAACCATTATCTCTATGTTTTCATCTCTCCTCATCTCCATTCATTCATTTAAACATATTTAATCCCCCTTTCATGGTTTCATCACCCATACCTACTTCCATTCTAAGTTATAGCAATATCAGCAAAGGTTGATCAACAAAGCACCATCAAGCATGAGAAGGGGATATAAGCCACTTGAGAGCACAAGTTCAATCATGGAAAAAGATAAAACATAGGGTTTTAGAGTCAAAAGGTGAGAATTTAAGGTTTACCTTCTATGTTCAAGGTGGAGGTATGCCTCCATGTGATTGTTCTCCACCTCTAACTCACTCACTTCATACCACTACCATACACATCCATTATCATTGTGTTTTCATCTCTCTTTATCTCCATTCATTCCTTTTCAACATCTTTCATCCTCCTTTCATCGTTTCATCACCCATACCTACTTACATTTAAATTTATAAAGCCATCAATAATGAGAAGAGAATATAAGCCACTTGAGAGCACAAGTTCAATCATGGAAAAAGACAAACCATTGCATTTCACAGTCAAAAGGTGAGAATTGAAGGTTTAACTTCTATGTTCAATGTGAAGGTATACCTTCTTGAAGGTATAGGTGTATTTAATAGGATCGCTCTTATAAGAGGCAAGAGGGTAGAAGATCACCATAATCATCAAGGTAAATATATCACCTATCAAGCATTAAACATAGTCAAATGATGACCTACAATAGTCTACTATGGTCATGAAGTTTCAAGAAGAACATAATCCAATCAATGAAGTGAGGATCTCTATATCATGATATATTCAATGACATAATTAAGATAAATAAGGAAGGAATAAAAGGGGATAAAATCAAATTTTGGTCTTCATGAAAGTCCTATCACTGTCATTATTTGTACAATGGCAATTAATTGCATGAATTTAGTCTAGGAATGGTATATGGATCTTGCTTCAAGGTCAAACATCATAGTGAAGTTAAAGACATGTGAACATCATGGATGAATTAAAGTTTTTAATTTATTAAAGCTCAATTATTAAACATAGATAGTTATTGTCTACATAGAGTACACCCACATGCCTATGCTTGTCCAAGGAAGTCTATTTGTATGTAAGTTGGACTTTGAGAAGCTTTAAGTAGTAGGTTTTGATCAAAAAAAAGAGAAAAAATGCTTGATATGAAAAGATATTACTACATGAGTGGATAATTATTGATGAATAGATGAGCCACCTCATTTTTGAACCTACAACTTATTATGAAGTCACCTACAACCCCAATGTTGACCAACAGGGCTATGCCATTCCAATGAAAGCCTACTTGATAGAAAGGATAGTTTGTCTTACAACTCAAAGCATTTGTTTGAACACTAAATAGGCATGAGGAGTATTGAAGTCATAAATTTCATGAAAGGTAGAGCATATTATTCAAAAATGATTGGAGGGGAGTCTAAGATCACCTACAACCACTTAAAGGCAAAATCACCTTTTCAATTTGACAGAGAGAATTGGATATAATGGTCTATAAAGAGGTTTTCATATACATGAAGAGGTTTATTGAGTAAACATTGAATGATTATAAAAGATATTGAAGAGAGGGAAAAAATAATCTTAACACATACAACCCTAAAAAGGTCAATATCATCACCTACAGGCTCATTTTGAACTTTAGACTTAAGTTCTTAGTGGCTCTAAGGCACTAAGTTTTCTCTAGGGAGTCTATTTGGAAAATAGATATCAAGATTTCATTTTGACATTATCATGAGGAGAACATAGTTCTAAAGGATAACTAATACCAAGAGAGGCTTAATGAGGTACAAATGCAATCAAAGTCATGTTATAGTTAACCATCAATGAACATACATCCAGGTAGGGTTTTATGGCAAAGAGGTTAAGTTGGGAAACTACTAGATAGAGAGAATCTCATGAATAATTGACATGGGTTTTGTTTTGTAAAGGAATAAAATTTATTATTTTTTCATTTCCCCTCCTTGTTATACACCTAAATTCATCTCAAGGGGAACCTACAGGCTTGTACCTTTCTAAAGAAGATAGAGGTTTATTAAGGGTTTCATGATAACTGTAAGGTAGGTTTTAAAAACTAAAAGGATGATGTTAGGGATATGGTGCTAACACATGTTGATAATAGACCTTCACATTTTTTGCCTCAAGATTTCAAACCTTTTCAAAGCTTAAATTAAAGTCATAGTTTGTACAAATAAGCATGGAACACAATCAATCCTAATGCAAAGGCTATGACAAAAGGAGGCTATATCTAACATCAAGGATAAAATGGAATTTAGATTGTCATTTCATGAAGAGAATAAAAAGGTGACAGAAATTTATATACTTATGAAGGGAATGGTTCAAGGCAAAAGGTTTACCTATAGCCACTATGAGGTAACATGAGATCTACAAACCTAAATACTACTTAAACCTACACTGGCTAGGATCTTAGTTTACATAAACTTGTTTTATATTTCAAGGTAATAAGTATGATTAGTGTGATAATTTACTACAGACCTTAAATCCAAACTCAGTATAAATCCATAAGTGACTCCAAAGGCTCAAGGAAGGAGCTCTCACCTATCATAGTCAAGTATCTACAGGAAGCATGCCTACAACCTTCTTAGTCATAGTCAAGGTCTTTCAAGCTAGTATATGTAAGAGTAGGTAGAGAGATATTCATTTCCAGTGCAAAGAGGCTTTCAAGACATGTACTTTATTAGAGATAGAGGAAGTTTAGATATAATCTTAAAATTTAAGTCATAACTAATCAATATACCCACCTACAATCATAGGAATAAACAGTCACCTTTAAGATGAAGGTTAAGATCCCTAGTAGTGTAGTATTATTAATTCATGAAGGTCATAAATGATCAAATCAGAACCAGGTACATGAATTAAAGAGTCATAATTAATCCATCCAAGATATGTGGTCAATTTCACCTAACAATATAGACTTATAGTCTCTTAAACTCTCCTTTAAGTTGACAATTGTTAGATGAGAAGTACAATGGTATACAAGGTCATATGAACAATGTAATGTAGATTGATCAGGATAAAGGGAATTTTTTTTTAAACTAAAAATTTACCACTACCTAAATTCATACACTTCAAGGAATGTACATTTACAGGTCATTATACAGAATATACCCAGGTGAAGGCCTATAAAGCTTGGTTTTGGGTCAATTACCATCAAGAAGATGTGTGGAGAGATATTATTTACTATAAATGGTATTAAAACACCTATTTAAGATGTATTTAACTATAAATATTGTTAAAACCTAATTAATTCCCACCTACAATAGTGTATACTCAGTCATGAAAGGGCCTAATTGCTTTGTTTAGAGGTTAAAGTATGCTAGAAAGAGGGGTGAAGATTGTTTTCAAGATTCTTAAAAGGAATATTATGATAAATAAATATTATTTTGATCTTTAAAACATTTAGACACCATTAAATAACCTTAAAAACACCAAAATTTAGTCAAACGTGTAGATAATCCATGCACAGAGGTTAAAATTGAGGGAAAATTAAGGATTCTAGGAGCTACAAGTGGAATTTTGACCTAAAATTTTGTACAAAAGGTCATCATGATTTGAAGAACAATATAAAAAAATTTCATATCCATTGTATTAGTGGAGATACTTTCTATTTTGTCTCATACCTCAACCTATCCATTTGAGGTCACCATTGGAGCAAGCATTATTTTAGAGTGCTAGAGAAGCTTCTAAGCCCAAGTAAAAGATTTAAAATAAAGGGATGATGTTTTTATATAATAATAAGACATATAAAGAGTGTAAATTCTCTAAATTTTATGCAAACCATGATCACACAAACTTATGCAAATAAATAAACACATGGGCCAAAAAGGCATTTTTGGAAATTTCAAGAAAAAAGGACTTTTAGAGTGTTTTTATAGAATGATACAGGTTTTATAATTATTTTATAAATATTTTTTAATCTAGAAATAAAATATTTTCATTTTGGTGAAGTTTTTCACTTTTGCAATTCTAAGCACCCTTCCAAGTCTCTTGTTCAGATGTTCATTTTGTTCACCACATGTGGAGTTTGGATGAAATATTTTAGTACAATTTTAGGACCAATTTTAATTATAATTAATGGAAAATTAGGATAATTTTAGTGGTTTTGCGTTATGAACAATCATTAAGAGCACAGGTAGCCTATAATGTAAGCTAAACCCCACAAGCAAATTTCATTCACATGGTCATTTTTCATATATTTTGAATGGGAACCCAATATTTTCAATAATTTAAGGGGGATAAATTTGATATCTATCAATGGAAACGGTTCAAGATTTGGAGGTCTGTACTTCAAGAATCATTAGTTTAGAGATTTAGCTTCAAAACCCTCCTAAACCCCTAAAAAACCAATTTTAAGAAAAGTGGATTTTATTGCCATAAAATCATCATGGATAAACCTTAAAACTTTTAAAATTTCAATTAAACTTATAGAGGATTTTATAAATGTCAATTTTATGCATAGAGTTGTATAGATGAGGGCAAAAATCATATTTTTTGTGGAAAAAAAATGTAAAATGAAGTACAGGGAAGTTCAATGGAATATAATTAATGGATCTCAAATCATAATAATTTTTATTCATCCTAAAACCCTTATTTTGTCATAAATAATCTAATAAGTATCCCTACGATCTTGATCAAAATGGCCAGTCTACTAGAAAATGGAGAAAAATAGGCCTAGTCAATGCTATTGACTGAATGGTAAAGGTTTTCTCATCAAAATCACATATTTTAGGATGAATAAAGTTGTTATAAGTATAATTAATGTTTTTTTTTCATGTCTTGTTATTGGAGTTTTAATGGTGACCAACAACACAAATTAGCCTTTAGGCTTATTTGGTCTAAATGGCTTAATTGATTAACTTGTCAAGTTTGAGTTTGGCATTGGAATTGGTCATCAAAGAGTTCCAAATTGATTTACATGCCACTTTTATACTATTCCATGAATATATTCATGAAAATATCACTCTTTAAGGTCTATTTTCATGCAAGTGAAGACTATTTGAAGTTGACTAGTCTTGCACTTTGGTTGACTAGTTGACAAATCATGCATCTATTCTTGATTAACTTGTCATCCAAGCCTTTCAAACACTTCCAAATAAACCTCAAGAGGAGTTAAATAATATAAGGATTAACATAGCATCATTCATGATGTTTAAATTTTCAAAAATGGGCCCACCATCTTAATTCCAATGCCAAATTTAAGGATCAACATATTTTATGGAGTTTGAAGATGTATAAAGTTTTGATTAAGTATTATAAAAGGAGTTAGTTTTGAGTTCGTCAACCAAGAATAACTCTTCTTCCTTTTCAATTCGACATTGGCTTAGTTTAGGTTTTGAGATATATATATTGGCTTTTTGAAGCTATTTTTTATTATTATTCTTGGAGCTAAAGCCAAAATTGTATCTAGACCATACATCAATAAAGGAGATTTTTATTTTGCATATGAGTTTTTATAGAGAATAGAGTGTAATTTATTGTGTATCAACATATAAGTGGGATTATATCTCATTTTTGTAGGTTCCTTCCTCACCTCTTGCTTTCTATCTCACCTTATATAGGCCATTTGAAGAGGTAAAAAGGAATCTTGTAATCCAAAATTCTTTCAATCCTTCATCTAAAATATTTATGCTTAAGGGATATATAGGAATTTTATTGGTTTATATGCATGCATTAGTTTCAATATCTTCCATAGGATTTAAACAATTCATGTGTATCACCCGTTTAATTAGGATTTGCCTTTAGTTTCCCCTTCCCCTTTTCATCCAAAAATAACAATGATTAGTTTTAATAGATAAATCTTAAGGGAACCAACCCTCTCTGAAGGTTTTCTTAGTAAAGAGTCACCCACACTTTGTGAAGTTCTAATTGTATCAGTTAGAGTGAGGGTGTTTTTTACACATCATCAATTAGGGTACACTCTAGAGTGATAGTAATACTTACATTCTTGTTGCTAATGATTTGAGATTTAGGATGATCTCTTTGAATCTGCTTTAACAGGCCTTTTGAGTCCTATCTCTCCTTAACTTCTTATTCTTCCTCATTAACCTCTATATTCTCCTCTTCATTCTTGAATTTCATATTTTCTAAAGTATCCTTTGACTATAAGTGTGATTTTCTTGTCTCATCAATCTTTACATAGGTGCTTTCTACTATCTTTTGTAACCTTTTGTTATAGAATCTATAGGTTAAGCTCATTAATGAATATCCCAAGAATATACCTTCATTATATCTAGAATCAAAATTTCCTAAGTATTAGTCATCACTTTTGATGAAACATTTACTCCTAAACATTCTAAATTATTTCACATTAGCAGGTCTACCTTTCCATAGTTCATAAGTTGTCTTATTATCATTAGTCTTATCTATCTTCTATTCAAAATGTAGACTGTAGTGCTTACTACCTTTATTCAATATCCATTATATAATATGGAATAATTTAGCATAGTTATATCCATCTCTTGAACTGTCCTATTCTTTCTTTCCACTACCCCATTTTGTTGAGGTGTCTTAACTATTGAGAACTGTATCCTTATTTTATGAACCTCACAGAAGTCATCAAATGCATTAGACTAAAACTCTCTTCCTCTATTAGATCTTAGACACTTGATCTTTCCATTCTTCTCATTCTCAATAAGATCCTTGAATGCCTTGAACTTATCAAGAGCTTTTGAATTTTATTTCAAGAATGCTACCCAAGTCATTATTGTGTAGTCATCTATGAGTAACATGAAGTAGCTATCTCCCTAAATTCTTTGAATTCTTGTAGGCCCATAGAGATCAGTGTGTATTAACTCCAAGGATCTTGTAGTAGAGTATTTCTTTGACTTGAACCTTCTTCTAGTTTGCTTACCATGTTGACATGCCTTGTAAAGTATGTTTATAGGTTTGGTGATCTTAGGCACGTTCTTCACAAACTTCTTAGTGCTTATCTTGACTAGATTATCAAAGGTTAGGTGACCTAACCTTCTATGCCTTAGCCAAATTTCATCCATAATGATAATAAATCATATTTCTTTCTTGATCTCATTCAAGACATATAGATTGTGCACATTCCTCTTAGCATTGGAAATTATTGTAGATATCCAATTCCTAACACCATTGTGTTTAAGTTGTCAATCTTACTCAAAATTTGTGAGAATGCACAATTTAGGCCAAAATCACTTTAAAATGCTAAATAGTTCAATATTTTCATATACACATGCCAATTTAGGCTAATGTATCCCTAAATGGAGTAATGCAATTTAAGTGATAATTAACTTCGATCAAGTCATTTTGAATCAAAATGACAAAAACACATTTTGGTGCTCTATATCACTCTTTTATTATAATTCAAAAGCACACAACACGTGCATGTGTTATTTTATGTTGACAACATACTAAATGGGATATTGGTCATTAAACAACTAACATCACCCTCCAATTCCTTTCTAGTCAAATTTTGACCTAATAATGTGACATTCTGACCAATTTGATTAATTGAGTGTTACTAATTTCCAAAGAATTGCTTAAAATTTGATTAATCTCACTTAATCTAATTAATTGAGACCAATATCTTAAGTGTAATTCCATGGAAGTTATTTAATATATTTTAGTTGGAAATTGATTCCTATTATCTACATCATCAAATGACATCATTTGTGGGGTGGCATCCATAAGCCATAGATGTAAAAAATATTAGTTTTATGGCCTCCCATACCTATTTAATTCCCCTTCCTTTAAAATATTTAAGAGGGAATTTATGGATTAATTATGCAAAATTTAATTCATGACCACACATCTTCATCTCAAGATGGACGATCATGGTTGATCTTGATCAATCCCAAAAATCTATAAATAATAGGGCCAAGACCACCATTTTTAGGCTTCATTTCTGTAAACTAATTATTTATAATTATCTCCAAAACTTATTTGTGTGTGGTGTTTATTATGATTAATTTATAATAGGATATATTCAAATAGACATAACATTGATTTTCATATCACGAGCTTAGTTTCATTAGTGAGCAAGAAATGATGGATGAGCTTTGCCTTGCATCATTACCAAAGACTTGAGCACCAAATCAAGGGGAAAATCATATTTTGACCTATATTTGGGTGATGGGATGCTCTTGAGAAGGTATTTCATATGATTTATTTCATTTGATCTTAATTATCATTTGCCAAACCTTGTTTGAGTGAGTTGGCTTAGCTTGTTATTTTATTATGCATTTTTATTGATTTTCATGACTAATGATCGATATAAAAATATTTATAATCCATCTCTACATCTTGGCATGCCCAATGAGACCATGTATCCCATTCAAGCAAGGAAGACACTTTAGAATTCTTCTAAAATCTAAAAAAATGTTTAAAAATCCTTTAAAATCAATTTTTAGCACCATGTTCCCATGTTTTTGATGTTTTTTATTGATGCATAGGTCACACAGTGACTGACATTATATTTTGTGTAACCAACATTAGTTTAGAATAATCAGCATTGGTTAGGTTCTAGGGAAAAATATGGTTAAAAATCACTTTTTAGAGATTTATTCAAAATTACGGGGTGTCATTTTGAGTTTTTAAGTCTTTGTCTAAAATTTGTTTGCATGATCCAAAGATTTTCTAGAGATTTTATCCTAATTTGGGATAAGTGTTTTTTATTAAAAATATCTTTTGCCTAAGGGTTCATAGGTGGCCCATATCAATATTTATCGATTGACATCATTTATTTTATGACCAACATCAGTCTTGTTGCAACTGGCATTAGTCACTATTAATCGACATCGATCTCTATGTTTTAGAAATACAAAACCCAAGAGAAAGATTTCAAAACTTTCATGATTCATTATCAATTATGATTCAAAGTAGGGGGAAACTCTCTAACACTTGTAGGTCCTACATGGAAAAGTGATCAATTTGAACATAATTAAGTCTTGAACATTCCCTTTGGTGTTTAAAAGGAACTTAGATGGTTTATTTAATTTTTTTGTGAAGTTTTTCATTTTTTTTGCAAACTAAGGCCAAGGGGCCAAGAACTCCATTAAACATTTCAATTTAGTGATTAAAATTAAAATTCATTTAAATTTTAAAGTTTTCAAAAGTGTGTTATTTTATGCTAGACCATTTATTGCTTGTTTATTTTTTGTGAAAAATAAAGAGTGCATGTATGTTATCCCCCATCCCTTTTAGGGAACATGGGTGACCAAAAGTGCCTTTTCATTATGATTATGCCTTTGTTCAAGGTATGAAAATAAATTTGTCTAGGCTTTCCCCAAAAACCATATGGTTTGGGTGATACAAAAATTAAAAAAAATCTTTTCACTTAGTTTTATTTTATACAACTTGGCTTGTGAAGGGGATTTCGTGACTTATTTAGGGAACCTTTGACCCAAGGTTTCATCTCTAAGAATTATTTCAACTCTATTCCATGGTGGGGTAAATAAATTAGGGTACACATACTATGAGATCTAGGGGGTTGAGCAACTAACCTCTCCTTTTATAATGAAAATGCAAGTCAGGTGTGTTTAACCAGGGGATTCCACCAAGTAGTATATGGATGGAATTGTTATGCAAGGGAATAGACCCTTGCATAGTAATTTAATTAGTATGAAATCAATTGATGTGAGGCATCTTTAGCATTAGCCACACTTAGGACCATCTAGATGGTTAAAAATTTAAGTTTTAGAACAACCCCACTTTGTCATAGACATTTTGTTGATGCAAGGAAAGTAGCTCGAAGTTCCATTTCCCCATACAATCTCTTGGGAGAAGTGGTGGTGTAAAAAACCTACTACTTCATGCACTTTTATTTTTGGATTAACATAGAAAATCCTCTCAAGAGCATGTATATATATGAATTTCAAAAATATGAAGAAATCTTGTCAGTTTAGGGCTTAGGATGATTTAATTAGTTGTATTTGTCTTTTACTTTACTTGCTTGGTCATTTTTTGAGTCTAAAAACTATTTTTAAACAACACATCATAACCAAACACATTTGTTGTCCACCATTTCTTGAACAAGGAGGCACTACATTGGTCAAATATAAATCATTTTTACTTTGTTAAAATATTCATTCCAAGAATTTTGTTTTTATTATATAATCAATATTGTTATGCTGACCATTTGAGTCTAAACGATTTTCAAAAATCTTTAAATCCTTTACTTTTTAATTCAAATTTAGAATCTCGCCTTTCTATTCTGGACCAAGGTGTTAATTGGTTTACCACTTGCACTTGGTTTGAGTTAGCTTGGGTATGATTTCCCATTTGGATTTAAGGATTTTTATAGATTCATCATCATCTAATCATTGTGAACCTAGGTTATCTAGTGTATCTCTCACACTCTAAATTCTAAAGCACATTTTATTCTACCTCCTATTAAAATGTGGTGACATTGTGTTTCCCATTGGTTCTTAGTTTTATACTTAGGAATTATTATATGTTTTCACATCTTTAGCTTCTTATTTTGAATTATCACCTTCCTAATCTAAAGGGCTTTCTTCTAATGTTCTAATAGCAACTCATCGAAGTTGCACTAGATTTTATAGTACTTATGTATCTCTAAACCTATATTTGGTACATTAATTTACACTTAGGTCTTTGAGTTATCATAACCTATTCTAATTTAAAAATTTCAAGCCACCAAAGTTGAATAATTTTGTGAACCATTTCTTATAATTATGTGGTACTACACCACCTTATTTTTATAGTCTTTTTTGCCTTGTCACTTATTTGGAAAAAATCAAAACATGCATTGTTTAAACTATTTATAAAACACATTCCAAATCTTATAAAATGTAGATAACAGCATTTTATACATGACACAAAGGTACACTCATAGTGGGGTCCCTTATGGCCCTACCTATGATGGTCAAGCCAATTCCATCATCTTTGAAGACATTCCCATGATTGTCGGATCTGAGGAAGACTATTTGAAATATCAACCCCAAGAGGACAAAGATGAAACACTCCTAAGGTTGATTAAATCTAGTACTAAATTACCTTCAAACTTTCCTATGAAACAATTACATACCTTGGTTAGGGTAGAATAACAAAAATGAGAACAATTCCTCACTAATATTGAAAAGACAAAAGTTACTTCTTATATTGAAGGAAAGGAAGTGCTCATAGAGTCAAAACCCAATGATAAATATCTTGTCACCAAGATAAAAAATATAAGTCAATGAAATGTAGACCAACTTATCATGAACTTGATAGAATATTTAGTTTCCACTTTAATACATAATGATGCTTCTAAGAAAAAAGGAAATGTGGTTGAATTGACACAAACTTTAGTTGTGAGCACACCTACGATGGATCAATATGTCGAAATTGAAAAACCTAAGTCCCAAGAGGTTCTGAAACATGCTTCATTAGACATAGAGCATAAAATTTTCAATCATCACAAACCTTTTATTCCTTTGCATAACCAAGGACCAAAACATTCATTGCGCATTAAAGAAATTATCCAAAATAATCTGGCTAGTTCATCTCAACCAACACGTATATTAGTGATTACACCATGAACTCCCCAAATCCACCAAAACACTTATAATTTAAGATGGCCAACTTTAGGGAATGTTAATCAACCCAAAAATCAATGGATCACTTACTCAAATCAAGGAGAGAATGAAAACAAAGTCACAAATTATAGGGTGTATATCCATAATAAATCCATGTATAAAGGGCATATACCATCCTAAAAAAATTATGTTCCACCCACCAATGCACCAAAGATGAAAGAGTGGAATTTGATGAAACAAATTATGTCATGATTAGAGATAGGAAACATAATCAAGAAGTACAAATTTGATGAGATATGTCCATATCTATTTGATTTGAGTATTTTCCAAGTCCCCTTTCTACCTCATTTTGAGGCACCCAAATTTGACAAGTACAAAGGTAAGGTGACCATCATGAACACATTTAGGAATTTTTTGTATTATTCCAAGAGGTAGCTTATAGTAGAATTTTATTACTTTGATTGTTTCCATGAAGTTTAGTAGGATAAGATATAGACTAGCTTCTTAAGTTACCCAAGGGATCAGTTACAAATTAAAATTATCTATCTAAAAATTTCATCAACCACTTCTCTTATAACATTAAACTTGAATTTACCATTATTGACTTGTGCAAAGCCATATAATGAGATAGAGAAAGCTTCAAAACATATCTACAGTGATGGAGAGCATTATCTAGTCACTTTCAACATAATTTTTCAAACAAACAACTAGCCAACATATTTTCATAGAACTTACACCTTGAGGTGGTGCACATTCTATGGCTTGTTTTCAAAAAGATATTTTAATAAATTATAGACAAAGGTGTGTAGATTGAGAATTCACTTATTGCAAAAGGTCTTGTCAAAATTTATTCATAGGTTCAAGTGTAAAATCAGACCTAATATCTTATTCAAATAGTTACAACTAAGAAACTTAAGGGATTCAATAAAAATAAGAACATGGTCAGAAATGGTGTGACTGAGTCAAAACACATACAAATGATACAAGCCCTGCTAGTTCTAAATGTGTAATTAGCTCCACCTAATCCACTAAACACTTTACAAAGACAACCTCTATGGAGGGTATTCAATAATAGTTTTAGTCTTCAACAAAATAGGATAGCCTATTTAGGTAGTGTTTCAAAATATCATACCATCTAAATTTATCATTTGGTCTTTACCAAGGCCATTTATTACAAATCAGCCCAAGCCAAATTGGTATCAAGAAAATGAATTTTACAACTCCTATTCTGTTATTGGTCATGGTGTTTATCATTGCATCCAATTATGACACCTTATTAAATATTTGATTGATAATGGTGAAGTTGAGATCCATTTCCTCAACATAATCAACAATCACCAAGGAACCATCAAAACCAAAGATAGAATCAATGATAGAATTAGAATCAAGATCAAAGTTATAATTAACACAATCATATTCAAGATCATAATACCCATGCTAACAACTTGGGTTACAACAATATACCTTACAACTACAACAACATTGTGGGTTGCATTTATGCAAACCATATTACCACTTTCACTACTAAATCCTGTGAACCATCCCATTCTCCTCATATTATTGGAACCATTATTAATAGGTTAATACCCTTTCCCTCAAGTAACACCATGTCAAGTTTACATAATTCTATTATGCATCCATTTTCTTGGGTTTCTATTTCTTGACCCCATCCTTCATCTAATTATAATTACTCCTCATCAACTTAAAATTATTCCAATATAACTAGACACCAGGGAGTTACTCTCCAAGGCTTGTTGCCTTCATATTATAATTATAATGGCTCCTTGCCACCTCTAGATTATATAATCATAACTTAACACTCATGAGTTACTCTTTGTTGTTCCCAAAGTCTGTCACTCATTTTTGGGACAACACATGAACTATTTTTGGTCTCACAAGCCAAAAAAATCTCTCTTCCCTTTGTAGAGTAATATACTCTACATTTTATTTTGATTTTCAATTATGCTCTCCAAGTTTTATCCCTACACATTTCAGTTTTGAGGCAGTAAGGGCTATGACACAGGGCACAGGTTTTTCATTTTGCCTAAAGTTTTGTCTAAGTCTCAAAGTTGAGCAGAAGCTTCCAAGTGTTATCTGTCAGGACACATTATAATTTGTTTCTAAAAATAGTGGAGCCTACCACATGCCCCATTACAACTCAGCGAAGCGTGACAAGTGTCTGCATCTGCATTTTATGTTTCTTATAAGTTTCAAAGCTTTTTTCAATAATATTCTCTCAGAGTCCCACAAAGGGTGCCAAGTGGTGACTATAGAAGGTTTTAATATGTTTTTCTAAATGCAACAAAAGTCACCATGTGTCCCTTGTAAAGCTTGATAAAAGCTGCCAAGTGTCAACATCCACAGTTTCTTCCTCTTGTTTCATTATTGAGTAAAGACTATGGTGGGCCCCAGGTGAGTTGCTAAAGTAAGCAGAGCGAACCAAGTGTCATCATCTAAGTGAATCCAAATGAGTCCCAAATGTTTCTATAGTGTTTCTAAAGCTCAATAGAAGCCACCAGGTGTCATCTTATATAGGACTCTCAAAAGGTATCTAAAGCTTCCATAAGTTAAGTGGATGCTACCAAGTGTCCTCACTTGTTTCATAGTGGGAAACGCCATGTGTCATTTATTAAGATCAGTAGAAAGTGCCACCTATCCCCATTCCCCTTTTGAAGCTACTTGGGCAAGAAGTGTTGTGGGTCCCATTTTCTATAATTTGATAAAGTTTCAAAGTAGCGGACTGTGATAGATGTCAAAGATGTAGCACTCCCAATATAAAGACATAGTAAAAAGTATGAAGCCTGGTGTAAAGTGGCCAAAACAAGCAGAAAAGACACAAAGGAATTGTCAAAGAAGATGATGGGCCCACAGATGTCAAAGTTGAGCATCATGACCTAACTATTTGGACTCAGACATCTGATGATATCCCCATAGCCATCAAATTTAGGGCAACAACCTAGCCATTGGCTTTCAAATGATGATGGACCCGAAGATGTCAATTTTTTGGCAATAAAGTATCCATTGATCTTTGCAGGCTTAAACGTGGACCCGAAGGCACTCAAAGACCTTCAGGTTGAAAGCAAGAACCACCAAGAGGAGGAACCAAAAGAACCAGAAAGGGGAAAAGATATCCTAAGGGCTCAAATCATAGTAAAAAGAGGGAAAGGCCAAAATATCTATGTAGTAGTTATTCCAGTAGGTGGAATAGTCTGCAAGGTACATTTTTTAGCCCTTAAACATTGAAGACATGGCATGTTTATCTCCCTTGGAGTAAAGACAAAATGGATAGTTGCACAAACATTAGAGGGGACAAACCAGATGATTCAAACCCAGGAGAAGACATTTGAGATGAAATGACATGCTATAGTTAAGGCAGCCACCCTGTTCTAGCATGGTCCTTTGATAAAACTGAAGATGCATTCAAAGCATTAAATGCAACATGGGTCACTCCATGGAAAAAAGTTCCAGTCTTTTTTGGGTTGCTATATATTGTAAATCCCCTTGATGAGAAAGGGGAATATTTTTGATAAAAGAATCAAAACTTTTCCAAAATTGAGAGGCTATCACTAAGACTTTGAGCTCAGGGTGTTGATCATATTTCTTTATTTAAATGAGAAAGCAAGTTACTTTTAGACATTGTGCTATCATGGCTTATGTCATTTAGGGGATTATTCTTATGTCTATCTTTTAAATGTATTCTTGTCCATTTGATGAAATAAGCAAAATTTGTGGAGATAATCAGGAAGGTGTCTTGAAGCCAATTATGGGAAGACTTTGTGCTACCTATAATTGCCTTTAGTGTGTTTATTTGTTTTCTATTTTCTATGTAAAGGACCTTGGGATGACTTTGTGCCCTCATTGTTCTTTATATCTCACTCTTTGGGTAGCTGAAATAGAGACTTTATGCTACACTTCATTCTATTGGTTACCGTATCTTGCTACCAGTTACTTATCACTACCTAAAAGAACTCTTGCTATTTACTACAAGATCACTTCTGAAAGAAGAGAAGTGCCTTCAATGTTTATACTAGGATTTTCTCCTTTGTCTATGAGCATCATCTCTAAAAAAAGAGAGATGGATGGTGTTATCTTACCCCTGAGTGTTATTTTCTGCTTATATATATAGTATATAGCTCTTCATATTTAATAGGGAACCTCCCCTTGATGAGAGGAGAGATTTGTCCACTTTTGATGTGGTAAACCTGCATAGTTGGCCAACCACTCTCCCTTGCTATGGTTGATCAGACCTATTTTGATCATTAGTTAGTTGGTTGACAAAATATTTACCAAATAATTTTTTGGCAACTTTGTTGGGGATTGAAGAGCAGTTCCTTCCCTTATCTAATATAGACTCTGGCGACTCTAGTCTGTGTCTTAACCATTACCATTATAGCCTTATCCATCTCCATTATATACTCTGGTAACTCCATGCTATACTAGAAGCAAGAGAGCAACAAGGAAATTTTGATTTATTTCCTCCATAACTTCAAGTTTAACAATCCAAGAGTGTTCCTCCTACCTATACCAAGTCACCAACCCAAGGTAGAGCTACTTTTTATACTGTTAGCAGAGCTTTACCTATACATACTCCACCCAAATTTGTTATCCCCCTTTTCCATAATCCAATCATGGCAGTTCAAGGCCCCTAGGGTAACTCTTTTGGCCCACTCAATCTCACTCCACCTCTACATGAACTTCCATGCAGCTCAAGAAAGAATTTCCCCAAATTCTTTGGTGATTGGAGAGTTCATCCTGATGAACACATTGTAGCTTTTAGTATATCTTGTGGCATGATAGGTGTAGAGTATGAAGACATAATAGTCAGGCTATTCATGGAGACACTACAAGGCACTATTGCAGACTAGTTATACCATCTGCAAGCTTGATTAGTGACTAATTGGGACACACTCAAAGATAAATTTGAATCTAAGTTCAAGCCTACATAAGATGCACATGCCCTACATTCCCAACTCACACACATGAAGAAAGAACCTCATGAACCTATGAGGGACTTCATTGCCAAGTTTGACAAGTTGAGGAATTGGATTCCTACCATTGTTCAACCAACACCTGAAAACCTCAAATGCTTCTTCATCAACTCACAGCTACCTAAAGTGAGCTTCTTACTAAGATGAGCTAGACACATAGACCTTGATATTGCTTAAGACTTGGCTACTGAGGTAGAATATGACCTTATCTTGGCAAGGAAGATAAGGTGGGACCCTAATATATGTAAATCCTCTTCATCTTTTGAATACTTATCTACATCCACCACTGATCCAATGGTGCAGAAGCTAGCCAATGAGTTACTTGCTCTTAGAAAGCAAATGGCACAAGGGATGTCATCTACTCCTACATATAGAGATATGCTAAGGAGAACATTTTAGAATCAATCATACCAAGGCAATGCAGCTAGAAACCAAGGGCAAGCAAATCATTTTCCTCCTCCATAAAGGAGCCTTGCCCTTGAAACACCTCCAACCAACTCAACAGTTGGATATCTAGAAACTAAACATGATTACTCTTTCCAACCTGAGTTGGATCAAAAAAATGATGTTGATCTCTTCATGAAAGACCAAGAAGAATTAGTTGGCGACTCCAACATTGATTTCTTGAATTATCAAGATGAACCCAGAAGTGAAGGTAAAGTAGTTGAGGGATCATACACTATATTCACATGATCTAAGAATCAATCAACCTAATTAGCTAATAAGGACAAAATAGGAGAAGAATCTCAGCCTATAATTTTAATTTATAAGTAGGGAACCACCCTGCCTTTCAAGCCCAAGGACCAGGTGATTGCTAAAAAAGTAAGTGCTCCAAACTTACCTTCACCTTCAATTTCAAATTTGTAGATCAGTCCTCCTCCTCCTAAAAACTAGAAGGATGAACTCCCTTCCCTCTTTATATTTCATTTTATACTTTTGACATAATTGACCATGTCAAAAAAACTAAGATCCAAATGTTTGAATTTGAATTTTTGCAATCTAACCCTGATCAGTTGGATAAATTAGTTCAATGTGTAAAGAACCAAACCATCCCAACAAGACAAGAAGCTAAGAAGATAAATCATGATCCCCCTAGGAACATGTCTATCCCAAATAACCTTGTCATTACTCCTCCTACTACCCCTAGGAAAATAGAGCCTTTCTATGTTTCCCTGTTGATAAACGATCACAAGCTGAGCAATTGCATCATTGATTTCAAAGCTTCAGACAATGTCATGCCTACCAAAGTGGTGGAATCTCTTAGTCTCACATTGACCAAGACATTTGGGATATGTTTCTCCATGGAGAACAAGTAAGTGCCACTACTGGGACAAATCAAGGATGCTTAATTTGCATTTTTAGCATTCCCAGACAAAAGAATCAAGATGACTGTCCTGGTGGTCGACGTCCCAGCATCATACGACATCCTTCTTGGCTGAAATTTCTAAAAGGATGTTGGTGGTGAGTTGAGCATGGACTTATCTGAGGTGAGAATCCCTGTCAAAGGCATCATGAAGAGGCTTCTTCTTGAAAAGGAAGTGAAATGCGTGGTTACTCAGACATCAGCGCCTGAAGCTCAAATCTTATTTGAGTCTTTAGGCATGGGTAATTATTTCTTAACCATAGAGGAAGTCCATGAAGCACCTAATGAAACTCCTAAAGGTGTCAACCTAGAAATACATTCAAATGGAATAGCAAAAGAATTGGTAGAGTGTAATGTAAGTGTGGAAGAATTTCCACCTCCAAATGAAGAAGAATCCAAAGAAAAAGTAGTGTCTAATGAGGTATGGATTTTTGAACTTGATGGAAGTGACTCTTCTACTAGTTTAGGTGCTAAAATTGTGCTAATATCTCCTCAAGGAGATATTTTTCCTTCATCATACAAGTTGTAGTTCAACAACACCAACAACACAGCTGAGTATGAATCTCTCTTACTTGGATTGAAGGTTACTCATGACAAAGGTGTCAAGCTCCTTCATGCTAAAGGAGATGTTGAACTAGTGGTTTGTTAGCTGAGAAACCTGTATCGAACCAAGAATGAGAGATTGTGACACTACCACAATATAGTTTGGGATCAACTTGAATGCTTTGATGCTTTTAGCATCTTTGCCATACCCAGGGAATTCAATGATAGAGTTGATGCACTGACAATTTCAACAACTCTCTTAGTCCCTCACCCAGACCTCAAAGGAGCTAAGTACACTATTGAGCTGGTATTTTGACCAAGTGTACTTGATAATGTCATTCATTGGCAAGTGTTTAACCATGATAGCCAAATCATTGCCTTCTTGGAGCAAAAAGACAACGTTGAATAGTTGCACTTTGAAGGCAGTGAGTCTCAAAAGCTTGAACCAGTGCCTGAATCAAGTACAAATTTAGGTGAAGAGTTCCTGCAATTCAAAGGGAATAAAATCCCAAAAGGCCTATTTTCCCTTGAAAATTTATTTGATAAACATGACAGATTCATCAAACAACAAAAAATGGATTCAAGCTCCTCTCACGAGTTTGATCAGATAAATTTGGGTACCATGGAAGATCCTAAGATGGTGAACATTGGGAAGTGCTGCACTCCTAAGGAGAGATCCAAGTTCACTGCACTACTTCGCCAGTACATGGATGTCCTAGCATACTCTTATGATGATCTAAAGTCACTCAAGCCTAAAGAAATCTGCCATGACATTCCTCTCAAAAGTGATTTAGTGCCTTACAAGCAAAAATCTAGATAATACAATCTAAAGATATTAGGTACTATTCTGTCTAAAATACAAAAAATACTAAATGCCAATAATTTTCCCAATCCATCATTCCACATGGATTGCAAACATAGTCCATGTGAGGAAGAAGAATGGTGAAATCCACCTTTATGTGGACTTCAAGAATTTGAATCGGTCATCCTTAAAGGATAACTATCCTCTACCCATCATGGATCAAGTGCTTCAGATAGTGACTAGTTCAGAGATGTTACCAATGCTCGATGGCTTCTCAGAATATAATCAAGTTGAAGTTGGTGAAGCAGACCAGCACAAGACTACCTTCACCATGTCTTGGGGCACCTTTGCCTATCAGAGAATGCCATTTGGCTTGATAAATGTTGGTGCCACCTTTTAAAGAGCAATGGACCTTGCTTTCAAAGATGAAATGGGTAAGTTAATTTTAGTGTACCTAGATGATCTAACCATCTTTTCCAAGCATCACCCAGATCATGTGCACCACTTGCTATAAGTGCTAGAACTCTACCATTAGAATGGCATTTCTTTAAACCCTAAGAAGTCTATTTTTGGGGTAATAGAAGGAAAAATTCTTAGACACATTATGTCTAGAGAAGGCATAAAGATTGATTCAAACTGAGTCAAGTCTATCTAAGAGCTTACTCTACCTACGAGTAAGACTATAGTTCACTCTTTCTTTAGAAAAGTGATTTTTTTATGAAGATTCATCCCTGAGTTTGCTGAGAAGACTCACCATATTATAAACAGGACGAAAAGAAAGGCCATGCTTAGCTAGATTAAATTAGGCAAATTGGCATTCCAAGATATTAAGGTAGCTATTGCCCATGCCCCAATTCTGGTTTGTCTAGACTACAACAAGGAATTCACCATATATAGTTATGCTTCCAAACACACACTTTTAGTAATTTTGGTTTAGCAAAATGAAGAAGGTGTGGAATCTCCCATTTCCTTCATAAACTATCCTCTCAAAGCTCATGAACTGAAGTATTCAAACATGGAGAAGCATGCTTATGTGGTGGTCAAGGCAGTGAAGCATTTTTGCTTTTACATTCTGAATTCCCACACTACTGCCCTGGTTTCTAACACCACAATCAAATCCATATTAACTTAGTAGGAGTTTAAAACCAAAAGGGAAAATTGGATTGTTAAAATCTATGAGTTTGATCTAGTTATCAAACTAATGAAGTTGGTGTGTGGAAAGGGCCTTCAATTGATTGCTGACAACAGACCTGAAGAAGCAGGGCATGAAGTAAAAGAAGTAAAAGACACGCTGACAGTCCTCTTTGTCTCCACCATGAATGAGTGGTATTCAAGTATTGCTCATTTCCTTACTTATGGTGAGTGTCCTACCCACCTATCTCATAAATAAAGGACTGTCAAACTGAAAGCTACCAATTTTGTCCTCTAGGACAATGGCCTATATAAGAAGAGCCTTGATGGAGTGTTCCTTCACTGCGTAGATAAAGAGCAGTAGAACCAATTTTTGAGGTCCTTCCATAATCTAGCCTGTTGAGGAAATTTTTTTGCTCTTGTAACTACCCACAAGATTCTTAGAGCCAGGTATTACTGGCAACTCTTTTTCAAGATGTATACAAGAGGGGTAAGGAAATGTGAATTATGCCAGCAGTTTGTTGGAAGACCCAAGTTAGCTACTCTACCTCTCAAGCCAGTGGTGAAAGAAGAGCCATTTTAGCAATGGGGAATCGATTTCATTGGTGCTGTAAACCCATCTTCAAGTGTTGGACATGATTATGTTCTCACAGTGACATATTACTTCACCAAATGTGTGGAAGCAATTCCAACCAAGCATGCTACTTTAGAAGTAGTATTGAATTTTCTCAAGGAGAACATCATTTCCAGGTTTGGGGTCCCAACCAAGATTATGATGGACAATGCTACCTATTTCTCTTCTCATGAGAATACTCAATTTTGTTTTTACTATGGGATTACCCTCTCCCACTGCTCTAATTATTTCCCACAAAGGAATGGCCAAGCTGAATCAAGTAACAAGAACCTGGTGACCATCATCAGGAAGCTGGTGGATGACAACCAATAGACATGGCATAAAGCATTGGTTGATGCTTTATGGGCAGACATGATTACACTCAAAAGGGTGATAGGTATGTCACCTTTCCAACTTCTATATGGTCTCAATGTAGAGATGCTGATCACCCTAGAATTACCATCACTGAAATTAGCAAAGGTGGTCAAAAATCAAACATATGAAAGCTCCATTGACAAAAGGATCATGTGCTTAACTGAACTAGATGAGCAGTGAACTATGGTGGTGGACCGAATTGCTGCACACCAAAGTCTGGTGAAGAAGCTCTTTGACCAAAAAGCAAAAACCCAAGATTTCTAGATTAGAGATCAAATCCTATTATAGGACAAGAGAAGGGAACCAAAGGGAATGCATGGGAAGTTTGATTCCCTATAGAGAGGCCCATTCACTATCCATGAGCTCAATGGTGAAAATAGTTTCCTATTGAAGTATCAAGATGACACACCCTTTTCTCTACCTCACAATGGGTAACATCTGAAGTACTTCAACTCTTGAAGTATTAGATAAGATCATCTATACATATTTATATTTGTATAGTCTTTAGTTCTATTTTATGCTTTTCTTTTTCATTTTCATTTTTGGCACCTTGCTTTCTTGTTGGCTATCATGACTCCATAGCCCAATGGCACACTTCAAGGCACTAGATATTTTGGTCTCTACTCCCCTCAGTTGTTCCAAAATTTCAACTGAAGGAAGTTCCCTAACTTGAGCCAGTTATTGTTCCCAAAGTCTGTCACTCATTTTTAAGACAACACATGAACTATTTTTGGTCCTACAAGCCAAAAAATTCTCTCTTCCCTTTGTAGAGTAAAATACTCTACATTTTATTTTGAGTTTTAGATGTGTGCTCCAATTTTTTTCCCTACGCATTTCAGTTTTGAGGCAGTAAGGGTTATGACACAGGGCATGGGTTTTTCATTTTGCACAGGTTTTTCATTTGCCTAAAGATTTTTCTAAGTCTCAAAGTTGATCAGAAGCTACCAAGTGTTGTGTGTTGGGACACATTATAATTTGTTTCTAAAAATATCAGAGTAAGCCATGTGTCCCGTTATAACTCAGCAGAGCGTGATAAGTGTATACATCCACATTTCAAGTTTCTTATAAGTTTCAAAGCTTCTTTCAATAAGCTTCTCTTAGAGTCCCATGGAGGGAACCAAGTGGTGACTATAGAAGGTTTTAATATGTTTTTATAAATGTAGTGGAAGTTGCCATGTGACCCTTGTAAAGCTCGGTAGAAGCCACCAAGTGTCAACATTCGCAGTTTCTTCCTCTTGTTTTGTTATTGAGTAAGGACTATAGTGGGCCCTGAGTGAGTTGCTAAAGTAAGTAGAGCATGCCAAGTGTCATCATTCGTGTGAATCCAAATGAGTCCCAAATGTTTCTAGAGTGTTTCTAAAGCTTAGTGGAAGCTGTCAAGTGTCATCTTCTACAGGACTCTCAAAAGGTATCTAAAGCTTCTATAAGTTAAGCAGATGCTGCCAAGTGTCCTCACCTACTTCACAATGGGAAATGCCACATGTCACTTGTTAAGATCAGTAGAAAGTGCCACCTGTCCCCATTCCCCTTTTGAAGCTGCTTAGGTAAGAAGTGTTGTGGGTCCCATTTTCTATAAGTTGATAAAGTTTTAAAGCAGCAGACTATGACAGATATCAAAGACGTAGCACTTCCAATACAAAGATAGTAAAAAGGATGAAGTTTGATGGAAATCAGCCAAAGCAATTGGGAAAGACATGAAATAATTGTTAAAGAAGATGATGGGCCTACAAATTTCAAAGTTGAGCATCGCGAACTAATCATTGGGATCCAGACATCTGATGATGTCCCCACAGCTATCAAATTTAGGGCAACCAACTAGCCATCAGCTTTCAAATGGTGACGGACCCGAAGATGTCAAATTTGTGGCAATAAAGTATTCATTGATATTTGCAAGCTTAAACACAGACTTGAAGGCATTTAAAGACCTTTAGGCTAAAAGGAAGAACTGCCAAGAGGAGGAACCAAAAGAACCAAAAAGGGGAAAAGATAGCCTGAGGGCTCAAATCATAGTAGAAAGAGGGAAAGGCCAAAATATCTATGCAATAGTTATTCCAGTAGGTGGAAAAATTTACAAGGTAGATTTTTGAGCCCTTAAACATTAAAGACATGGCCTATTTGTCTCCCTTGGAGTAAAGACAAAATGGACAGCTACACAAACATCAGAGGGGACATACTAGATGATCCAAACCTAGGAGAAGACATTTGAGATGAAATGGCATGCCATAGTTAAGGCAGCCACCCTATTCTAGCATGGTCCTTTGACAAAATTAAATATGCATTCAAAGCATTAAATGCAACATGGGTCACTCCATGGAAAAAAATGCTAGTCTTTTCTAGGCTGTTATATATTATAAATGCCCTTGATGAGAAAGGGGGATCTTTTTGATAAAAGAAGCAAACCTCTGCCAAAATTGAGAGGCTATCACTGAGAATTTAAGCTCAGGTTGTTGATTATATTTCTTTGTTTAAATGAGAAATCAAGTTACTTTCAGACTTTGTGCTATCATGGCTTGTGTCATTTAGGGGATTATTCTTATGTCTATCTTCTAAATGTGTTCTTGTCCATTTGATGAAATAAGTAGAATTTGTGGAGATAATTAGGAAGGTGTCCTAAAGCCAATTGTGGGAAGACTTTGTGCTGCCTATAGTTGCCTTTAGTGGGTTTAGCTATTTTTTATTTTCAATGTAAAGGACCTTGGGATGACTTTGTGCCCTTATTGTTCTTTGTATCTCACTCTTTGGGCAAATGAAGTGGAGACTTTATGCTACACTTCATTCTGTTGGTTATTATATCTTATTACCAGTTACTTGTCACTAACTGAAAGAACTCTTGCTATTTACTGCAAGATCACTTTTGAAAGAAGAGAAGTGCCTTCAGTGTTTATAATAGGATTTTCTCCTTTGTCTGTGAGCATCATCTCTAAAAAAAGAAAGATGGATGGTGTTATCCTACCCCTAAGTGTTATTTTTTGCTTATATATATAGTATATAGCTCCTCATATTTAATAGGGAACCTCCCCTTGATGACAGGAGAGATTTGTCCCCTTTTGATGTGGTAAAACTACACACTTGGCCAACCAATCTCCCTTGATGTGGTTGATCAGACCTATTTTGTTCATCAGTTAGCTGGTTGATAAAATATTCACCCAACACTCTTCAAGGTACTTTTCCATCTTCTTCCAATTCTAAACACAATGTGAACATTGTGCCTTTAGATCCAAAGTTAAACATTGTGCCATCTAAGGCTAAACCATCTCATCTTACTATTAAAAATACTTATAGTCTATTAGACCAACTGAGTAAAACCCCTACATAGATTTCCATTTTGGATTTATTGTATACGTCTAAAGTCCATAGAACTATTTTGAATAACCTTTTATAATAATCCACTATTCTTAATGGTATTAATCCTAAATAGTTCCAAATAGTAGTAGGACATCTTTCTTCATTTTGACAACTCATGTTCGATCAAAAAGATACGTCCACTCTTGGTCCTAGCCATAATAACCCATTGTATATTGAGTTCATCATTGAAAACCATAATATTAAGTAGGATCTTATAGACAATGGTTTGGGGGTGAACATAATGTCCCTCAAATTGGTATAAATATTGGGCTACACTATAAAGGACATTTATCTAGAGATGATCACCATAAAGGCTTATGATAATGCCAAGAGGGAATCTTTCGGTATAATTAGTTTGCCAATCATTATTGGGTCTATTTCCCATCATACATTATTAGATATTATGGATACCGAGTTGCCTTATAACATAATTCTTACTCATCCTTGAATCCATGAAGTACAAGCCATTACATCCACCTTGCATGAGTGCCTTATGTTTCCCTATGATGGGATCGAGATTACTATTCCCACTGATCTACAACCTTATCAGTATTGAAAAAATTTGGAGGATGAGTTTTATAATTATAATTATTATCCTGATTTTGAATTCATTGCAAAGAAGAACAAGGAGATAGTTTCACATCCACCAAAATCTAATTATATCAACCCTAATGACCTTGCATCTACTTCAGCTGGTCCATTTCCTATAACTCTTGTAAAACAAGTTATTATAGAAGATGTGGGAATTTCCATGTACCATATTGATGATGTCTTTCATGTTTCTAAGTTTCCAAAGTCTCCTAAAACATTTGGTAAGCCCAAACCTCCCAAAATCCTAAACAGACCCTACTTGATCTAGCAATAGAAGAAAGAACAATGGAAACCACTGATGGTATTTGTACCTATTACTTCATCAAAATTTGATTGAGAGGATTTTACTGAAGGAGTCTATTAATATTCTAATAGTCTTATTGATTATTTTTAGAATCCAAAATATCCTATTCCTAATTAGATCATGGATAATTTTGATTATATAGGAAGTGGCATTGGCCCATGAGTACAAGGAATCCTAGAACCTTTATCAGATAGTATCCCTAATTTAAATACTAGTCTTGGATTTATATACCCAGGGGTGACCTCATTACTTTCAATAGTTATTATTATGAATTGACTAGCAACAAGACTCTTGGAAATAATATAGCATCTCATTATAGCCTTTTTGATGATCTTGTTGACTCTGATTTATTTGATTCAAATTCCATTATGGCCTTAATACCTCCTTTTTATCTATGCCTTTGCCATATTAAACTAATTGATTCAGACCAAAAAAATTTAGTCATACACCTTGATGAATTCTAAAATGAAAAATTAATTACAGAGTATATGAGCCTCATAGATGGATTGCCCATTGGCGATCACAAATGAGGCTTTGATTTTTCCTTAGATCATTTTTCCTACTTTGGAGATCAGGAAAACTTTCTTGGTCATAAAAAAGATAAGACATGGATATATTCAAGTGGAAACCTCTTTGAGGCACTCATTGGTTAGGGAAAAAGTAAAGATAAAGACAATCCCTTGAGTGAAAAACTATTTCAAGCACTCTTGGATGGCAAATTTTGTTCATTCCCAAAGGATGTATAAGGTCCACCAAATCCTAGATCTATATATAGTACTAGCATCATGTCAGAACAACAATAGATCTTTGAGCATATCACTCTCAACTTTGTTGATATTTTTTCTAGTTGCCTATTACTTGATTGGGTAGATTTAGATTTATCACATTATCTAAAACTCTAGGGAAACAACAAGAATAAACTATAGAAGAAGAAGTTGATTATGATCACACATTGCCTACTATTATTAAATACGATTATACCCTTCTTGTATAAAATATTATATAAGTGAACCTAGGAACATACAAGGATCCCAAAATTGTTTATCTTGGAGCTTCCCTTATTGAATTATAACATGAACACATTATATCCATTTCGATAGATTTTATTGATATTTTTGCATGGGCATATTCAGACATGCTAGGCTTAGACCCTCACATGGTTGTGCATTACCTTATTTTTTATCTAGATTCCAAGCTATTAAAACATAAATTAAGGAACATGTATCCATGCATCACTCTTTTGGTAAAATCCAAATTGGAGAAGTTATTAAGATCAAGCTTCATTAGACCACTAGACTATTCCAAATGGAAGTCAAACATAGTTCTATTCAGTAAAATTCAACTAGGTATATGTCTTTGTAGAGATTTAGACATATAAATAAATCATACCCTAAAGATCATTTTTCTCTTCCCAACATTGACAAGATTGTCGATTCTATTGCTGGGTATGAGATTCTATCCCTCATGGATGTAATTTTTGGATACAATCAGATCAAGATAGCCCAAAAAGATCAACACAAGACTATATTCACCACTCCATGGAGAAAATTATGTTATCAAGTCATGCCATTTAGCTTAAATAATACTAGAGCCACTTATTAACATGCCATGACTATCATCTTCCATGACATGATGTATGATATTGTTGAGGATTATGTTGATGACATTCTAGAAAAATCATGAACACATGTTGGACTTCTTAACATTCTATGGAGAATCTTTGAGAGGATTCATGAATATAAAGTCCACCTGAATCCTAAAAAGTGTGTTTTTGGATTCACTTAAAAAAATTACTAAGGTTTATTATATCAAAAAGAGGGATCAAAGTTGACCCTACTATGGTTAAGTCCATTATTGAAATGCCTCCACCTTCAAATGCTAAACAACTCCAAAGCTTGTAAGGAAAGATTAAGTCTATTTACAGGATCATTTCTCAACTAGAAGATAAGTGCTACCCATTTACACAACTACTGAATAAAAATGTCACATTTAAAAGGGATGAATATTATCAATTAGCATTTTTGAATCTCAAAACATATTTGGCCAACCCACCAGTTTTGAGACTACCAACACTTAAACAACAATTGCTTCTTTACATTTCAGAAAATGAGCATGCACTAGGGGAACTTTTGACCCAACATGATGATCAAGGTAAAGAACATGTGCTTTATTATTTAAGTCATATATTAGTGACTTATGGAAAAAATTATATGCCTATTGAGAAGGTGCATTTAACTATGGTTTTTGTATCCTAAAAGTTGTGACATTATATGTTGAATAATAAAACCATTTTTATTGCTAAGGTGGACCCTCTCAAATTTTATTATCCAAAGCATCTCTCAAAAAATGAATGGCCATATGGGTCATGCTCTTAATTGAGTTTGATGTTGAGTATCAGAATCAAAAAGCTATCAAAGGGTAGGTTATTGTTAATAAAATTATAGAAGCCCTTATTATAGATACTCAACCACTCAGATTTGACTTTCTAGATGATTCTATTATGATAGTGGAGAAAGTAAAACATGAAATTGAATAATGAAAACTATATTTTGATGGTTCTTTCACTTCTCAAGGATCTAGAGCTAGCATATTATTGATTACACTACAAAGGGATTTTATCCTCAAAACTTTTCACATTAATTTTCATTGTACCAATAATATGGCCAAGTATGAGGCACTTATTATAGGACTTCATCTTGTAGTGTAGTGGGATATCTAACATTTAATGGTCTATGGTGATTCCCAATTGATTATCAATCAAACCATTGATCAATATCAAACTACATACAAAAATATTTTACCCTACAAGCTCATCGTAGATAATCTTAGAGTTTATTTTAAATCCTTGTAGTTTAAACAAATACCAAGGGCCAATAACAGCTTTGTTGATGCAATGGCAATAATTAGGTCCATGAAACATATTTATAGAAACACTAAAGAGTATACATTTCTCATTGAAAATATTCTATAGCCTGCTCATGTCTTGTCAGATTTAGAAAGTGTATGTGCCATTGTTGGTCTCAATCTCCCACCTGAACTGCCTTAGTTCTAAGATTTTTATAATTATTTTCATGATCATGTTTTTCCACCTAGCCTATCCAATAATTGATAAAAAAAAAAATCCTTCACTGTATATCTTGTTATACCCTCCTTGGAAACATGCTATATTGTAATGGCTATGATGGAATGCTACTTCATTATTTATCTTTAGGAGAATACAAGCTAGAGCTTAAGGAGGTTCATGAAGGAATGTGTTGGGCCCATACAGATAGTGTAGTATTAGCAAAAAATCTCCTTAGAATAGGTTATTATTAGCCAAAAATGGAAATACATGTTTGTAAATATGTAAGGAGGTGTGTTCCTTATCAACAACATGGAAATTTGATACACATACCTTCTTTACCACTATAGTTGATCACAACATCATGGTCATTTTATACTTAGGGCCTCGATCTCATCAGGAAAATAAACCCAACATCTTTAGATGGCCATAAACATAGTTTAAATACTATCAAGTGTTTTACTAAGTGGATTGAGGCCATCCCTCTCACTTATGTCATCAAGAAGCAGATAGCCAAATTCATTCATTACCATATCATTTATTGATATGACATCCTAGCTTGAATTATATTAGATAATGGTGGATCATTGGTAAAAAAAGAAGTTAAAGACATTTGTGAAAAATTCAAGATCAATCACAATAAATAAACACCATTTAACACACAAGGAAATGGATAAGTTGATGCATCAAACAAAACTATTATGGCCATATTAAAGAAGATTTTCAATGATGCTGGTCATAATTGGCACTTGAAAATATTTCTTGCTCTTTGGGCCTACCAAACTATTCATCGAACCCCTATAAGAGCCACTTCATACTCCATTATTTATGGGACATAATTTATTAGCCTAATCAAGAATGGTCTTCCTTCATTATGAGTATCTTTGGAGTATATTAAAGAATGTAAGAAATATGTCTCAAGTTTACAAGATCTATAACTTCTTGATGGTAAGCATTTTGCTACCCTAAAAAATTTGAAAGCCTATCTGAACAGATTATATAGAAGCTAAAACAAGTGTATTCTCCCTTGGGAGTTTGAGATTGGTGATTTGGTCTAAAAAGAGAACCAAAAGAACACAAATGTTGAACATAAGAAAAAGGGTAAGTTCTAACCCAATTGGTTTAGACCCTATGTTATTATGGTGAACTATGGATCAGGGGCATATAGACTGGCTACTATGAATGGTTAATAACTTCCAGAGCCCATAAACATTATGTATCTCAAGTAGTTATATGCTTGAAAATTTTGAACCATTGTTTATACAACCCCTTACTTGGGGGTAACTTGTGCCGAGGTTATTTTATCCTATCATTATATCCTAGATTATCCCATGATGGATTATATTCTTCATTTTGACCTACCCTAGATTGTTCTTTCAAGAACCACATTATTTTATGACTCTGAATAGTTGAAGCTTTAGACTATTGGCACTCTCGATCATTTATATTATAGCTTAACTCATTTTATCCCACCCTAGACCGTCTTCTATTGGACCAAATTCATTTTTTACCATTCTTTTTTAGAACCACATTCTTTTCATACCTTGGGCTATCATAACCTGAACATATTTTATCCCTTAAATAATTATGATCTTGATTAGAGTCATAGGCATTATGAGCATGTTCAATGTCAATTCTAAAAAGTAGATCAACATGGATAGTATTTTGTGATTTCTTTTATAGACAAGTGAATATAGATACATTTGCTTAGGATTTTTGCATGTAGGATGGTTCCTAAGAGATCTCTCATTGTTGCATATTGTTATATTATTTTGATACTATTTATTAGGCATTATTGCCTTATCATAATATCACTCTCATCATTTTGAGAGCATGGACCATTATAGCTGGTTTAGTTTTTGTTTGAGCTCTTACCTGTGGATGTACATCTCCTCAACTAGGTAGTCACCTAGACATATTGTAAATATTTAATTTCAATTGATTATCCCAAAAACACAAAAAATTATAAAATGATCAATAAAAAGAACAAAATCATCATCTTTCACTTTTGTATATTTTGATTTTATCCCATGCTCTTTCCATTTTTCAAGTAATTTTACCACATACTTGTCATTTTACAAGATCATTATGATTTAAATGCTCTCACTATTTTATGAGCCCATTTCCCATTTCCTATATAACATTAATCTTGTTTTCTTATCATCACTTTTCTTCTATCCCATTTCCTAGGAGAACTACATTTCACCTAAAGTTCAAGTTGGACCTTGTGTCTATGGAACTATGTAGGCAACATCCATTTGTCTTCTACATCTAGAGTTAGCTCGGCCACCTCTTTATTTTTCTTATCTTTCCCCCATGTCTTCTATGTTTATTCCCTATCATTTGGAGGAAACTTTATGTCCTCATTATTGTTATGCTATTGTATAAATTAACACCTCTCCTACACATGTCTGAATAATTATTTTTCAATTGCACTAACATTGTGACTAACTCTTGTTTGTGTGTGTTTATTTATTTTTATTGGAGTTTTTTTGTGATTTGTTGTCTCTTCATTTATTAATTTATCTTCCTTTGATTATTTACTTTTTCTTCTTCTTGTTCTTTTATTTTTCTTTGTTGTCTCTTCATTTATTCTTTTCTCTTCCTTTGATTATTTCTTTTTTGTTTCTTCTTGGTCTTTTATTTTGATTTTTTGTCTTGTTATTTTGTTTTTGTTTTCTAGGAACATCTTGATAGTCACATGGAGCTTGATTATTCATATATTGCCTTAATTTTTCCCATTAAGTTGTTCTTTCTTTATTTTTAAAACATTCTTGTTCCTACTTAAGTATTGATTATTCATATCTTGATTTTAAGTTTGGTTCATTTATGTTTTGTTTTTCTTTATCTTTAATTATTTTTTATTTAAATGTTAATAGTTTTGACTCTAGTATTAGTATTTCTTATCATTATCCTTAGTTATAAATATTCACATTTGAACCAACTCATCATAATTAAAATCTAATGTCATTATAGCTTACTCATACTTATGATGTATAATTTCATTTTGCTATAGGAAGCGCCTACTATTTTGGATGCAAGTCTCAAGATCGATGCAACTTTGATGGTCATATCTCAAGTGCACCAATGAAACTAGATACCAATGGCTTATCTTGCACCAAATTCTATATAATATGTTCATCTCTTAGAATATATTAGGAGTCTAATCGAATAGTGGTTAGTTTTCTTCATTCCTCATTCCATTCTCTCCCACTTATAGGTGAACTACATTGGCTTGAAGTCCATGTAGAATATGTAAGTAGTGCTTGGATACATGTCATATCTTAGGTCAGCTCAGCCACCTTCATTCTTTCTTTCATCTCTCTCATCACTTTGTACATCCTCGTATGCATGGTTCCTTGTGGATTTTTTAGTCATTGGACCATCACACTTATGTTTTTGCCCACTCATATTTAATGTATGCATTAGGCTATATATTTGAGCTATGCTTTCCAATTTTCCCTATTGGGGCATAACATCTAAACCAACCATTGAATCAAATCAGCCCCATAGGGGCAAAATTAGTTATCAGTGATCAAAATCAGCCCTACTAGGGTAAAATTATTTTATCAATGGATCAAATCTACTTTACTAAGGAAAATTATTATTTCATCTCTCTAGAGAAACATTATCCTATTTATTCTAATTCTAATCTCTATAGACTTTTTCCCTCATTTTGGTAATATTTTAGTGTAGAACTTGTCTTGAGATTGATCATTCTATAAGCGTGCAACTTGCACCCTAGCTTTGGGTGTGTTCCAAGTGTGTCAATTATATTTTTGGATTGTATCCTTCCCATTCCCTCCATATTTTAGGCCCATTATATTATAATTATATTTTAATCATTGATGGCATCAACGTTTATAAGCATTATCTCATCTAAATTTAATCTATCCCATAGATTGATTTCACTTTCTCTCTCTTTTAAAGAGTCCATCCTTCTTTTTTATCTTCATATGTCTTCTTGAGGGGGAATCATGATTCATTTCCTTCCAAGTTATTATTGAAAACTCTTTTCTTTGAAAATTTATTTCTTCACCTAAATGTCTTACTATGCCTTCTCAAATAGGGTCAAAATATAGACATCCTATTCCTGACACTATTGTGTTGAAATTGTCAATCTTGCTTGAAATTTGTGAGAATGCATAAATTAGGCCAAAATCACTTAAATGTGCTAAATGGTTCAATCATATCATATACAAGTGTTTATTTAGGCTAATACATACCTAAATGGGGTAATGAATTTTATGTAATTATTAGCTTTGATTAAATCATTTCAATTCAAAAGCATGAAAATGCATTTGGGTGCTCTAGATAACTCTTTTATTGTAATTCAGAAGCACATGATACATGCATTTGTTATTTTGTGTCAACATCATCCTAAATGGGATATTGGTCCATATGAAACTAACATCACCTAATAATTCCTCTCCAGTCAAATTATAACCCAGTAATGTGACATTCTACCCAATTTGATTAATTGAGTGCAACCATTTTCCAAAGAATTGCTTAAAATTTGATTAATCTCACTTAAGCTAATTAATTCAAATCAAGATCTTAAGTGAAATATCATGGAATATATTGAATATATTTTATTTAAAAATTAATTCCTATTATCTACATCATTAAATGACATTATTTATGGGGTGGCATCCATAAGCCATAAATGCAACAAATATTAGGTTTATTTAATGTCCCTTCCTTCTAAATATTTATGAGGGTATTTATGGATTAATTCTAAAAAATTGGATTAATTCATGGCCACACATATTGATATCAAAATGGATGGTCATGGTTGATCCTAATCAATCTTATTATGCTTAATTTGTAATAGGATTGATTCAAGACAAGCATAACATTGATTTTAATATCATGAGCCTAGTTTCATTGGTGAGGAAGAGATGATGGAGGAGCTTTGCCTTAGATCAAGGGGAAAATCATTTTTTGAGTGGCATTTGGGTGATGGGATGCTATTGGGAAGGTATTATGTATGATTTATTTCATTTTCTCTTAATTATCATTTTCCAAACCCTATTTGAGTGAGTTTTCTTAGCTTGTTATGTTCGTATGCATTTTTATTGATTTTCATGACTAATACTTGATCTAACCATGTTTGTAATCCATCTCTACAATTAACCTTCCTAATTTGGCTCTCCTTATCTCAAAACCTCTATCACGAAATGTTAATGTGTGTCTTTGATTGGAAATTTGACTTACACTAATCAAGTTATGTTTAAAACCCTCCACCTACAACACATTTTGTGTCTTTGTCTTCTCATTGTCCAAACTCAAGATGCATGCCAACCATATTAGCAGTTATGTTGTCTCCAAACCTCACTAGTCCTGTAACATTCTTATTAAATGAGATGAACTTATTTTGTCTCCTCTCATGTGTCTTGAGAAAACACTATAGATATACCATTTCATGCCTTAATCTTGAATATGAAAGATAGTTTGAGCTAGCATAAAATCCTCATTAATCTTCTATTCCTCCTTAGCAAATAGTTCATCTTTACTCTTGGGATTACAATGATTATCCTAGCTATCTTGGATTTCATTCCAATGTTTGAACTTTCTCATGCACTATAAGAGATTCATATATCTTATTGAATCTTGAGGTCCTTATAACTCTATTAGAACATAATCTTACAATGATAATTGTAGCAAACATCATTTCTATACTTACCTCTTGACTGATCACTCCTTTTCCTATGGTACCATGATAACCTATCTCTTATTACATTAGATGACTAATTTATATTTTCGTGTTGGTACTCTTGACTGGTTTTGACTTCTCAAGCTCTTTCTCAAACTTGTACATCTTCTCTATAAGCTACTCATGCTCAACCTTCAAGGAATCTAGCTATATCTTCAATTGGTCATACTCAACTTCCTTTGATCTAAACCTTGTATTGACACCATATAAATGATTAATGAGATACTTAATATTCATATTTTTATGATTCAAATCATCAAGGGAACTTATTAACTCAACTTCAAGGTCTACTTCAGTTTCTCCTTCTTCATTATCATAGTAGACTTCTTCATCATACATGTTGTCTTCTTCTTTTAGATCAATAAACATTTTGTGATCCTTAAGATAACCTTCAAAGTATTCAAATTGATTAAAAAGAATACACTATAATACCAATCTTTGGAATAAAAATTATTAATTTTTGAGTTTGAATTAGCATCTTCAAAACATTCATTCAATTCCACTTAAGCATACATGAACTATTAATACAAACATAAACATCTAGCAAAGTAAATATAACCATACAAGATCATCAAACACATTACATATATGGAAAACCCTCAAGGGAAAAAAAACCCACTAATATCTTCAATTATAATATAGTACTATAATATAAAAACCAATATTTATTGAATCACCAACTCTAAATGGAGCACCAAACCCAACTAGTCAAGCACAAACTCAACTAGGCTTTAACAAGCACCAACTTACAAGGAGACACCAACACCTTAGATGACTAAACAAAAACTCATCCACATAAAAAAATTTATCAACTTCAAAAAATATTTTTTCTCACATAATATATTATGATCACCTTCTTTATCTCTTCTCACTTTATCCCTCTCAAATTGCCTTCCAGGCTTCTTCACTCAACTAGGTCCCTTTAAGACATATTACGTCATATAACCTTGATATTCATATATAGTAACCCTATTATATCTTCATTAATTTTATCTACATCACTATAATGGTAAATTATACCTATTATATCTCTTCAAAGTGTGATCACACTCCCTTGTTCTCTAACTTATCAATTAGGCCTATTAGGTCGTGTTCTTATACAATCCTATAGCTCACACACATATTGGTCATAAATACATACTTATACACTTTTATTACCATTAAAATAGGTCTTAAAACACATTTAATACATGAATAAATAATTACAATATGTCAGCCTTAAATTAAAAGACCAAAATCTCTTTTAGGCCTTAAAGAGACCTAATTCAATTAGGCCTTCATTAGTAAACATTACCCTTTTATCTTTATAAAACAATTTAAAACTACAAAAATGGAATGAAAACATAATATACCACTAAAATATACCCTCATTAATCTCATATTAGGTCCAAGACACTTTCTATCTCTAACCACCACTTAAAGCACACCATTAATACTATTCACATTAGGCCTTCACACACATAAAGGTCTATCTTGAACACCTGAAGATAACACATTATTTATCCACAAAAACATGACAATAAATCACATAAAAAAACCTAAAATACCTCAAAAAACTCACCAATTTCATTATACTTCATCTTATAGGGCATAGAGCCTCAAAAACACCTTTGTAACTCACTCACTTAGAATTTCTAGTTTTCCTCAAAGACTAGTCATGGTGACTCAGACCTCTAACACTTGTATAAAAATATTTAATGAATTATGATGCATGGATATGATCATATTAGATAATTATTTCATATAAATATAATATAGTCAAATGTAAAATATTGGTCTTGTAGACCAATTTTATGACCTTATATCTCACTATCTCATCTAAACCAGACAAGTCAACTTGTGAGTAACTTTTTAAATATATTTATTGATCTTAAAAACTTATAAAAACATGAAAATTCCTTAAAACTCCTAAATAACATATATATGTAATTTTTTTCATCATCCTATCATGAAAACACATTCCTAATCATCTTCTCACTGCTACCTAGGTTTTTCATTATTTGCACCATTAGGCCTATTAGCGATTGACCAAATTTGAACACCAAATTTTCACACCTAAAGCTTAAAACATTTACATAAAACTTCATGGACATAAAATAATTGTCTCAATATTCATATTCCATCCATTTTCAGTCTTTGACTTTGTCAACTCTAACTGCTATAACAAATCTCTAAGAAATTTGCACTTTCATGTAGGGTCTACTCACACACCTTAAAACTTAATCACACCTTGAGGTGCCTGGTAGAGTTAATTACAACCTCAAAAATCTTACCTAATCATACCAATCCATTCTATTAACTTTTTATCAACATATTCAACATCAGGTCCTTATTAGGGTTCCAAGAGGGTTTAAACCTATTTCCATTCTTAACAATTATTCATAAAGCATAACCCCTTAATACAAAAATGAATGAAAATAATTTTGAGATAGGACACTTCCCCATTTACCATGAATATATTATGTTCCCATGCAAAGTTTTAATGAGCTAATTAACACAATAAAATCCTTCTCAAGTTGAGGACCCTTCATTTTGTGTACTCAAAAGACCTAAAAATACATTTTCTTGCCTTAACATTTAAAATTTGACATAAAAATTAATGAATACACTAGGAAAACCTATCATACAGCTAATAAATCTCACTTGTGCATACTTTCCTTGGAAACTAAACCTTATACCTCATTATTCCATTCTCTCACCACCTTACTTTCTATATTTGAGTCTTAACACCTTGTTAGGCCTTGAACTGACCTTCAAATATCTTTTAAAGCTCTCAATACTTCACCCACATGCTCAAACTATGTAAAAAAATTCTTATACAACCTTATCTCACTATGAAACAAAGCTTATGCTTTCACACAAGGTCTCTCCATACCATAACTAAGCTTCACAAGACATCATGTCCTCAAAGACACTTGATATCAATATTCTATAATTTTTATAATCTTGAAAACATCCATCTCACCATGTCAAAAATTTTATTCATGGAAAAGAATAGGAATCCTTTTCACATAACTTATAAAGAAACTACTAGGCTCAATCACTTGATGACTTTGACAATAAGGACCTTCCATGATGACCTTCACATCACTCATATAGACATAAGAATATATACCAATCATATCTTAAACTCTCAGAATCATTACAACACTAATGAATATTCTCTTCTCATAGCTACACTCTTCAATGACCTCATGAAGACCTATGACCTCATGACCATGCCAACTGACCTTAAACACGTAAGCTTGTTACAACATAACACTCACTAAAGCACCATTGAGACATTATTAATAATAATAGTGATAGTCACATGACATCAACCTTCATAAGCACCTTTGACATCAATCTTCACAAGATCATCTCTAGGACAATAAAGATAATTAATGACAAAAACAATGATATCAACCTTCTCAAGAACCTTTGACGTCAATGACAACATCAATGCCAAACCTCAATAATAGGATCAATGCTAAACACTTTCCAATGAATTAAAAATCTATTGGAAGTTTTTAGAGAACAAGACTCTAGAAAAAAGGGGGAAATTATAAGGAATTTAAAATTCCTTAGATTTCTCTAGAAATGGAGATTTCTATAAAATGTGGAGGATGAGGGAAGCTTCTAGTGAGTAGAAACCTCTAGTTTCTTGTTAGGACTAATTGAGGATTAGGGGAGGATTAGGGGTTAGGGTTGTATGAAATCTTAGGAGTAGGTAGGTAGTGGGTCATGGGAATTTTTAATTCCCAAATAATGGATAAGTGGCATTAGTTAGTAGATAATGGTGATTTAGATGAATTAATGAAGAAGTGGGAAGGGGTAAGGTTAGTATGCTGAAAAATAATGGAGGGGGATGGGATTTAATTATTTAACTAGGACTAGGGTTACATGATTAATTAGGATAAATAGTGAGATTAGTAAAATGGTTAGGGTGAGAATATTTATGTGCATACATAAACATTGATTATCCACATTGGATATTGATCCTTTTATTAATACTTTGAGCTAAGGAGGTGGTTAAGGGGTTAAGTCCCACTAAACTTTTTTTAATATAAAAATTGTTAATAGTGGATGCAATTTTTGGAGGTAAAGTTTATTATAAAGGAAGATTTTTTAATTATTTTTTATTAAAATAATATCATATATGGATGTATTGTAAGGAGGGTAAGTAAATTATAAAATAACTTATTTTTAAATGTTTGTTTTGACACATACCTTGCTCTATCACTAGCCAAAGACAAAGTGTGAGGTTTGATCTGGTAGGAGGTCAAACCTTGTCACAAGAAAAACAAACCCATTTCTTTATTAGTATTCATTTTTATCAAACTCCTTGTACACTTATAATCCTCATGGATGAATTATCATTAGAGTCTAACGTCCCCTTTTCTCTTATTTGTAGTTTCATGCGTGTCATTTTTTTACATCATCACAGAGATTAATTTTGGATGCATTCTCAGTTGAATCTGACATCCATCAATCGAGTGTAATTTATACTTGAAAACATATGGTGGAGTAATTATTGATTATATCAAGGGGTTATTGTGGTGCCTAGATTTATCTATTACACACTGAGTTTTTATAAGTATAATGTCCCTATTGCATCGATTTATCACATTTTTGGATCCATTTTTAGATGAGTCTGACATCCATTCACTGATAATGATTTATAAATTGTGCACATATTAATCTCATTTGTGTAGACCCATTCTTAGTCAAGTCCAATACCCATCACATTAGGTGTGTATTGTTATTATAACTAGGGGAGTTATTCCAAGTTACATTATTTAATATTGCACTTCTTTAATGTCTCTACTCTTAGTTTGGGTTACTTGTGGTCATTTAAGAGATACCTTATGACAAAACATTCAACTCCACTAATTTTTATTAGAAGGACAAACTATGCTCATGGAATTTGTGCATGGAACACTTTTTCATTTAGCAAGACCTCTATTAATTTTTATATGACATGTGCTTTCACCCATTAACCTAATTTAACTCAATGATTGTCTCAATTCATGTGACATGGTATATGGTTTCTTATTATTGAATGATTACATGGATCTACGCCACTGTGTGGAGCACATATAGAGTCATAACACTATTTAGACTACTCTTAATAATATTTTTGGAGACCATTCTATGGATATTGCTATCTCTCTTCCTCATATTCTCTCTTCTGAGATTGTACTCTCTCATCTTATTCTTATTTTTTATGATGACTCATTTCTATTGGACATCAATCTTATTTTGTTTCAGCCACCCCTATGGAATAATTTTATACTAGGCCTAAGATGTCTTTTCATAAGAACCCATTTATTTTCTATAAAAAAAAAATTCTCTTGCAAAGCCTTCATAGATTTGAAATTCAGAGGAATATAATGTCTCTAATGAGAGTACACCTATTGAGATCATTGAATAATCATATGTTCATATGGATACTCATTCTTAAGATCTACATGCTTCATCTATACTATATTATTCATTTTTTAGGGTTATTTAACCATGCTCTTCACTTCACATGGACATTCTTTCAATGAATGTTCCATCTCAGCCTTCTAATTGGTCTACTTTAGTAGAATTACCTTTAGTTATTGGGCATGATCTTTCCATACATATGTTGCACTTTAGATTTTGACCATATTCATATATCTTCATACTACTACCTTCATACTCCATTGTGAAATCGATAGATTTTCAAAGCAGATATTTTGTTATTCCTCTTGCAAAGGGAAGAAGTATTGTTTGATGCCAATGGATCTTGTTTAGTATTCTAGTATAGGATCTCATCATCGACATTGTTCATGTTTTGGGGGAACTTACAGTCCTTTATTCTCTCTCCCTACTTCTTGGGGCTTCTCTCTATTCTTATAGGGAGATTTACTATGTACTTAGGTACCTCATCAAGTCTTATTTTTGGGACATATTAACACTACCCAACTAAACTACACTTACACGGGGGTGTTCATGTATTTTTTATTCCATTTAATGTGTTTTTTGGTGTTTTGACATGGTCAACAATAGGAAAGTTTTTTTAGGTCCTACCTCTTCTAAAAGGAAGAGATCACATGAGGAAAATGTGTCCCCAAAGTCTAAATGTACCAGGTCTTTGTATGTTGGTCTTCACTAAGTTAGTTGATGTGGAATATTATTTTCAAGGGGTCTATTTTTAAAATTAAGGTGTAGGTTTCATTGGTTAAGATAGTCATTAGGATGATGCATACTTAATTCAAAATACTTATAGTGTTTGGCATCAGATATAAATAATGTATTCTTAGACTTGCATATAAAAGGTACAAAATGATTTCTCTATTAGTTTACCACATTCATAGATAGAAAAATGATACAATTATGATAAAAAGAACATGAAATAAAAATCAAGATAAACATTTAATTGAAGATTGATTTTGTTGATACCAAATCCCTAAGCTAACACAGTTTTAAAAGAAAATGCAAAAAAAAAAGATTACAAAGAAAGAGATCATGCTACTATGAAGATAAAAGTGAGATGTTTGATTAAATGAGCTCTATTAAACCAATATTTGGCTAAGTTAAACCTAGCACAGCTCCAACTAAAGATGGTGTAAGATTTTAAGTAATACTGACTATGAGAAAGAAAGGACACAACCACCATAGAACATACACAAAAAAATTTCCACACCCAATCCCAACAATCTTCAGATATCAAGATTTTACTTTTTGATTAACAAAGTTTAGATCCCACACAATCATCCAGCTACAAACGTCACCTCAATAATAACAAGAGTAAAATAAATAGAGAAGTAAATATAATCTAGAAAGCTGTAAATAATCATGAAAAGAAAGTGTCTAGTTCTCTATGTCTCTTTTATAGTTCACCAAGAGATATCCTCAAAAAAGTCTTTATAAATCATACTTATAGGAAATTGAATAAAGTTAAAAATTTAAGGATGCCCAAATCTAATTGTATAAGTAGTTGATTACTCAATGTATATTCAAAAATGTGGTTGAGAACTTTTGTACCATGTTTCTATCAATGTGGAAGTAAATTCTATCAACCAAATGTAGTTGGAAGTGGTTGAAGATGCCTTAGGACTATTTTACTAAAAATTGTGTCTATTTTAAGTTTAAAGAAAAACAAAAAAGAATGATAGGGACAAATTATTAGAATGAAACCATATTGGTTTGTGCATTGTATCTAGACATTGTGAGCACTCTTCTTTGGCTGGGGAGGACTACCTACAAGTAAGAAAGCACTACCAAAAATTATTTGTTAGTAGATATATGAGTGGGCTGCCAAGCTATGCACGTGTTCCAAGAAGTGTCAAACTTACTTAGAGATGACAGTCCACTTTTGAGAAATAAAAGAGTAATAAATAACAAAGAGAGAGGAAAATAGAGAGTAAAAGAGAGATTATTTTATCATTATTCATAACATGAGTGTAGTAGAGAGTAACAGACTGAAGGTGGTATATTTAGTTTGTATTTGTGAAGTTGTTTGGGTAGGTTTAAGGGTTACAAAAAATCCATAGCTACTGATGTCGGTTAGGTTGATGAGGTCAATGAGCAAGTGTGACTGATATCATTTATGCTACTGATGTTAATAGGGGTAATAATTGCCTAGAGGCTTGCAAAAGGCTTTTTTGGGTCTAGAAAATGGTTTTGGTTAGGTCTGAAAGGTTGGGGATAATTGTGAGAGAGGGAGTATTGTTTGGATATATCTAGTTAGAGGTTTGGTGTGTTGGAACAAGGGAAAATAAGTGGGGAAGAATTATAACTCCTTCACAGGGGTTTGATTAGGAATGTGTAAAATAATAAACAATAGATATAAAGTGATTGTAAAGTAACTACTTAAATACTTATAAAATAAGTGATGTACTTAGCTACAGAGGTGATTAAATGATAAGTGTTGAATGGATGGCTCCTTTTAGGCTTGCCAAACTAATGCCTTGAATAGAGAAAAAAAACATGTGATGTTCATTCTTAAGAGTTTGGTTCCTAATCTAGACTAACTTATGCAAGGTAACAGTAAGCCAAGATGTGAAAAGTTGAATGCCAAAAGATTGTATGTAAATAAGAATGAATTTTCTTGATTTTTGCTGACTTGAACATTAGTTTGAAGTTTAGCTTAAATAATTGATGTCAGTGATCCCAATGACATCAACTATGGGTTGATCAATGTCAATGGCATGAGAATATGTAAAAGGGCTATTTTTAGATTGTTTTTTATTCTTTCTTATATCTAGTGTGGTATCTATCAGGAAATGATAGAAATGGGAGGTTAAGAAGGATGTAGTTGGTTAGAATTTTATTTTTAGGGTGAGAACAAGTCATGGGTAGTTAGGATAAGGGGACTAAGTCTTGAGGTGACTCAGGGGGTAAGAATTAGTCTTAGGATGAGGTGGCCAAGTAAGGTGGCATAAGTGGTTTTTTCAATTAAATTAATTAAATGTGTGAGGGGTAAAAGCATGGGCTAGGGAGGATAATTGTTATTATTATTAAAAATGGGCTCAAGGTGGTTTTGACATAGGGAGTTATGCACGTGTGTGACATAATTTTGGTGTCTATATATGCCACTTTTTGTCTTATAATTTACATTGGTAAGTTGAAAGACAAAAATAAGAGTTAGATGTTCTAGCTACTGAATGAGGTATCCCCTCTCAAAATGAGAATTGATGGAGGAGAAACTAGAATTGGGTACTAGTTTGGTAAGAAGTGAATTAGGTGAGTGGAGGAGAACATGGTATCACTGCTTGGGTAGATACTACTATGAGCTATAGTCAAAAAACTCTAGAATAGGTAAGGTGGAGGAGGACTCAGATATAAATAACCAAAGCACAACTTGTAAGTGATATATGATAAGGTTAAAACAATCAAAGTTGTAGCCCTAATTATCCATGTGTGCCAAGTATTTGAGGTAGTAATTGCCTCTGGGAAACATAAAAGGTTACCAGTGATAGGATGAGCTTGGTCTCCATTTAAAACACCTAATATACATGCATGTGTATAATATCCAACTATAGAGGAATAACATAACCAATCAAGACAAATAATACAAGGTTAGTGTAAAAGGGTCAATGATTGAGGAGGTATTCATGATCTCCAAGCAAAGTCATTGTGGGTGGATATTTAAGTGATCTCTAATGGTGGTTGTCATGGTTAGGGAGATATATGTGATCTCTAAGTTAGTTTTCATGATTAGGGAGATATACATGATCTCTAAATTGCCCCAAATTATGGGTAAAGTCTAAAGGATTGTGGGTGTTGATAGAAACTCTAATGCAATGGTGTCGATGTTAGTTATGTTGCTGATGTTGGTAGTAAATAGTGCCAATATTAGTGGCTTAAGTCAAGGTTACCAACATCAATGGGAAATAGTGACGACATCGGTATATTAGGTCAAGGATGTTGAAATTAGTAGGTGACCAAACTTAAGAAAAAGGGGTTTGATAGCCCACCAAAAGTCATTTGCAATATTTTATTAGAGAGAAAAAAAGATCTGAGTGCAAGTGAGATGGCAGAGCTAAGAGGGGACCCAAAAGGAGGTGTGCCACCATAATAGCAAGCTATTTTAGCCTAGAGGAGATGGAGAGATAATATAAGATCCCCGTAGATTTGATTTTTAATTATATTTGGTTAGTTTGCTTTTGTAGGCAAAATTTAAAGTTTGGGAAAAAAATGTGTTGAGGGGGTAAGAAATGGGTAGGGGTAGGTTTAGGTTAATTTAGGAGGGATTTGGGGGTAGGTTTTTAAGTTAAAAGTTAATGTTTTGAGATGGGTCATTTAGCCTGAGGTCTAAAATAGTCATTGATGTTGGTGGGGTCCACCGATATCAGCCAACATGGTGCTGATGTCAAAAAGTTTCTACCAATGTCAGCTGAAACCAAGCACCAATGTTGGCATATAAAACTAATGTCAGTGACTTTGAAAAACCCAAAATATGAGAAAAGGTCAATTTGGATCCCTATTTGAAGTATTCAACTACCTTAATGGTTGAGCTATCCTTAGAAGACACCATGTTGATGGAGTGCTACCTACAAAGCCTAGTTGAGGGCCTTAGGCCAATGTAGTTGTCCCACTGCATACAAAAAAAGATCTAAGGTATGGTTAAAAGTGTGTTGAGGGAAATGGTTTATAAAAGGATAAGTTGAAATAGGTCAGGGGACCTAAGGTTTAAAAGATAGGTCATAGGGTCAAAGGTTAGGGATATAAGTCGTGAGGCTTAGAGTTGTGATAGGTAGTTGGGCATAGAGTAGAGAGAGAGGCAGTGAAGCCTATGGTAGAGAGGGGATATTATGCTAGATAGTTAGGTGGGTATATGGCTAAGATAACCTCAAAATACCCCATGTCATTTGAGAGCTACCTACATATCTTGATTGAGGGTATCAAGAAAATGTAGTTCTCCTAGAGAGAATGGAAAAAGGTGGTGGTAGGTTATATTAGAAAGTATGTGACTTAAGGTGTGTATTTATAGATGTAGACTAGCAAGGAGTTGATGTTATAGGATAACCTACTTACATTGCTAACACAAATGATGAGGGACGTCACCCCAAATTAGTGGGAACACATGGTGGCCATAGGGCTAGGGGGAGTGTGATGATATTATAGAGTTGTATGAGATGTGAGTTTGATGATAGCATTAATCGAGAGGTTTGATTACACCACCAACACCTTCCATCTATCGATTGAAGAGTTGATAGTGACCCAAGAGGATGTATAAAAAAATTTATAGTTGTCACTCCAAGGTGAGGATCTCTTCTCATGTTTAAGAGAGGAACATGATATTCACATGGTGGAATTATTTAGAGAGCATGTTAGCAAGGTGACCTATCACTCAGTGAACTTTGCATACAAGCCACTATATATTACTGATGAGGAACAACATTGGTTGAGCATCCTAATGATGATATGGATTATAGTGTATGCACTACTAGATGCAAATGAAATTTCCTATTGTGTTAATAGGTGTTATAGCATAGATGGTTGAGTAGTAGATCATATTCGCATAGGGACCAACCTTTATAGCATAGTTATATACAGAGCAATGGGGGTTGAGACTATGATAGTGATATAGTTTGTGTGTTGGGAATTTATTCCATTATTGGGCATATGAGCATATCATGGTGACATGACCATTAGCGTTACCTACCATGATTGTATCTAGTTTCAAGGTTGGTTTTAGATGGTGGAGAGATGGTATGGCCCAAACCCAAGTAGATGGCATAGTGTGAGATATTAATCACTACAGGCACATGATAGAGGGATTGATCCCTATAGATATTATGTGGAGACCTTACTTGACATACCATACATTCAAAGGATAGGTAGAGTATCTTATTAGCTTATAGAGCACATTATGGGTTAGAGGGAGATGACTCAGTGAGCTAGAGATGGCACCCATGGCACGAGTTAGGAGACATTTCAACTTGATATAGGATGTGCCACCTACCTTCCCTCGATATAAGAGGGATGACATAGAAGCACCCCTACCCTTAACTCACGAGACAAATGGGATAGATCTTGAGTTGCCAGTAAGGCTAGGTGTAGTAGATCCTAGATGCACAATGGCATATCTTGCTTGGTGGATAGGTTTACATCTTATAGTTCAGGTTAAGAGGCCACCACTAGATTTATAAGGCTTGATGAGAGAGAGATGCAATCATATAGGCTTGGGATGTAGTGATATAAGCATAAGATGTAGTATTATAGACTCAAGATGTGGTAGTATAGGCTCAAGATATATCTCAAGCATAGGTATTAGTTTTACAAGGAGAGGTGGTGATGTTGTAGGGCCATGTTGGGGAGTTATAGGGCCAGGTCAGGGTATTATAGGGTTAGGTTACTATATTGATAGTAGAGAGGGATATTTTGAGAGTAGCAAGTTAGCTACTCCTCCTCCTCTACCATAGGGACCAATACAAGCTAGGCCTTTAGTAGGTGTGATGGGACCACCACAAACTATATCTTTGGTGAGGTATAACACTACCTTTGATGAGATTTCTTATTATGAGAGGGCCATCAGGGAGTTATAGATTTAGAGGTATTTTGATTTTAGAGAGCAAGAGAGATTAGTGACACATGCCATGGCTTCTAGCTCATGCAAATGTAGATAGGTAGAGAGTTGTGATGACACTACTTCTTCATGACCATGTGTATAGACTCAAAGACTCTAAGCACTAGATTTTGTTATTTTTATATATGTTGTATATACACTGACTTGTGAGCCAAAAATGAGAGATGTATATTTTGAGGAAGAGATGATATTGTGATCATTTATTGATGTACATTTATGTTTAGTATGTATAAATATGAGATGTGTTATTGTGATTTTGAGATGCATTTATTGTGATAGTGATGATGATGTTGATGTAGATGATTATTTTAATTTTATGTTAATTTTAAGTTAATGTTGAGCATGTTAATTGAGTTAGACTATCATTTCCCATATGTGTGATGGTATATGCATAGTTGATTTATTAGCTTCATCTTAGCATTTTTCCATATTTATGATGGTGTATGCTTAAAATGGATAGGCTCTTTCTATTATTGTTTGTATGAAGTTGTCATCTCAATAGAGAGATCAACATGTGATTTGCATGGAAAAAAGAGGAAGAATGTTCATGTACTGACAAAGACCATAATCATAATCATAAATAGGCTTAGGAATATGAGCTTCTTTCATGCTTTGCATCATTTGACCATTTGGTTTGTTAGAGAAACTATATGTTCACCTTGTGTTAAGTGAGTTCAAAGTCCCTTGAAAGAGTATGAGAGGAAAAGGGTAAAATGAGTAAAAGTGTTTGGGTAGCGTAGCCTTCAATGTGGGGATGATATGCCCCTATTGTGGATGACTTGAGAGATACTATAGGCAAGCCCATGACTTAAAGCTTTTTTTTTGTAAGTTGATCAATGCGGGAAGCCTACAATTGGATTTTTTTTGTGTTGAGGTCGTATGAAGCTAATCAATATGAGAAGTTGTTTATTTGTTTTTATTTCCATTTGATAACAAAGCTTGGCCTAACCATCTTTCAAGGGAGTGGTTTAAGCATTTGTTGTTTTAGTTTAAATAGCTATCCTTCAATGGAGTAGTCTATTGATAGTAGAAAAGAGAAGCTACATAGTTATCCTTCAAGGGAGTAGTCTATGTCGAGAATCATGACCTAAGATATTATAGCTTGTCTACATATCCAATTTTTTTTGCTTTTAGTCATGGATAAGACTATAGAGGCTTGGGAGTTTTTTTCTTTGAGGTAAAAACCATAGCACTTCATAAGTTAACTTAGTGTGTAAGAGTAAGGGTTAAGAGGAAGGGAGATGAATGTAATAGGGGTACTCAAGGGATGAGTTCAAGTTAAACATGAGGTGAAGCGTTACTTTGTTAAAAAAAGAATGGTCATAGGTGTAAGGCATTTAAAGGTTCAGGTTTTGGCTTTCCTTAAAGAGAAGACAATCGATAAGTTCCCAAGCCATACTTGTGAGTTATGATGTAGGGTCCAAGCCAATTAGGAGCAAACTTACCCCATTTGATTTTCTCCATGTTCATCACATGTTGATTTTATTTTAAGACAATATCTCCAATATTAAAAGCTTACTCTTTGAGGTTTTTTTTGTGAGCACATTTGATACACTCTTGATAAATTTGAAGGTGGTTGAGGGCTACGAGATTGTGCTCCTCAAGTAACTTAAGTTGAGCCAAACATTCTTGGTGAAAGTCATTGTTAGTAAGTATGTCTTTAAGACAAATGCAAAGAGATGGAATTTTAACCTCAAGAGGAAAAACAACCTCTATCCCATACATGAAGGAAAAAGGCATAGCACCAGTAGGGGTTCGAATGCTAGTGAAGTAAGCCCATAAAGCAAAGGGGATGTGTGTGTGTCAATCCTTGCCCATATCACTGATTACCTTAATGATAATTTTGGTCAATGTCTTGTTAGAATCTTCAGTCTATCCATTTTCTTGTAGATAGTATGGCAATGAGAAGCTTAATTTGATTCCAAATGTATAATAAATATTTTGGACAATCTTGTTTTTGAAAGATTTATCGTTATCTATTATAATTTTATGTGAAACACCAAAATGATAGATAATGTGGTGGTTGATAAATTCAACAATTTTGTTAGCCTTAGTGGAGATGAGAAGAATGGCCTTGACCCAGTTGGTGAAGTATTCAGTGAAAATAATGATAGAATGGTGACAGAGGGATGAATGATGATTAATCTCACCAATTAGATCCAAGCCCCATTGGGAGAAGGGCCAAAAGTCTTTGGAAACTTATAATTCATGACTTGTAACATGAATAAGGTTAGTGTTTTGTTAACATTTGATGCAACACCGAATGTAATCACCACATTATTGATGGAGTGTTTGCCAATAATAACTGATTTGAAGGATACGCTTAGAAAGTGCATGACCATTGAAATATCCACCATAAATCCCATTATGAACTTCCTTAATAGTGAAGGGAGTCTCAGTACTAGTGAGGCATCTAAGGTGGAGACCATCAAAATGTCACTTGTAGAGAGGTCCCACTAGCATAGTGTAATGAGTGGCACATTTTATAAAGGCACATCTCCCATTGTTGAAGAGATCAAAAGGGGTAATAGAAAAGGAAAGATAATCCATGAGTTGCTTGTACCATAATTCATGTGGGTTGGATGTTACATTTCTGATAAAAAGGATGTTAGTTGATATATAAGAGGGTAATGTTAAGCGATGCACAGTGACATAGATTTTTGAGGAAGAGGGTGAAGAGGGTATGTGTGAAGCAAGTGAAGACATTATGTCATAAAACTTGTTTGTAGATTGAGGAATAGTTTATATGAGATAAGAGTCAAATGATCCTAATAGCGTATCTACACGATGTTTATACTGCTTCAAAATTTCATTTTTGCATAGGTAAGGACTATTAACCTGAATAACCACTAGTTGAGAATCAACAAAAATAGTTATTTATTTTATACTAAAGAAGAGAGACATTTGAAGCCATAATTACAAAGCCTCATATTTGGCCATATTGTTATTAGATTCAAAATTTAATTTAAATGACAAAGGCATAGGCATAGGCTCGCCATCTAAAGGAATAAGAATGATCCCCACACCCCCACTGTATTGAAATTTAGACCCGTTAAAGAACATCACCATTTGATAGGAGATGTCATCAATGGAGAGCATTATGATGGATTTGTCAGGGAATTCAAGGTTTGAAGGTTGGTTGTCAGGTAAAGGGGTGGTAGCTAACTGGTCATCAACCATTTTCCCCTTGATAGACTTTTGTTGAGTAAACTCTAAGTCAAATTCAGTAAGGAGCATGAGCCATTGAGATACACATTGGTTGTGATGTGGCCTAAAATGTATGTATTTGAGGGGATCAGTATGGGTGACCACATAGGTTTTTTTATTTAGGAGATAATGGTAGAGTTTGGAGGCTGGAAATACCAACACGAGGCAAAGTTTTTTGGTATGGTTATATCGAGTCTCATAATCAATAAATGTGTGGCTAATGTAGTAAACCACCTATTTTTTATGGTGATCATCTCGATGTGCAATCATAGCACCTATAGGTCTATTTTAGAGATGTAAAGGTAGAAAGGATAATTTTCTTTAGGTGAAATAAGAACTGGTGGGGAAAGGAGATATTATTTAAGTGCATCAAAAGCTTCTTGGTAGTCTATATTCCAATGGAAAGATACATCCTTTCTGAGGAGATGGTGAAAAGGTTGGCAATGATATGACAACTAGGAGATGAAGAGGTAGATTGATTAAATTTTAACTTGTAGGCTACGGAGTTGTTTGATATTAGTATGTGGAGGAATCTCTAGTATTGATCTAACCTTAGTAGGGTCGACTTCAATACCACAAAGAGAAATGATAAAGAATAAGAGCTTATCAGAAAGGACACCAAAGACACATTTATTTGGTTTTAGTTAAATGTTATATTGGAGGAGATGAGTAAATATATTTTTGATAATTGTCAAGTGATCTTGGCAAAGTTTAGACTTGATGAGTAAGTCATTGATGTAATCTTTCATAATTTTGTGTAGGAGATCATGGAAGATGTAAGTCATATCACATTGGTAGGTGGCACTAGTGTTCTTCAAACTAAAAGACATGACCCAATAACAGAAAGTACCCCATGGGGTAATTAAGGTTATCTTGTGTTGATCCTTGGGAGCAACTAAGATTTGATTATATCCAAAGAAGCCATCAATAAGTGATAGCATCCCATGGCTAGATATTAGATCAACAAGTTAGTTGATACTTGGTAATGAGAAGTCATATTTTGGATAATCAAGGTTTAAATCATGATAGTCAGTGAAAATGTTAATTCCCTTAGTTGCTTTTATGATAGTAATAACATTGGAAATCCATTGCGGGTAGTCAATGGGTTGGATAAAGTTAACAAAAAAGGAGGCATTAGAACTCTTCTTTGACAAGGAAAGCAATACGAGGATGCATTTTGTGAATCTTCTGCTTAACATGTTTAGCATCTCATTTGGTTATAATGTTATGGGTGATGATAGATGGGTTAATACCAAGGATGTCATTATAAGACCAATTGAAGGCTTTGTTATGGTTATTAAGAAATGTGGCATAATCAATTTGCTCAGAGGAATCCAGAGATTGGCCAATCTTGAGGATGTGGGGGTTATCATGAGATGGAAAATTGATGTCAATGGTAGATTCATTTAACATAGCTTGCATTTCAGATGGGAGTGATCATTGGATATGGGAATCACCTACACCCATGTATGTGAGAATAACATCATCGTCTTGACATTGGATAGTGTTAATAATGGGAGAGTCTTTATCAATTATTTTAGAATGAATGAGAGGAAGAGACCTTGTTTCCTTACCCTAGTGATAGGTGAGAGGCCCCAAATGGATGGAATTTATTGAAAAAGAATTAGGAGTTATAGATACCTCTGATTCAGTAGGTGATGGTGGAGAAGAAGGTGGAGAAGGGGAGACTAGTTCTTCAATAATTGGTACATGGTAAGTTTTTGTCAGTTTAGTTGGTTCATCATAACCCACTCCATACCTCTTCTTGTCATTTTTTAATGGTTTTGCTAGTGGGATATTCAATAGGCATATGGACACCCTACTCATAATGACCCAAACTAAATCCTTTCTAGGCACACCTATAAAGATAGGTGTGAGTGAATCTAGGCTTTCTCAAGAAAGATAAGTAACAAATAAATATTTGTGGTGAAGAGGATGGATTCCTAACAATGGGAGCCTAATCAATTCTTCCATATGTGAAATTAATTCAAAAGTTTAGGGGGGCCATAAGGGATGACCATCTCAATGTGGGGATCATTATTTGGGTGCATATGAAGCTTTCCATACTCTTGTGGAGTATATAACATGTTGATCATCAAAAAATGATATTATTTGAGTGATAAACATTTGAAATTTTCCTTCATGGGATCCTTGTCAAGAATTTGTGTTGCTAGTATCTGTGTAACTGGGGTAGTGGAGCTTGTGGAAGCTTTAGAAGTATCATGAAGAGAAGATGATTTCTTTAATGGAATGAGAAAATCATTAGGACTATAATTCATGTTTCATATTTTAAATGGAGGTGGGTTAGTGGGTATAACATGCACTTGCCCATCATGCTCAAACTTGAAACAATGGTGCAAAGTTGAGGATATACATGCCATAGCATGTATCCAAGGTCATTCAAGAAGTTTGTTATATTAGAACTCTCCTTATACAACATAAAAGAGATAAATAATTATGTGGGGACCTACATAGATATGTAAGACAATAGTGCCTATCATAGTAGCTATGGTATCATTAAAGGAACAGAGCACTGCCTCAATTTGAGACATGTAATTATCAAGAAGAGCTAGTTGTTTATAGGCATGGGTGGAAATAGTATTAATACTATCTCCCCCATTTATCATGACTATTTTGACATGAGTTTGATCAATAAATGCAGTAATAAAAAGGGCAAAATCTTGATCTTTAAGGTGTTGAAGTGGAATTTTTGAATTACTAAAGGAAATCAAGAAGATGGAATTAAGAGAGCTAACCAAAGTTGTAAGAGGTTGGGGATCATCAGGTTGTACCTCAACCACTTGAAAGGCACTAATCAAAGATTGATGGTGTTGGGGTGAGTTTTGGATTAACTCATGCAAAGACATTTTCATAGGAGTTTGGTGAAGTTGTTTCACCATTGAGCTTTGAATAATGTCTAAATATGTTGGCTTCAGGACCCCCAAGATAGAAATCTTGTGATTCAAAGGAGGAATGTCTTTGGAAAAGGGATGAAACCAAGGATTAGTGAATTTTTCCTTAAATTTATCCTTTTGGTTTTGTGATTGTGTGGCCACATTAATTATGTTGATCAAGAATATAGGAGGTGGAAAAGGAGGTATGAAAACATCTTTGGGTTTAAATTTATGTGGACCAATAAGAGGCATTACAGATGATAGAGGTGGAATAGCATGAAGGTTAATAGGAGTATCAATAAAGAGAGTATCGACATCAAAGTGTTGCCAAATGATTGTTGTGAGGGCTTTACAACTCTCAATATTGTATCTAGGTAAATGATGATATAGACACACTTGTGTATCATTAAACCAAGATGGTTGTAATCCAAGAGGACTATAAGGCTTAATAATAGGAATAAATATTATTTAATATTACAATAAATAATAGAGGAAAAAGCTCTGAGAGCATACGAGTGAGCTCGCACTTGTTGTGGTAATAAGAGTGGACACCTTCTTTTGTTTATAAGTCACAAGGGTGATTTTGTATGGTGCCTTGTTTGGTGGTGGTGGAGTTATGTTTTTTATTACACTTTATTGGTATTAGGTATCATGGTGTCACATGTGAAAGGCTTACTAGGTGGTAGAGGCAGTAGTGGAGGTAACTTAGCCATTTGTTTCACTTGGATCGGTGATATTCCAACTAAAGTAGAGGAGTGTGGTCCCAAAATTGACAGTAAAGTTGAGGGTTGAAGAGGGAAGGATCGACAAGATCTAGGAAGCTTAACATTTTTTTGTATTTTAGGCCACAAAACTCCAACTTGTGTTTGGAGAGTTAGATCTAATTTCACCTATGGATGAATTAGATTAGAGACAGGGCAAATGCCTAAAGACCTGATCTATTTTAATATGGTATATGCCTACAAGGGCAAGAGTTTTAACATAGATGGATGAGCTTCTAGTGATTTTAGTGAAGAATCTTTGACTTTTTCAAATACATTTGGGTAAAGGATAGTGAGAGGGGTGGCCATAAATGTTGACACTCATTGTGTTGGATAAGGATTTTTAAGTCGGTCCCAAAATGCCATGTGATCTAGCTTCTGGAGTCAAGAAATTATAGACTTTTTACCAACTGTGAGAAGGGTTTAGATGAAGTTGATGTAGGCCTTATGGTTGGTTCTTTAGAATGCTGAGGTGATTAAAAAAGAGGGAAATTTTTGGTCTCTACTACTTCAGGCCAAAGATAAGAAAGACCTACAATAGGGTCTTCTTCGATAGAGACAAGAGAAGAGGCATGGTCTTCCATGGGTGGAGGAGAGGTAAGAAAAGAGGGTCCCTCAATATGTGGGAGAGGAATAGGTAAAGTATGATATTCCATAGGTAAAAGAAGTGGTAAGAGAGGTAAAATTAGAGTAGGCATAATAGGTCTCTTGACTAATGTAGGAGTAGATAAAAATGACTCTTCTAGGTGTAAAGGTGGAGTGGATGGGTATTACTCTCTATCAGTGGAGGATAGGTAGGTGAAGAGGGTTCCTCAAGAAGTTATAACATAGGAATGATGTTCCCCTCAAAATGTGGCTATGGAATGGGTAAGGCATGGGATTCAAATGGTAAGGGGATAGGTAACATTGGTGCAAAAAGAATTGGAAATAAAAGCTCCTCTAATAGTAAAAGGAGTGGTAAAGGAAGATATTCCTCATGTACGAGTGGAATTGGTGAAATAGGATCTTCTACCTGGGGAGAAAGAACAAGCAAAATAAATGCCACTAATTGTGGGGGAGGAGTTGATAAAATGGGTACCTCCTGTTGAGGGAAAGGTTAAATTAGAGGTAAAGGAAAGACCATATTAATGGTATGGATATTGATCACATGAGTTAGTCAAGGTCTGAATAATATTTTAATTGGGTGAATGGTTGGGAAAATTCCATTTGAACACATCCACATTTTTATTAGTAGGTGCATTAGGATTATCCAAGATGAGATCACCCCTATCAAGCATGTCTTGAATAATGTTCTTGAATGTTTTATAGTTATTAGAATTGTGGCCGTTAACTTGATGGTAGCCGTAAAACTCATCCTCCTTATACCAAGTTGAAATAGGATAGGAGGGGTCAAACTGTATAAGAGGTTTGATTTGAGGAAGGTTTATGACACTTTGTTGCAATAGTTTTTCCAAAATAGTGTATATGACTCTCCAATGGGAGTGTATTGTCCTTGTTCATACCATTGCTAAAAATTATTTGTCATATTTTGGGAAGTCAAGGAATTAGGTTGGTTTGTGGTTATGGAAGAAGCTAATTTAATGACCACTACATTAGTGGATCCTTTAGATTTTTGGTTAGAAAGAGAAGTTTTAGAAGATGAAGAGTCATTCAATTTGGAATTAGCATTCTTACTATGCAACTTAACTCTGCCTTTATTTATAGCCCAAATATTGAGTTTTTGCACCATTGTAAAGGCCTCATCAAATGTGTGGAAAGTTTATACTCAGAGTGTGGATTAAATGTGCTTAGCACATGCCCTTGAAAAGAGCTCAATAAGCTCAGGTTGGGGTAAGGAGAAGGAGAGTTGATTGATCAAGCCTTTCTAGTGAATGATAAAAGATGTGATAGAATCATCATCAAATTGTCTATTAGAATAAAGGTCTATAATAGAAAAAAATTTGGAAATGTTAATAGAGAAATGGTCTAGGAATTTTTTGTGTGAGTTGGGTAAATGAGAAAAGGGAGTGTTGAGTTATAGAGCTATACCAATCTAGGGCAGCACCCGAAAGAGACATAGGGAAAGTGTATAGTAATAACACATTATCATGCCCTATTAAATAACAAGCATGTCTAAATGCTCACAAATGCTATTGTGGGTCCTCTTTACTCTAGAAATAAGTAAATTTGGGGATTTCCCATTGGCTTGGATAAGGGAGAATAGGCACAGAAGGATGAATGGGTTCATTGCATATCTGATCATAAGATAACACATTCTTTGAACCTGAAAAAGATATCTCTAGATTATATATCTTGTCCATCAACATCTTAATGATGTTTGGAGGGGGATTAGTTTGGGAGATACCCCCTAAGTTATAAAGAACCTGATAGGAAGTAGAGGGAACATATTACATATCTTGTTGAGGTTGTGTTGGGGCACCATATGGATAATGAGTCATAGGTTGGGGGCTGGAAAGAAAAGGGGCTTGTCTCATTTGGTTAGAGACTATGCTTTGGTTGGATGTTGTTATTATAGGTTGGGTTATTGAAATGGTTAAAATAGATGAAGGGTGAGTCATAACTTGGGTAATCATAAGTGTGATATTAGATGGAATAGGTACCACTAAATTCTAAAATGGGGTGAGACTTGACTAAACTGTTTGTAGTTGTGAAAGTAGGGAAGTTATGTCATGGTTTAGGTAGGAATGGGTAGTTGGTGATGCTAAAATTTAGACATTGTTTATGGTTGAGTTATTTATTGAAGTGGTGGTTTGAGTAACCATGGGTAAAATAGTGGAGAAAACTGAAATTGTAGTTATCTCCATTAGAGAGGTTGGTATACCATAGAGTGGGTCACTCAAAGAATTATGGGTTTGACTCATGGCATGGTAATGTTAAAGGGCTATCACATTGCAAAAAATAAATTTAGCAAAATATTGATCCCCTTCAGGCATAATAGGAATTTGGTTGGGTTTGGGATTATGTTCCATATCTAAAGTATGCTCCATGATAGAATCAACAACAAGAGGAGAAGGTGGAAGTCGCTACCAGATTTTATAATCAACAAGAATTTTGGCTTGGGCTCATGTTAATACCATGGAAGAAGAAGTATAAATAATATTAATACTCTATATTAGTGACAAAATAAGGAAAATCTAGTTTTGGATGTAGGTAAGGAGGTTATTTTAGCTTTTTATTTTAAGAAAATTAAAATTACATAATCACCAACATCGGTCATTTGACCGATGTCAGTAATAAAAGTTTTCCAACATTGGTGGGATTAACTGATATTGGTAGGCTAAAGTCTACTAATGTCAGTTTAATTAACTGATGTCAGTCACTATGATATTTTAGGAGATGGAAAATCCAATGTTTTAGAAACCTAGGAGTAAAAATCTAGGTAAAATAGATACTATAAGAGGTTTATGTAAGAAGAAAGAACACTCAGAAAACTTGATATAACAGATTATGAAAACTAAGTATTACATATAGTGTTGATTTTATGAATCAATGGAAAAACATCCTTACCAACTCCAAAATACAGAAGGTAATAAAAAATTAAAAAAAGAACATGCAGCCACTAATTATTAACTCTTAGAGATTAATTTTAGTCTCATGTTGGCTTATGCCTTATTCAGATAGTGAAAAGAGAATTTGGTTATTAAAGGTAATAAAAATCAATCTAGAGCTAATTTCAAGTTAGTTTTAGTGCTCAAGAGGAAATATATGTTAGACCAGGTACATGGCTTGTTATAGGAGCTTGCTCCCCACACTTCACATACCTAAAGTCAAGCTAGGCTAATTAGCCAAAATATACCTTATTCCTAGAGTTTATACTCCACCAGAGAACAAAGTGGGTTCTCCCCTTCGTGGTGAAATCCAAGTAGGATAGCCAAGTAGGGTAAGGTGATCTACCAGGTGATAAAATCTTGATGGGCCTTGTCTCAAGTGAGTTATGTTTATCTTTATGAGTGTGATTTGGTTGTGTAACATAGGTGAACTAAAATTTATTCACAATTATTTTAATTAACTAGGTGAGCTAATATGCAATAAACAAATAATGAAGTGTAGTAAGTTTTAAACCCAAATCTGAACTATTTAGATTCAAATGAAAACAATGATGAAATAAGAGTAGAGAATGAAATTCACTATCCTAATGTGCATGAAAAAAATAAATAAAGAAGATATTATTTTAACTTGTAATAAAAATTATAAATTGCTTTTAGAGGCAAAGAGACAAGAAGAGTGGCAAAGAAGAAGAAATTTAAGTTTATTGCCCTTAAATAGAAAATAAAATGTTGAATTTTTTGATTTGAGGGAGAAAAGAAGGAGAAAGTGCAAAAATATAAATTTTAACTATAATACACCTATATGAATGCTTAAAACAAGCAATGAACCCAAGGAAAACGTATGAAGGTGGTTGAAGCTCTTTAGTCATATATCTAACATTTACAGGGAGTTAAAAATATTAAGAGAGCCAACAAGTGAGTGAATCAGTGTTTGAAAATTCTTTTATGGCCTTTGTATGGCCTTTTTTTTAAAAAAAAAAAATTGTATAGTAAATCTCTGTTCTGGTCACTCCATTGGCTTAGTTTGACCATTTCCAAGCATTTTTTACCTTTATTTCACTTGATTTAGACTCTTATAACTCATTTAAAAAAAATATCTCCTCTTAAATATCATTTTTTAGCATGTGTGAGATATAAATCAGTAAAAAATTAGATTTTGGGTAGTAAATCTCAATTTTATTTTTTCTATTTACTTAGTTTGGCCATTTTCAAGTAATTTTGATATTTACTGTCTAATTTAGTCTCCTACAACTTTTTTTAATTTTTTTCTCCCCCTAAGCGTCATGCTTCAGCGTGTATGGCCATGGAATAAAAAAATAATACAAATCATGTATTCTCAATCATTTTCTAATATTTAGAAGTTGATTTCATGTTTTCTACAATATTTAAGCCTATTGGAGACATTTTCATACCCTGAAGACTATCAAAAGGAAATCTATATTTTTTTTACTTCTACCTGGATACCATACTATGCCATAACATTATTAGGAGCATTAAAATATTATTTTACAATCAAAAAATCATAGATATGGATCTACCAGTAGCTTTGAATGCAATTTGCAAGTGTTTTCAAGCTTTGGATCACTAAAAATGGATGTCTAGAGCTCCTGCAATCCTTCCCTACTCTCCACCTGTGTCATGCTTCTATATAAAGTGTGTTATAGTAAATAATTAGTGGGTATGTTAAATTTTTAATGCAATTATTTTTAAAATAAAATATTTATTTAATTGGCTATATTCCACCCAAGCAGTGGACCCCACTTAAGTTTTTTTATTTTATTTTTTTTCCAAATTTTAAATAAATGCTTACATTTTATTATGAAAGTCTTTAATTATGATTTATTTATTTTTAAAAATAAAAATAAAAAATAAAAATTAGAACATAAAATGATTAAACATAAAATATAAGTTAGTGCTTTGTGGGTGAGTTTTAATTAGCCAATTTTCCATGCAAGTACATGGTGGGCCTATGTGTGTTGACTTATTTTTTCCAAAAAAAGATTAAAAAAATATTTATTTTTTAATTTATAAAATCATGAGATATTTATTTTACATGTATTGAATATTTTAATTTTTTTTTAAAATCATAATTAATTAAATCATGCAGCTTACATGTAAAATCTTGTATTGGACAAAAGAAAGTTTACCAATATTTTTTGGAAAATATTTATAGATACAAAATCCTTAAATTAAATATCAATCCCTCTATATATATATATACGATTAAAATTAATTAATTGTTTTTAAAATAATTAGTTAAAAAGTCTGGTTATTAGTCATGTAAAATCTCACGTATGAAGCTTGCAATGTTTTTGACATTTTTGACACCCTTGACTTGTCATATTCTTTGTCAAAGATGATCATGTTACTTATCGATATTAAGGTTTTTGCACCTTCTAGACACATTGAGATGGTGTTTTATTTGATTTTAAGCCTCTTATTATTGATTTTATAATAATTTATTCAAATAGTGTGATTTGTGACACTATTTATGATATTTGCGACACTTGTAACTTTCACCCTTGTTGCAATTATTTAATTTCAATAAACTAAAGTGGCTAGTGTTGTTTACACACTAGATTATATGTATTTATTACAAAATCAAGTATATATTACATTAAAAATTTTGCTTTCTAAAACCTTTTTTTTTTTTTAGTATAAAATGCAAACTTGTATTGTCAACTTTAAAAGGAAGAAAAAATATTCATGACTCAAATTATAATATGAAATTATTCCTAATAATATAAGTAATGTTTGGTTAACTTCTTATCAAATTATTAGTGAATTTATTGTATTTGTATCACATAAACTACTTGTTAAATTTAGCATGCTTGATTGCAATCTTACATATATTTCTATTGAAGGTTGTGTTAAAGTTTGATCTAAAAACTGTGTGTAATAAAGCTAAACCCTATTTACAAATACATTATTCATATTTTGATTTATCTAACCATTATTAGGATAGATATTTCATAAGATATGAGTGTTTCTTCCAAATTTATGTAGGATCTCTACTTGGATCATTGAAAATTAGCAAAGTGAATACTTAAGTATATAAAAGAAACAGTAAACTTTGGTTTATATTATTTTTGCTTTGATTATGATAATTTATTTGGTTATTATGATGCTAACCATACTATGATGAGTCAAATTTTGGATATATGTTTATGTTTGGTGTAGGTGTTATCACTTGGAATACTTAATGTGGAAGTTGATAAAGAAGCCTTGTGGCTATGAAAGATGATAGAAGAACATCATGTGGGAGTTCCTCATTATACCAACCTTCTTGGTGATAGTCAAAATTTTATAGCTTTGGTGAAAAATTTAATGCAACACCAACAAATTAAAGCATATGGAAGTTCATTCAATCTTAGACTTATCAAAGTTACCATTGAGGGGGAGTGTGCATGACAATGTCACTTCTTAATAGTCTTGTGGGTCATGTGTTTCCTTCTATTTCTTTATACTTCTTATTTGAAAGCACTGTAATATATCACTTTATGTGATTTTAGTAAATTTCATATAGAAGTCTACATTTTACCCAACACATAATAGCATGGAAGTCTTTATGTTATAAAATACTCCAATATGTTTGGTTGATTATTCATGAAAAATTATGGGATGTATTCTTACTGTGGGATGTAGTCTCACAGTCATTATAGCCTAAATTCACTTTAAGTGGTTTAGGATAAAATAGTCTAATTCTTTTAAAGGTGCTTATAGGAACATAGTGCAAAACTTTTAGGTGTTTATGGACGTATAGTGTAATCCTTTCAAAGGTGACTATGTAATTGTGGTTACATAGTGTAATAAATTTGGGTATTTATAGTTGTATAGTGTAATTTTTTTAAAGGTGATTATGTAATTGTGGTTACATAGTATAATACCTTTGAGTGTATATAGTTAAATAGTGTAATAACTTTAGGTGACTATGTTTACATAGCATAATTCCTTTAGTGACTATGGCATGATAAAGAATGTTTCCTTCAATTATTACCTCTTAAAACTCATCATGTAGATGGTTCATGAAGTATAATTTTGTTATGTTGTTACCTCCTAAAAATCACCATGTATCCCCACTTAACATTAAGAGAGAGTTTTGGAACAATTAATTGTTAGGTGGTATTATTTATGTACCTGTAATACATTAAATTACATTGATTAAATAATAATATATTTTATTAGTTATCATGAGTTTATCCTCATGTAAATAAATATTAAAACATATTAAATAACCTTTAGAGAGGTGGGACCTATTAGTGTGGTGGTTAAAAAAGTCATTTATAATGGGAAGATTACCTTGCCTATATAATAAAGAGTTTATATTGTAAGTTGTAATGAAAAAAGAAGTGAGAGGAAGAAAAACTATATTAGGTAATTGTTAGTTTCTCATAATATGAGTAATATTTGTGAGTTTTTTACCTCTTTGAAGGTTTTCTGATTTATATCTATGTTATGGTGTGTTCAACTTTACTCTCATTATTTTATGGTGAATGTCTTTGCAATTAGTCTCACATCTAGATCTGGTGTTTGTATGTAATTATATTGATTGTTCTATCAAACTCTATATCATTATTGATAAAAATAATTTAGGTCTTAGTTTAAGTTGTCTAGGGGCTGACCTAGACCCTAAATATGTTTTATCAATTTGAGTACAAGGTCAATGGGGCTAACAATGTAACGTAAACCATCAAAAAGGGTTGTAGGCTTAAGAAGGGGCTAATGAGTGTGGTAAATGGTTAGAGGAGGGTGAAAGATAGAATACAAAGCATAGGAAAGTGTTTTAGGAGGTTGTGTAGATATCAAGTGGTGGTATAGGGAAAACAATCTTTCAAAGCACCAATGGTCTATACACCCCTTTCTCAGTGCACCCTTTAAGGTATGCACTAAGAGAGATTGAGACTTGATGGGTTCTTTCAAGAGAGAAACACTACTAATTGATAAGAGTTTTAAAATATTATGTGTATATAAATAATATGTATTATATAATTTATAGTAGGGAGAACAAATGAATTCATTAAATCCCTTTATTTTATAGTGGTAATAATAGGTAACTTAGATTGGATTTTGTGATAACAGAATTAGAGGAAGGCTTGGAATCATTAATTGTTAATTTTAGCCTTATAATGTTCTTAGATTTGATCATTTTGACCCATTTACTTACATAATTGATCCCAATAAGATACACTATCCATGTATAAAAATATAGAAATATTACCTTCATGAATTGTGTTAACCAATAATGTTCATTAAATATGGCCATAAATAATTTCTATTAATAAGGAATAATCAAAAATTAGGTCTAAAAATAAAACCCTAAATAATCAAAAACTAGGTCTAAAAATAAAACCTTAGAAGGATGAATCCTAAAAAAAAAGTAGGTTTGGCATGGTTTTATGTGTAGAGGTTTGCCAATATGTTTTACCCTGATCTAGTTTTACAACCCTAATAGGATAGGAACTTGAAATGTAATTCAGATATTAAGATATGTAATTCAAGTATACGTCTGAATTTAGGATTGTGATTCATCTAGTTTAGGAACTATATTTCTATCTCTACAATGTCAATTTTGTCAATCTATGTCAGTATCACTAATTGATACTAACTTATGTTTTTCACTACTAATCTACATAAAAATGAGGGATTGTGAACATACGATAACCTTTATCTATCTTTATATGCTTTGTATATGTGATTGTGACCCTTGATTTTGAGTATATCTCTAGAAATCAACCTCCTTCACCTCGAAACCCAAGGTGTGCTTGTGAGGGATAGAAACATATAGAAAATAGGAAAGTGTAATGGGTTGAGCTTACCTTAATTAACCTCATTTGATTATTTATTGTTGTCATATATCTAATACTTTGAAGAGAGAAATAAAGCCACACATAGTTCTCCCACCTAATGTGATTGTCTAATTTTTCTCCTTTATTATATGTATACAACTAATAATTTAGATTTGATACTTAAAAATGCATGTTTTGAATTGGATTTAATTTAATTTAGACTTAGATTGTGACTACTCCTACTGATATATGCATAATTTTGGAATAATAGGATATATTTTCTCAATGTGCAATAATATGTGTGTGTGTGTGTGTGTGTGTGTGTGTGTGTGTGTGTGTGTGTGTGTGTGTGTGTGTGTGTGTGTACCAAATAAGTGCCAATCCCATTTTCAATGAGAACTTGGTTTTTTATATATGAATCCAATTAGGTAATTTCTTATGTGATCAACATGCTAGGAAGATGGGAAGAACCTAAGTAAATGTTTAATTTTTAAAATTATTTATTTCTTAGAGAGGATTAGTTTTGACCAAATCGAGTCAATATCAACTGATGATATTGATGAAATTGACTTGTATATAATTGGAATAAATTGAATTTCTAGATATGTTTATGCAATATATTTAGTAAGGTTAAAATATAAATTTAGGTTCATTTAATTGTGTAACAACATAACTAAAATTTCAAACTCGTAAGATAACATGTAAGTATGAGAGAATAACATATTAGGATCGTGTTTATACACTCAAGTCATGTGTGGTAGATGTGTTTAAATCCCATCATTATCAAGTAATTAATACCACATTTTAGTATTTATACCATAAAATATAACTCCTATTCAATGTACTTATGTCTTCTAGTGAGTTTTTCATCATAGTTGTAACATAGCCTTTCTTCAAGACAAGCATGAATTTATGCCTTTGTAAGGTGTTTAATGGGGATTAATTTTGAAGGAGGGTTTGTGACTTGATGTGGTATTGTATATGTATTTAAAGAACTAAAACTATAAGATCAATGCTAGGAGGTGATCTTATCTTCTACAAGCTTGGCTAATCTTAATGCTTCTATCATTTTTTATGGTTTAAACATTTAACCTCCATGTGAATTATATATTTAAGCCCACTAATGAAAAAAATATTGAAAAAAATATCATTTAACCCTTCATTTTAGCTAGTGAATTTTTCAAATTCATCTTAATACTCATGAATGGTTCTATTTTCTCTTAGTTTGGTTAGGGCTCTAGTGATATCATCATAAGCTTTAGGACCAAAGTGAACCAATAAAAACATGAAAAAATCATCTCAAGTGGGTTATGTATGAGTATTTTTATACCATTGGTTCCATTAGATAACTTATTTATCTAAGTGAAAAGATTTTATGCATACCTTCTCTACCCCCAAATGTATTGTGCAAGCTGAGATATTATTTGGCACAATAAATCTAGCTGATTGGTTATGTGCCATAAATTTTTAGGAAGTTAAATTTAGAGCTATGACATTATTTAGGATAAAAATTATCTTTAGAATGTCTGTCATCATTGATTTTTTATAGATAATAGTATTTTTTGCATTGATGTCATGTAGTCACTCATTCAACTCAGTGAGTCGAGAGGCATATTGAGATTTAAATTCAACTCAGAGTTCTTTAATGTTCTATGCTATGACCTTAATTCATTCAAAAATAAAAATCATTGATTAGAGGGGTCTAGGGGTGCCAAAAAAGACTTATTAAGGTCTTATAAAATGATTAGCTTGACAAGTAGATCACAATGCTAAAATATTCACAAGGGTAAAAAAAGTGTTTTTGAGACTTTAGGTGAAAAAATTATATGGAAAATAAATCTAAAAAATTGATATTATTGTTAAAATGATCATATTTATGAGAAAATCACAATGATATAATCACCTGATGGATGAAAAAAATTGTATTATTTTTCTCTTTAATATCGACTAGTTAAATTACTAAGTTCAGGTAACCATTTTGGAATATTTTGACCCTTATAGTTGTTACAGTTATTGTGTATCTATTTAACTATATAATATGTTATTCTTTTTTTGAGTGTTGGTTTTTATTGTGTTTCCAATAAATCATAGTCAAATCTATGATTATAAGAATGCCAATGTTACAAACAAGTTTATTACAAGGTGTGTTTGACCTATGTGATTTTAAATATACTAATCTCATTCATAAAATAGCGTTGGCTCAATATTTTAGACCTCTAATTATGAAAAATAACCATTCCATAGCCCATTATCTCATCTCTGAGGTATGGTGTAAGTAACTTCCCATAACTAACCACTTACCATTGTATCATAGAAATAAATAGCCAAAGGCTTCTTATGTCTAGGCTATCAAAACAACTAAGGAGCCATCCTATATACTCTAAGGTATGTGGAAGCATAAATTTTTATACAACATTTTCTAATAGCTTGATATTGGGGATATTTAACCCTAAAATCTAGATGTGGGGAATTTAGGTTAAAGGGGTAGAGATAGCTTAGGCCACAAGAACAATAGACTATCTATAAACTAGGATAATTAATTGTGAAACATACATAAACCATATATTAAATTTATTATGTTGAGATATGTTAAAAGTATAAAGTATAGTAATTCTAGACAATTTAATGATAATAAACACAAGTTACTTAGCTTGTTTCAATGATAATACAAATCGAAATCTAGAATAGGGAGAAAGTATATTGAGTTTAGATTCTAGATTAGTCGTCTGATTCTATAAATTATAATTATGTAGCCATAGACACATTCATCGACCTAAAGCAGTTGTGTTGATGTTACTACCTGACTTGGATGCAGGAGTCTAGTATGAAATACCTATTGAAACTAGATGTGACCACCTATATGATTATATGTTTTGTGTCACCTTCACTTTAATGTATTCATATCTAGGTTAGGGATTGTTTCTCCTTGTCAAATATATAAACCCTAGTTCTTCATCTTCATAGTGTCTATTTAAAAAATGGGTGAGTGGGCACACATTATCGAGCTACCACAAAGATCCTTTTATCAATGAGTGTTTCCTATATAGCCAATATTTGAAATAGGGTATCATACTTATGTAGTTCTCCCTTACATTTTGGCTTGTGTGTGAATCATGTAATGTGTGATAAGTAAGTACAATAATGACCTAGATTTTAACTTTAAAAATGTGGATCATGCAATGCTCCTTCAATATTTTAGACATGTAGATGTGTTGTCCCTATTACTGATATGGAAATAAGATAAAATAGGGAAGCTTTGATCACTTAAGTGTTTATTGCATTTTTTGTAATCAATGTTAGATAAAGAATGAATGAGGGTTGATATTGTTTTTATAACAATCCCTTTGGAGAATATCTTGCATTAAATCACTTAGATTGACCATAGGAATATGTTTCATTTTTAAATTGGATGATTTTAGGGTATTAGACACTTGTGTTGGGATAGGACACTTATGTCAACATAGGCATTTGATTGGGATGCAATTGTCTAAGTAGTTGGAAAACAAGTGAAAGTTTATAACTTTTAGAGATAGAAGATAAACAAGTTTATAGCATTATGGGCAAGATATAAGGTTTGAGTCATTAGAATAAAATTGGTTGGACTAAGACATCAGCAATTAGGTATAGAGAATTAGTTTATGTGGGCCTTTTGGTAGTGGGAAAGGTCTATAAGATAAAGGTAAATCCAAAATATGTATTTTCTAAGTGTACAATACTGTGGTACTATATAGTTCAAAAATAGTGTATACATCTCCCCCCTTTAATCTAGTAATGAAATTTCTAGTTTAAAAGAAAAGAAATGAAATGTGTATCTAAGTGTGTATAGCATAATTTGTCTTTACTTGAGTCTAACTTGAGTGATTTTTTGGTTACTAACCTACAACCAATTAAATTTTATAGTATATAATCATTTAATATAATCAAAAATTGAAAGCATTGAAATTTAAAGAGACCAAGTTTTAAGAGTACAACCATGGATCCATGCAACTATCTTGCCTTTTGGTAATTTGACTTAAAAATATATATAATTAAGAATAATTATAGATAATATTAGGGAAAATATAAAATTTGGAAATTGAATATATCTAAATAGATAATGAGAGATTGTAGGACACATGTCCCTAACTTTGGAGAAAAGGTGAGTTTCTACCTAGTAGTTTAGATTAGCTCAATTATGCAACCCAATCATACTTATAACCTAGTGAATGTGAGTGAAGCAAATTAGCTCACATTATAAAATTGGTGAGGTTGGATGATGTAATCAATTCCATTCTATAAACTTAGTAAGATTGAATGATTTAATTACCTCAAATATACTAAAAAGTGAACTAACTACTACAATAGATTGGCTTAATACAGTTTATAAAAATCCAACTTGGTGGGTGATGACAGTCCCTAAAAGTGTTTGAAATCTAAAATATATTTGATTTTATAATATTAGGTGAACATTACATATCATATTCACCTTATATATATTTCATGTTGAAAGTATGTATAACAATGGTACTAATGTATAGAATTCAACCATAAATGTGTATCTAGATCATATAACTATGCAATTTGGCCAACTATGTAAGTGTCAAGAACACATTTCCAAAACATGCCCTCACCATATATCTAAATATAATAACTAATGTAAGTGTGTAGAACATGTTTCTAAAACATGCCCCCACTATATATCTAAACCTGAGAAGTAGTGTATATGTGTGGAGGACATGTTTCTAAAACATGTCCCCAAAACATACCCCCACTGTATATCTAAAACTGAGAGTTGATGTATATGTGTGGAGAACATGTTTCTAAAACATTCCCCTACTATATATAGATAAATATAAAAACTAATATAAGTTCCAATATAGAGGACATGTTTCCAAAACATGCCTACACAGTAATATGGGTATGTTGAATATTGAATAAGCATGGAGAATATGTTTCCAAAATATGCCCCCATTGAATCTAAAAATGTGAAAAAATTAGAGAATATATTTTATAAATAAGCCTCCACTATAATGAATATGTGAATAAATGTGAAATTCATGTCTCTATGGCATGCCCCCACTAATATCCCCCGCCCTGCCCCCCGCCCCCCTCCACCACCATTTTGAGGTGAGGGGAAGTATAAATTGGTAGTAACCTTGATAATTGTATAATCTATGTATAAACCATGTAGCATATAGAAGGAACATGTCTGAGTACATAGATAATTTAAGCACAAAGAATGTTATCACACCAATTCATAATATGTATAGTATATATCATGGCAGTGTCTATAGAGTAACAATACAAGCTTAATAAGCAATCAAGCACACATACAAGAGCACTCAAAATCAAATCAAAAGATAATGGTCCAAGGAGACCTCAAATAATGGGATTATTCAAATGTTTCACAATCAAAGGGACATAACTTAGTTAAATGTAAACAAAATAAATAAATGACATATTCAAATATCAGCATATAATAACCAATGACATATTCAAATGTTAAAAAGGCAAACAAAGGCATAGGGGGTGCAAAAAATGGAGCATATTCAAGTGCTCAAACAAGAAAGATAATAGAAAGAATAGACACTCAATAAATTTCATAACTGAAAGAAAATCAACAAGCATAAACATAGCATACTATCCCCTAGATCATATGTGTTAACAAAAAATGTTAAGTACATAGCATATCAAATACACTGCTAAAGATATAAACATAGATAAAGGCATATGTAAGTACAAAACCTCAAACATGATAATATAAAATGGCCATAGAATGATATAACCTAGATGTATCTTGAACAAAGAAGTAGATACCCCTAATGTCCACATGACATGAGTGGAGGGAAGGTCCAACATCAAAAAGTTCATGGATCATACATTTGTGTATGCTTGTATCACACTCAAAACATGTGTGAAACACATGTGTATATATAAAATATTAATATTCCATCTACCAACATGGAACCAATAACATGTATGCAAAGGGGATAATAGAACTTGTAAATGTTGAACATATTTTTGGACTTTTGAAGATTTTTTTATTTTTTTAGATTTTCAAAAAGGTTCTATGGACCATAAAAAGTTCCACTAGAACCCAAGGTTATCATCGATGATATGCCTATGTAGAGGCCCTATATCATGTGTTTCATATGTGTGTAGAGTATAATTAGAAAGTGTATCATGTTGTTTTGGTAAGTTTGTACTTGGTATCTTTGGTTTACATTTATCCACATTTGGTTTCTCATTTTCTGATGATGGATTTAAATGATAGGTACCATGGTTTGTAGATATGAATATATTATGTGGTAATTTACCGAATAGATCAAAACATAGCTTGTTGAACTATTCATCCAAAGATTATTTACCATCTATATGAATAATGAATTTAGCCTGATTTGAAGAAAGGCTTGTAGTTCCCTCCTTTATATCCATATTTAAAACATTAGATTTTTTAAGTGACTCTTAATTTGTGAACTCCTTTGTTAGAAACCCTATTTTAAATATTCAATGTGCCCATTTCTCTTTTTCTATGGTATCTTTTCTATTTTAACTTTAATCTTTGACTTGTTCTCATTTGTAAGTTTTTATTATTTAACAAAATGTATCTTTGAATGATTTCTATCAATGTTACCACTATATCCCAAGCCTTTTCAATCATTCTTATCATATGCATAGATAGGATGAGTTATGCCTTAGGAATCTTTTCCCAATCCCTAACCAAGATAACCAAGTTTTGTAAATATTTATTTCCAAAACCCTACTATTTGGAAAACTGAGTATCATTATCAAGATTTAAATTTGTATCCTTTTCTTGATCTGATTTTTATTTTTGAACCTTTTCTTGCTCTAGGTTTGATATATGTGACTATTTTTATGGGAAATTTTTTTTGTTAACCATTTTTATTGTTTTGGTATTTCTGGTATAGGAGAGGTACTCATAATGTGAGTGGTGTTCCTATTTTATGTATCAATTTTAAGACCACTACTATCTTTTTGACTTTGTATCATGTTCTTTAATATAAAACAACAATCTATATGATGCCTATGCATTCTGATTTAATTTTTTTAGTATTATGGATTTTAATTCCTAGGTTGTTAAAGGTCTAAGTATAGTAAATCAGGATAGAAATATGCAATAAATATAACCATTGATTTGTAATAAAATTAACCAAGTTTGACCTTTTTAAAAATATCAATAAATAATGTAAACAAGTATTTAGCTAGAAATTGATTGAGATGGGAGATCTGGAGGCTACAACCTAGGATAGAGATTGATCTGAGTGTCATAGTCAACACCGAGGTGTCAATAGCCTTTCTATATAGTAGTTCCCTAATTGGATAGTAGTTCCATGTGGTGCTAGTGTCCTTATTTTGGTTTTAGCTTCTATGAACAAAGATTCCAATAAGGGATGTTAGTATGGTGTTAGTCCAATAAAATAAAATCAAAATAACACACTAACACTTACACTCATAACCTAGACACTAGGGAGAGCATATGTAATAAAAATATAATATAAATACAACTAAAACACAAAATAAATCATTCCTTTATTTTCCTTGTAGCTCCAAGATGGTTTTTTGAAGTGGCATGCTCAGTTTGTGCATTAATAAGTCTTTGATAATGAAGCTCACTTGGCTCCTTGGCACCTCGGCTTTGATTGTTTGGATTAAGATTTAGGCATGGTAAAATTACTTTGAATGATGACTATAGAGTAAATCATGCCTAATAACTCTACAATATCAAAGCTTAGAAATGAAGGGGTATGGCATTGTATTTATAGCCTCAATAATTAACTCTCATACAAAGTGAGTTAAGGTTGAGTTTAAAAATGGAATGGGTTAAAAATAACCCTAGGTGAGTTGATACTAACTCAAATTAAGTTAAAATTTGTCATGTAATTATAATTTTAAATTATTAGGCATGGCTCTCAAATTAGATATTTTGAAAGAGCTTGATAACTCATAAAGGCAATGATGAAAAGGCTTGATATTTTGATTTTTAGAAGTTCCATTTTTAAATATTCATTAATTGTAAATAGATAATTCAACAAATAATTTAATCTTATTTAGTTTTTTAATTTATTTTGATTGGCATTTTAGATGTGTCAAAATTTGATCAAGTGCCCCACTTAATGGGTCTATATGCCAAATTACTAGTTGTTATGTTGCAAGGTGATTGGGGATGAATCCATGAGAGTTTATTATTTCATACGGGATAATATCTCAAATAAGGATGCCTCATCAAGATTATAAGCATTGATGAATGATGCATAGAAAAATTTGATATGTTTAGTTATGCCTAGGCTTAATTTGCAATGGTTGGTAGAAATCAATCTGAAGTCTTGGTGGAAGCCAATTGTGGCTAGAATGGGATGTCTATAGTTTGCCCCTATTTGAGAAGGTGTTTCAAGTGATAAGAATAGTAACATATTCTCAAATAATTAAAAGGGTTGTTAAAAAGTAAAAGAAGATAATGATTCAAGAACAATCTCCAAACAACATTTGGGAAGCTTATAATGATGCCCCCTTGAGGGAGTGCTAGCACATATGATTGATGGACAGTCCCTCAAAAATAAAAAATAAGAAGAATGAAATTAACCCATGGATGGTATTAACCCAATCAAGATATTTCTTACATGCATTAATTCAAAAATTACTAATTTTTCTAAAGGAGGTTATAATCAATAACAAAGGTGGAGACATTGATTTTCCCAAAGGCAGTTATAATCAGTGGCAAAGGTACATGCCCTAATAGAGTGGATGAATCAAAATAATGATTAGCCCATAGGTGGTTATAATCATTAAGATTAATATGATTGAATAATGATGTTTGGTTGTGCCTCAGTAGGGTAGATTGGCAAGCATAACTCAAGGATATAACATGTTACATAGATTAAAGATGAGTGGCTGCAAATATATATGTGATGGTCTAATGACTAAAGAATCTACAAACAACCAGGCACATGAGGATGTGAAAAGTGATGAAAGAGATGATTAAAAGAATAAAGGTGGTCGAGCTAACCTAAGATATGTCATATATCTAAGTGTTGCCTACATGGTCAAATAGACCTCAAGCCAATGTAGTTCACCTAGAAGTGGGAGAAAATTGAATGAAGAATAAAATAGAAGAATTGATCAATGTGAATGATTCAGTTGTACTTACCAATGTAGAGATGCTTGTCCTTATTAGCATTGATACAACTAGAAAGTTAATGTGGTTTATTTGATCAAGGAGGGTGGGAGCATTTACTAAAGTTACCAAGGAGAAGTTTTTGTGACTCTATTTTTTGTAATATTTCTTGAGTTGAATTTTTTTTATAGCACATGATGGTATGCATCATGATATAAAACACCATGATAACGTAGTTGAAATATGGATAAGGACTAACTCCTCATCCAATAAATAATTGAAAACTATGTACCAATGATAAAAACCATGATGAAAATGTGGATGTATGAATATGGATATACTCAAGAATAATGTGCAAGGAATCACCCAATGAATGCAAATAGACTAGGTCAAGGCACAATAATGAAGGCAAACAACCAGGGAAAAAAAAAAAAATAGTAAGCAAAGAAACACAAAGAAAGATTGAAAGTAAAAATAATAGAAAACATCTTGTTATCAACCAAGTCAACATCTATGCATGAAGACTTAATGGAATGATAAATGGGTGGTGCCCCCAAGCAAAGATACATGCAAAGGGAAGGTCACACCCCCATTGGTAGTGGAATGGAATAGAACTAATAATGGATTTTCCTTGGTAGGGTAGATTGAAGATGACTGAATAGGTTTAAATAGGATAAAAAATTTTGGATTTTCAAGCTTTATATATCTCTAGGAGATGGTAAGCTAAGTTTCAAATTTTTAGGATTTTTAAATGTTTTGAATGTTTTTGGAATTTTTGAAGTATTTTAACTCATTAGATATTGACAAGATACCACTCACAAAATGGTGAAAGCATTGGCTTAGGTTGCTCCTAAAATGGTGAGAGCATTGGCTTACATGGTGATGGAGGCTAACCATAACTTGAATCAAGTACAACCTACATAGTCACATTAGAACCTCAATTTAATGTAGTCATGTTAGCATAAAAGGAGGTGAGATCTGACCTAGTAATAGCAAGCTCTTAAATTTAGGCAAATGGAAAGGTAAATGATAATAGCAAGGGTGAGGTGATGCAGTAATGCATGGTAAAGGTGTTATTCCTAATTTTCTAATAGGTAGTTATAATTAATAAATAATATCATAGGTCAGTGATATTAATTTTCCCATAGGTGGTTATAATTAGTAACACAAGGTGGAACATTGATTTTCTCAAAGGTGGTTATAATCACGAACACCAATTAAGCATAAATAAAAGATGTAATTTCCAAATTTATTGTCATATTACTTTCATATATTACCATTTAAACACATAATTTTGAAACTACTCAAACTGGATTAAAATCCCATTGTGGAAGGTTTCTGAAGAACCAATGGAACCAAGTTCAAAAGGGTTAGGTAGGGTGGGTAAAAATAAGTTTGGTCAATAGTAAAGTCATGATATAATGGTCTATGAAATGGAATTATTCAAGGATGGTAATGGGATGGAACTTAGATATAATGGTAATAGGTTTTCCCCCAAATGATAAAGTAAGGTAAATGATAGGGCATGAAATAATGGCAAGGTGAATGGAAAATGAAAATGTCAAGATAAATGGTTCTATCAAGGTAAATATTTATGTTGTTCTTGATGATGTGGAGATGCACATCTTGATCAGTATATGATACAACTAGAATATTTAATCATGTAAATTTATATCCCATACCTCTTCTCAATAATTTCTCTATCAAGAACCTATTACAAATTTGGACTCCAAGAATGTTATTTTGATCTTCGTTGTTCATTGATTTTATTTCCTTTAAACATCGAGACAAGATGTCTTTTTAACCTCTAAAAAGGAAAGTGCAACCAAGGATGGTAAATATGGATAAATATTGGATTATAGTCTATTTTAGCAATGTAAAGGTGGATGATAATGGAATATATAATGGTTAGGCAATAAATGAAGATCAAGATTTTTAGGCACACACAATGTTGTTGATTCTAGATTCAACATAGTTCTAGTTGTGGTGGGGCCAAAGAATGTTGAATATGATCTCAATAAGACCAACAATTTTTTTTATTATTTGAGCCTAAGAGTAACTACCATCTTAATATGTTATAGATTGGAATGTATATTGATGTTATCCTTAATAATGTCTTCATCAAGTAGTGAAGAACTATTGTGCTTAGCTATTGGCACCTCAAAGAGGTTTTTACCAATGAATTTGTCTTGATTTTCCCATAGTGCCTCCAAGAAGGTTTCACTAAGGAATGTTAACTTTTGATTTTGATTAACTTCTAGCACCTCAAATAAGGTTTCACTATAATATGCTAAGTTTAGACTTTGATTGTCCCCTAGCACCTTAAGAAAGGTTTCGAAAGGAGATTGTTCTTCTTCTACATGAATGTGGTCTTGGTCCCCTTGATATTCCACAATTGATATGTAACCATGAATTAAGTTCAACAAGGTATGATTTTGTCTATCTAAACTGACACATGTGGGAGGTGGAAGGTCAATATAATGGCTAGGTTGGTTGGTGTTAATGGCATGTGGAATGGTAATGGAATGGAAATAAGCAGCACAGTTCTTGTAGATGATACTAGGAGAACTTGTGTCAATGATTAAGTAATCATTATCAAAAACCATGGAAGGATCATAAATGTATTCAAATTGATTTACAATGCATGTGTAACCAATGTTGTAATAACCATGAATGTATTATAATTTTAAAGTTGAGTCTAACTAAAAAGTCTCTAAATTCGATGTTGAGACTGACATTAATTTCACTTCTAATGCTAAATCTGATGTTGGTTCAAAAATATTACCTGACTTCAATTTTTATTCTTCATCTGGTGTGGATGTTTCTATAAAGATGTCTTGTTGAATGTTTGGTTTGAGATAAGTAATGGCCTATGACAACATAATGGGATCTATAGAGACTATTTTGTCAAACTGAGACTCCTCAAAGATGGAAAAAATGTCAAAAGATAACTCCAGAAAGACTATCTTATCAAAGGGAGGATCTTTAAAAATAGGATAATGGTCGAGGTAATGATTTGTCCAAAGGTGGTTATAATCATTAAGAAGTGACTCAACAAATACTATCTTATTAGAGTGAGACTCTTCAATAATAAGGATAGTATCAAAAGGTGATTCATCATAGGTTAACTCATCACAAATAGGTGTTTCAACAAAAACATTATGGATTGGTTGGTTCTCTTGGCCTTGGTTTATAATTAGTTGTAAAATACCAGTTTTGAACACATCTTAGTCTTTGAATTATTAGTTTTCTTGGAAAGGTAATGATTGGCTTTGTTGTGGCTTGATGATCAATATGGGTTTTCTAAATTGGGGTAATATTGGTAATGGATGGTGAATGATCAATGGTTGGATAATGTACTCTTTGTAAATAGGCTCATCTAAGGTGGGATTAATAAATATTAGTTGGCTCTCTAGGATGGTAGCTATGACCTGTCTAGTCATAATTACACAACCTTATTAGGATAACGAGATACCATACTTAGAATGGTTTTAATGGTAATGGTAGGGCATTACAAAGCTTGGTTGCTATCACAAGTTAAAGGACAAGGTCTTAAAATGATAATGGTAGGGCATTGTGAAGCTTGGTTGCTATCACAAACTAAAGGATGAGGTCTTAGAATGGTAATGGTAAGGCATTATGAATCTTGGTTACTATCATGAGCCAAAATATGAGGTCCAAGAATACTAATGATAGGGCATTCCAAAGTTTAGTTGCCCACACAATCTAAAGGAGGGTTAATGGTATAGGTAGGGTATCAAGTACCATTCGCATTGTAAGGGTGAACTTGGTATGTTAATCAACCAAAATAAGGTATCATTACATATTATGCTTGAGGATATTGGATTTTTTCCCTAGATTGAGTATTTTAAGGAGGTTAAGGATCTGTTTCACAAACTACATCATCACCATTAGGGTCTTAAACAAAGTCATTTTCCATGACCACATTATCATAACTTGGATTGTACATGGCTCAATTATGAGTGTAAAAATACATATCCAAATCAATGATGAACATTTCATAAAAAGGCCTAGAGTTATACAAACTCTAAAAAATATGGCCCAAAGGACAAATGGTCTAAACTTGGCCTAAAAGAGGAGTTGTATCTCTAAAAATGCTATGTGCCAAATCTTGGTATAAAATTGTCCAACGTAAAATGTTTAACACTAAATGCCTTACACAAATGATCAAGTGGATGAAATAAAACCAAAATTCCAAACTTAGGTACAAAGTGTTTCAAACAAGTCTAAACTAGGTCTAAATAAACAAAAGTTACTAGGTCTTTTGGAAAATAAGGCACAAAATCTAGACTCAAAATAATCATTGCTAAATCTTATGGAAAAGGTACAAAATATAGAATATAAAAAAAATGAGGTCTAAAAGGAAAGAAACTAATATAATAAATTTGAAACACTTTAACAGAAACTAGGCATTTAGATTTAAATACACACTTGATCACTTGGAAAAAAGATAGAACCTTAGGCACATGGAAGATAGACTACTTCCCCAAATTTAGGCATTAAAATAGTCTTTAAATAGAACTAGGAATCAACCTAAGTTACACAACCCAAAATTGAAAGGTAAATGTACTAAGCTAAATTTACACAAAGCCTAGATATAAACCAATCAATGTTTGAATCTGAACTTGTCAAGGCTAATTTTGAACTTGATTTAGAAGGCTAGGCTTTTCAAATTAGGAAACAAGCTAGATAATAATTAATAGCATGATGATACTAGGCATAGATCCAAAAGGCACATGTTGTTTTGGTTTTGAAATTGGAATTTGGGATATAAGGCAACAAGTCTTTGAAATGATTTGAGTAACGTAATGATTTGAAATTAATTGGGAAGTGTAATGACATGATTTTCAAATAAGTTACATACACACAAAGGTTTTGATGAAAGACTAAGGTAAAGGTGTGATATTAAATGGACAATGTAATGCCTCTTTTAATAAAGGAGTAATGTATAGACAAGACTCTTTTTTGACTTGATGGGTTCCTGCAAGAGAGAAAGCATCAATAAATGATAAAAGTTTGAAAATATTATGTTTATATAGATACTAAGTATTATATAATTTATAGTAGGAGGAATAAAGTAATTCATGAAAACCCTTTATTTTTTAGTGGTAAAAATAGGTAACTCAGATTGGATGTTGTGACAATAGAATTAGAGGAAGGCTTGGGATCATTAATTATTAATTTTAACCTTATTATGTTCTTAGATTTGATCATTTTGACACTTTTACTTACATAATTGATCCAAATAAGATACACTATCCACGTATAAAAATATGGAAAGATTACCTTCATGAATTTTGTTAACCAATAATGTTAATTCAATATGGTCATGAATAATTTCTATAAATAAGGAATAAACAAAAATCAGGTTTGAAAATAAAACCCTGAATAATCATATATTAGGTCTAAAAATAAAACCCTAAGGTTGAAACACAAAACCCTAGAAGGATGAAACCCTAAAAAAAAATTAGGTTTGGCATGGTTTTATGTGTATAAGTTCACCAATATGTTTTACCCTAATCTAGTTTTTCAACCCTAACAAGATAGAAAATTGAAATGTAATTCATATATTAAGATATGGAATTTAATCTTACATCTGAATGTAAAATACTGAAACTAATTGTAATGATTTGGATATTGACATATGCTAATTCTAGTAAGTACAAAAAATGGATGAGTACTTAACTTTTTTGGCTTACTACTTGACTATGATTTTATTTTATAAGTGTAAATCAATCTAAATTAGGCTTGTGATTCATCTAGTTTAGGAATTGTATTTCTATCTCTACAAGGTCAATTTCATCAATCTATGTCAGTATCACTAGTTGATACTAACTTATGTTGTTCACTACTAATATACACAAAAATGAGGGATTGTGAACATATGTTAACCTTTATCTATCTTTATATGATTTGTATACATGATTGTGAACCTTGATTTTGAGTATAGTTTTATAAATCAACCTCTTTCACCTTGAAATCCTAGGTGTGCTTGTGAGGGCTAGAAACATATAGAAAATGGGAAAGTGTAATGGGTTAAGATTACCCCAATTAACCTCATTTAATTATTGATTATTGAATATGTATCTAATTCTTTGTGGAGATAAATCAAGCCACACAAAGTTCTCCCACCTAGTGTGATTATGTGATTTTGCTCTTTCATTATATGTACGCAGCAAATGATTTAGATTTGATACTTAAAAATGCATGATTTGACTTGGATTTAATTTACTTTATACTTGGATTGTGACTAATCCTAGTTATATATGCATAATTTTGGAATAATAGGACATATTTTCTCAATGTTCAATAGTCTATATATGTGTACCAGATAAGTGCCAAGTCCATTTTCAATGAGACCTTGGTTTTTTATATATGAGTCCAATTAGGTAATTTCTTATGCCATCAACATGCTATTAAGATGGGAAGAACCTAAATAAAGGTTTAATTTTTAAAATTAATTATTTCTTAGAGAGGGTCAATTCTGACCAGATCAAGTTAGTATCAACTAATAATATTGACAAAATTGACTTGTGTATAAGTGGACTAAATTGAAGGTCTGGAGATGTTTGTGCAAGATATTTAATAAGGTTAAAATAAAAATTTAAGTTCATGTAATTATGTACCAACATAATAAAAAGTTCAAACTCATAAGATAGCATGTAAGTATGAGAGAATAACAGATTAGGATCATGTTTGAGAACTCAAGTCGTGTGTGGTAGATGTGTTTCAAGCCCATCATTATCAAGTAATTAATACAAAATTTTATTATTTATACCATAAAATACAACTTCTATTAAATGCACTTGTGTCCTCTAGTGATTTTTTCATCATAACTATAATATATCCTTTTTTCAAGATAAGCATGTATTTATGCCTTTGTAAGGCGTTTAATGGGGATGACTTTTAGAGGAGGGTTTGTGACCCGTTGTGGTGTTGTAGATGTATTTAAAGAACTAAAATTAGAAGATCAATGCTAGGAGGTGATCTTATCTTCTACAAGCTTGGCTAATCCTAATTATTCCATCATTTTTATCATTTAAACATTTAACCTCCATGTGAATTATATATTTGAGCCCACAAATGAAACAAATTTTGAAAAAAAAATATCATTTAACCCTTCATTTTGGCTAGTGAATTTTTCAAATTCAGCTTGATACTCATGAATGGTTCTGGTTTCTCTTAGTTTGGTTAGGGCTCCAGTTAAATCATCATAAGCACTAGGACCAAAGTGAACCAATAAAAACTTGAAAAATCATCCCAAGTGGGTTATGTATGAGTTTTTTGATACCATTGGTGCCACTAGAAAGTTTATCTATTTAAGTGAAATGATTTTATGGGTACATTCTCTACCCCCAATGTATTGTGCAATCTAAAATATTATTTGGCATGATAAATCTTGTTTCATCAGCTATGTGCTATAAATTTTTATAAAGTTGAATTTAGAGCCATGTGGCATGGAATAGGATAAAAATTATCTTAAGAATGCCTGTCATCATTGATTTTTTGGAGATAATGGTATTTTGTGCATTGATACCATGTAATCACTCATTCAACTCAATGAGTTGGGAGTCATGTTGAGATTAAAATTCAACTCAAAGTTCTTCAATGTTCTATTTCATGACTTTAATTCCCATATAGATAACAACCATTGACTAGAGGGGTTTAGGGTGTCGAAAAAGACTTACTAAAGTCTTGTAAAATGATTAGCTTGAATAGTATATCACAATGTTAAAATATTCACAAGGGTGAAAAAAGCATTTTTTAGACTTTAGGTGAAAAAAGAATTTTTTAGACTTTAGGTGAAAAAATTATATGGAAAAAAAATTCTAAAAAAATTAAATTCTTGTTAAAATGATCATATTGATGAGAAAATCATAATGGTACAATCAACTAATGGATGAAAAAATTGCATTATTTTTCTCTTTAATATCAACTGGCTACTTTATTAAGTTTAGCTAACCATTTTGGAATATTTTGACCTGTATAGTTGTTACAATTATAGTGTATATGTTGACTTGCATAATATGATATTCATTTTTTGAGTGTTGGTTTTTATTGTGTTTCTAATAAATGATAGTCAAATTTGCATATATAGGAATGCCAATGTTACAAAGAAGGTTATTACAATGTGTGTTTAACCTATGAGATTTTAAATATACTAATCTCATCCATAAAATAATGTTGGCTCAATATTATAGAGCTCTAGATATGACAAATAAACATTCCATAGCCCACTATCTCATCTCTGAGGTATGGTGTAATTAACTTCCCATGGCTAACCACTTACCAATGTATCATAGAAATAAACAACCAAAGGCTTCTTTTGTCTAGGATACAAAAACAACTGAGTCCTCTTATATACTTGAAGGTATGTGGAAGTATACTTTTTTATATAAAATTTTCCAGTAGCTTGAGATTAGGGTTCTTTAACCCTAAAACCTAAATGTGTAGAATATATGGTTAAAGGGGTAGAGATAGATTAGGGCATAAGGATAATAGACTATCTCTAAAGAGGGCCAATTATTTGTGAAACTCAGATAAACCATATATTAAATTTATTATGTTGAGATATGTTAAAATTATAGAGTATAGTAATTCTATATATTTCAATGATAATAAACACAAGGTACTTACCTTGTTTCAAAGCTAATACAAATCTCGATCTAGAATAGGTAGAAAGTATATTGGGTCTAGATTCTAGATCAGTCTCCTAATTCTAGAAATTATAACTATGTAGCCATAGACACATGCATTGACCTAAAATAGTTATGTTGATGTTATTTTCTGACTTGGATGCAGGAGTCTAGTATGAAATACCTATTGAAATTGGATGTGACCACCTAGATGCTTCTAGGTTCTATGTCACCTTCACTCTAGTGTATTCATATCTAGGTTAGGGATTGTTGCTCCTTATCAAATAGAAAAACCCTATTTTTTAATCTTCATAGTGGTTATTATAAAAATGGGTTAGTGGGCACACATTGTCGAACAACCACAAAGACCCCTTTATCAAAGAGTGTTTTCTACATAGCCAATACTCTTAATAAGGTATCATACTTATGTAGTTCTTGTTAATTATAGGATATACTAAGAGGGGGGGTGAATCAGTATATCATATATCTTATAAAATTTTACTTAATCAAATTCCACTTAACCATTCATTCAAGATATGCAATAACACTGAAATAATAAACACCACACAAGATAGAGAGAGACACTATATTTTAATTTGGAAACCCAATGTGGGAAAAACCATGGATAACAATCTCAAGTATATGAATGTGCACCAAATAAAAATATAATAATTTCAAGCACCAACTTTTAGGATCACCAACCCCTTTACTGAGCACCAATACAGTAACTATTCATGAGCACCAACCCCTTTGTTGAGCACCAACACAGCAACTATTTATGAGCACCAACCCCTATTGTGTATACCATACAACTATCTCTTAATGTTCCTTTTTCAACAAATGATATCATGTTACAATATCTCTTTCTTTTCTCTCCTTTTCTCTTCTAAGCTAGATATGACAATTACAAACCATTCTCTCTTACACATCTTACAAATGGCTTCTCAAGCCTTTCTTTATAGCTTGCCAAATGACCTTTGGCATTCCCCCTTTGTGATCCTTCACTCCCTATGGAAAATGGCACCACATTTTCATGACCCTTCAAATCATTGTATTTGAAAAGTCACAAGGTGACCCTTCATAAGCAAATGCATCCTTTCTCCTATTGTCTTTATCTTGGTGACTTTTCAAATTCCTCAAAGTGTCCTTTCATGAGAAATCATGCCCTTCCTATTTTTTCTTCACTTGATGACTCTTGGAATTCCTCAAGATGACTCTTTATGGGAAAATGCATCCCATTCCTCTTTTGTCTTTACCCCATGACTCTTTGACTTCTCCATGGGCCCTTTTTTGACTTTTATGCAACCAAAAATATATTGTTAATATTAGATAAATATCAACACATTTTAGAAAAAATATGAACATTAAATACACCTTTAGACAATAAATGCTATGGGGCCTTTATCAACAATGCTTCACCTTTGTCATTGATGGTAACCTCAAACTGAAACTGCCACATCCTAAAAATTGTAACACACATGCCAACCTGTATATATACCCAAACTAAAAAACATATAGTAACTCCCCCTTAATATATCAACATGTACCTATTTCTACACTTCTCCCCCTTTGACATCAATGGCAAGGGGCCTATCCTAGAGATAAAACTTAGCTCCCTCTCAACTGATGTTGATCCTCAATGGTAGGAAGTAAAATAAATTACTCCCAACTCCTCTCATATATCCTTGAATGTGTCCTTTGATCATGCCTTTATAAAGATATCTGATAACACATAAATTGTTGCATGTCCTCTGAGCATCTATAATCAACTCATCTAAATATTTTCTTCTAATCTCACAATCTTCTACATAAAAATTTAATGTGTATCCCTAATGACATATTTTATTTACACTTAATATATTATTCTTAAGACCTTCTACATACAATACATTCTTAGTCTTGGTTCTACCATTATCCAAATTCAAAGTACCTTTTTTAGCTATCCTAGTAGTGGTTTTGTCTTTGAATTTCACTATGCCACCATTGATCTTATTTAGAGTTCTAAACTTACTCTTGTCTCATGTCATGTGCCTCAAACATCCACTATCAATAAACCATGGTTGTTCTTCATTTCTTGCATGCAAAGATGTCTGAACTAATATAGAATATTCAAGTTATTTCTTCTACCATGAATTTGTCTGACCTTTCTTCTTGATGAATGGAGCCTTAAAACTCTTATCCTTCTTGATTGACTCGAGCATGCTTCTATAATGTTGGACTATGTGTCTTAAATTATTGCACTTGTAACATATTATGGCCTCTTCATCAAATCCTAATAGAGGAACAACAGAGTTGTGACTTTTGCTTGACCCTACATGAGTTTCCTTCTCCTTGATTCTAAAATTGTTAGCTCTTTTTTGAAATTCTATTTCCTTATGACCATATCCATTATAATAAAAATAGTAACCATGAAAATAGAACCTGTTTGTGTATCTTTGTCTTGATTATCTTTTGTAGCTCTATTCCTTCTAGCATTTTTTGTTTGAGATATCCTTTGCATTCTTCACTTCTTCCTTTTTTGTTTCCTCTTTTGTAAGAGCTTTAACATAGCTTTTTTTTTTCAAATCTGATACCTATCTTATCTGATATTGAAATTTGAATTTCTAATATCTTATTTAACATTTTAGTGCTATCCTCAAATTTTGAATCACTGACTACTTTATCATTGACTGCTTTCTCAATATCTTCTTTTAAAGAGGCAATTTAATAACATATCTTTCACATTCTTCACTTAGTTTTTGAAACTATGGCATTAGATATTTTTCATTCCTTTTGACTTCTTCAAAGTGTGCTTGTAGATCTTCAATTATTTCCTTTGATTCCTTATCATTTTTCTTGATTTGGCACTTCAATCTTTGATTATTCTTCTAAACAGCTTCTAATTATTCTAAGGCACAAATGGGATCTCCTTCTAGATTCACCTCAGCTTCATCTATGCTTTCATTGAGTTCTTCTTATTGATCATTTATACTTTTGCTTGTGGAGGTATCTTCATGTATGGTCATAAATATATTCTCTTCTTCATCTGAGTCATTGACTCCACTATCTTTGATTGAGTTAAGATATTTAAAATATAAACTCTTCTTCTTAAATCTCTTCTTATATTTACCTTTGAATTTTTTTTTGTATGTATACTTTCCTTCTTCATTGTCATCATTATTCTTAGCTGGGCATCTATCTACAAAATTTCCAATCTTACCACATTTAAAACATTTAAATGGCAATTGTCCTTGATATTTATATGTGCCCTTTTTTGGCTTGCAGATGAATAAGGCTTCATTGTCATCTTCTTCATTGCTAGATATGTCACTTGATTCTTTAATATTGGCCTTGTCTTTCTTATATGTCTTTAAATTAACTTCCCTTTTTAAGGGTTTCTCTTATTCGATTTGTGTCTCATATGTCATAAGAATGCCATGTAGTTCATCCATATTTAGTTTAACTAGATCATTCATCTCCTTAATTGTTAATACCTTTGCATCATATCTCAATGGTAGAAATCTCAAAACCTTTTTTACCACCATTGACTCTTCTAACTTTTCTCCAAGACCTTGAATTTGATTAACTATTTTATCAACCCATAAAATATAACTTGCTATATTTTCTTCCTCTTTCATCTTCAAACTCTCAAATTGTCTTCTAAATGTCTAGAGCTTAGCTTGCTACATCTTTCCATCACCTTTGTAAATATTCTCAAGTTTTACCCAAGTCTCAAGAGAAAATTTTCATTTCATAAATTTAACAAATTTTGATTCACATAAACCACATAAATTAGCATTTAAATCTTTAGCATTATTTTGACTTACCTTCTTTTTTGCTAGAGTAGTTACAAGTGTCTGTGGCTCTTCGTATTTCTCCATCACTTTATGCCAAATGTCAAATCCAAGGGCCATAAAGTAAGTCATCATCCTTATGCTCTAAAAATCATAATTTTTCCCATCAAATAAAGGTGCCTTATTTATAGAAAAACCTTCATGTGATCTAGCCATTATGCTTTCCCTGATCTACCTTCAAGCTATTAAAATTTTTCTAATGAACCTGATCTGATACTATTTGTTAAGTATGAGATATACTAAGAGGGGGTGAATCAGTATATCATGTATCTTATTAACTTTTACTTAATTAAATTCCACTTAACCATTCATTCAAGATGTGAAATAACACTGAAACAATAAACACCACAAAAGATAGAGAGGGACACTAGATTTTAACATGGAAACTCAATGTGAGAAAAACCATGGAGAACAATCTCAAGTATATGAATGAGCACCAACTCAAACTATAATATTCGTAAGCACCAACTTGTAATATCACCAATCCCTTTATTGAGAAGCAACAAAACAAGTATTCATGAGTAGTAACCCACAAGAGCACCAACCCCTTTGTTGAGCACCAACATAGAAACTATTCATGAGCACCAACCCATAGGAGCACCAACCCCTATTTTGTATACCACACAACATCTCTTAATGTTCCTTTTTCAACAAATGATACCACATTACAATATCTCTTTATTTTCTCTCCTTTTCTCTTCTAAGCTAGATATGACAATTACAAACCATGCTCTCTTTCACATCTTACAAATGGCTTCTTAAGCCTTTATTTATAGCTTTCTAAATGACCTTGGGCATTCCCCATTTGTGACCCTTCACTCCTCATGGAAAATAGTGGCACATTTGTATGGCCTTTCAAATCATTGTATTTGAAAAGTCACAAGGTGACCCTTCATAAGCAAATGCATCCTTCCCCCTTTTGTATTTATCTTGGTGACTTGTCATATTCATCAAAGTGTCCCTTCATGAAAAATTGTGCCCTTCCTCTTTTGTCTTCACTTGTGACTCTTTGAATTCCTCAAGATGACTCTTTATAGGAAAATACATCCCATTCATCTTTTTCTTTACCTCATGACTCTTTGACTTCTTCATGGGCCCTTTTTTGAATTTTATGCAACCAAAAATATATTTATTAATATTAGATAAAATATCAACACATTTTAGCCAAAATATGAACATTAAAAACACATTTAGACAATAAATGTTATGGGGCCTTTATCACCAATGCTAGACCTTTGATATCAATGAAAATATTTCCAACAGTTCTCCCCTACATTTTGTCTTGTGTGTGAATCATGCAATGTGTGATAAGTAAGTACAATAATTACCTATCTTTTAACTTGAAAAATGTGGTTGATGTAATGCTCCATCAATAATTTAGACTTGTAGATTTGTTTTCCCTATGACTGATATGGAAATAAGATAAAATAGGAAAGCTTTGCTCACTTAAGTTCTTGATTGAGTGTTTTGTAATTAGTGTTAGATGAGAAATGAATGAGGGTTGATATTGTATTTATATCAATCCCTTTGGAGAATATCTTACATTAAATCACTTAAACTAACTATAGGAATATGATACATTTGTAAATTGGATGACTTTAGGGTACTAAACACTTATGTTGGGATAGGACACTTGCATCAACATAGGCATCTAATTGGGATAAAGTGTTTGAGCAGTTGGAAAACAAGTGCAGGTCCAGAACTTATAGAGATAAAAGATAATCAATTTTATAGCATTATGGGCAAGATAGAAGGTTTGAGTCATCAAAATAACATTGGTTGGACTAAGAGATAAATAATTAGGCATAGAGAATTAGTGTATGTCAGCCTTTTGGCATCAAGAAAGTTTTATAAGATAAAGGTAAGTCCATAATATATATTTTTAAGTGTACAATATTGAGGTAATATATAATTTATAAATAGTGTATACATCCTCCCTTTAATCTAGTAATGAAATCACTAGTTTAAAGGAAAAGATATGTGTATTTAGGTCTGTATAACACACCTTGTCTTTAATTGAGTCCAAATTGAGTGCTTTGTTGGTGACTGACGTACAACCAATTGAATGTTATAGTATATAATCATTTCATATAATCAAAAGATGAAAGCATTGAAATGATTGAAATTGAAATAGATCAAGGTTTAAGAATACACCTATGGATCCATGCAACCATCTTACCTTTTGGCAATTTGATTTAAAAATATATATAATTATGAATCATTAAATCTAAGATTAGGAAAAATATAAAATTTGGAAAGTGCATATATCTAAAGAGATAGAGATTATAGGACACATGCCCCAAACTTTGTAGAAAAGGTGAGTTTCTACCTAGTAGTTGAGATTAGCTCAATTGTGCAACCCAATCATACATATAACCTAGTGAATGTGAGTGAACCAAGTCAATTCACACTATAAAATTGGTGAGGTTGGATGATGTAGTCTAGTCTAGCCTATAAAATTAGCAAGATTGAGTGATTTAATTGCCTTAAACATACTAAAAAGTAAACCAACTACTATAGTAGATTAGCTTAATACAGTCCATAAAAATCTAACCTAGTGGGTGATGATAGTCCCTAAAAGTGTTTGAAATATAAAATAAAATTTATTTTACAATATTTTGTGAACATTACATATCATATCCACCTTAGATATATTTCATGTTGAAAGTGTATATAATAATGGTACTAATGTATAGAATTCAACCACAAATGTTTATCTAGATCATATAACTATGAAATTTGGCCAACTATGTAAGTGTAGAGAACACATTTCCAAAACATTCCCTCACCATATATCTAAATCTAAGTTCTAGTGTAAATGTGGAATATATGTTTCTAAAACATGCCCCCACTGTATATTGTATTTAACAGTTTTGGAAATATTGGTATATTATTCTTAATTTAGTTATAGGTCTAAAATATGAAATCAATAAATGAATATGTATTAATTAAGATAAAAAAAAAATTATAATTTGAGTTTAATTTGAATCTTTATAAAAATATTAATAAGGGAGAAAAAAGAATACTTAGTTAGAAACTAACTAGGACAATTGTTACAGAGTTTAAAATTCACTATGCTAGACTAGGACACTATCATAAATTAGGATCTAGCCTTTGTCTATTGATTAGACAAGAGAAATAAATAAGACACCCTAGGTTTTTATGTTATATTCCTCTTCTACTGCTATTATCTAGGACACTTGAGCTTTCTATATTTTGTTCATTATGTCTGTGTGAGCCTGCTTATAAAATTTTGACTATTGGATGTCTTCAAAATTCCAAGTAGAGATGATTTAGTCTTAAAACCTTAGAGTCCATTGTTTTTTGATAAAATTTGAGAAAGAGGGGTGGTTAGTGTGTGTAAGATGCACTAAATGTGTATCCACACCCATTATGTGGGCACATTGCCTACATACCAATACTATGAAGAGGGATCAAGCCATATGTTTGAATATACAAAATACTTGATGTGCTTTATACAATAATGTGTATAAAGATACAAAATTATAAATTGGATGTGTTTGAGGTGGTTAGAGACTAGTGTGAGGAAATAAATAAGTTTGTGGTTATTTTAGATGCATGTATGTAGAGAATAAGGAAGTATGTCTGAGTAGTCTTACTTATATTCTTGTTTACTTTGTGATATTTTTCAACCCCCTTCTAAATGAATTTTGAATGGGAATTTATAGGGATCTATTGGTCATGGGCTGAATGTCTTCACATTAGGTCAACAAGAAGAGGAATAGGAACTATAAGGAACTGACCGTTGGAGGTAAAAATGCACTTCGATAGGAGCATTAAAAATGGACATTAGAGGGTTCATCGCTATAGTCCAAGTTGGTTGTTATTATCCTGAGGGCATGGGACCTATAGAGATGGATTTGTCATGGGAAAAGTAGTTTGTTTGAGTTGGAATCAGGCCTAAAAGGCTATGGATGATTGGGAATTAGTGAAAATATGCCTATGAGGGTTATGAGAGCAAGCAAGAGGGACCTATGGGTTAGGTGTCATTAGCCACACTCAAGCTACTAATATTCACATTTTATATCACTACATTTGCCCCCCCCCACTTTATTTTAGTGATGTAGTAAAGTGAAATACTACGATAAAAGAAAAATAGAAAGCGTACCTAAACTTATCTACAAAAGTGAAGATCATGAAGCTATGTAATGTTTGGTGTACATAGAGAGAGCATGATATAAAGTATAAATATGAAAAAGAAAATAAAGAATAGGTTAGTTATTTTTAGATATGTTATATCTAAAATACGAATGTACAAAGTTGGGTAAGAAAGAGAGAGGAAGATAAAAGAATGAATACACCTCAGTAGGTATGTAAACCAATAGAAAACCTATTATGATGTTGAGATCTGATGAGTAATATTGAGTAATACTAGATGATGTTGTAATAAGATTAATATCATGAATGGAGTTGAGTGCTCAATTCCTTGAAAGTGGCTCAAGAATACAAATGTTATCCCTTTGGCTCCATCATCACCCACTAAGTGAAGCTACATGATCATGTGTGTGTTAATCGATGTTTGGACTATGTGTTAAATCCCTCTGAGTAAGTGGCTCAAGAATACAAAGGTTAGCTAGTCCTTTGGCTCCATCATTGCCCCATGAAGTGAAGCTATGAAATAATATAGATATGAACTATTTGTTGTATGATATGGCTCCTAAATCCCATGAATGCTCTATAATATAATAATATGGTGTGGATAGCTGAATGTATGATGAAAACTAGGCCACTCTTGGCCACTTTGAAAGGTGGAAATTAAGCTTGTATGAAAGCCACTCCAAAATTGGGAACTAGGCTTATATGCAACCCATTCCAAAAATTGGAGGTTAGGATTGTATGAAATCCACTCCAAAATGATGCCAACCACCTAAAAATGGAATAAGGCATGCAACTAATGAGATTGCCTCAATAATGTACTGAACTCAGGAAGAAAAGAAGACAAATGTGTTGTGCACATTGCCCCCAATCACTAGTGTCTAAAACATGGATTTTGATCTAGAAGCTATACCAACTACCCTATCTAAAACTAGAAGAGAGATCCATCATGCCATGCATGATGTTCCCTATATCTAGATTCTCTAAGATAAAATTGTACTAAAATTATTGTATTTAAACTGGTCTAAATGTGCAAAATTGTAGCTAAACCTACCTTTTCACTTGAGTCTAGAATTTTTTTTGTTTGGATAGGAGCATCAGAAATGGACACCCTATTATTCAATGCTATAGTCAAATCTTGGCACTATTGTCCTAAGGTAATTTTGATGACTATTCTATAATTCTCACTATCTGCATGGTCTATTCTACCTATTTGTAGTCAAGTTATTGTTTTAGGTGTTCTAAAAATTACTTTTTTGATCGTTAGGAGCTTTGATCTCTATGAAAAAACCCCTATTTGTTGTCCCCTATTTTAAGGGTAGGAATGAAGACCCTATAATGAATGACCTCAAAAGAAAGAGCCCTATAAGTGTGTTATGATGTAAAGATATGTGATATAGCAATGGTAATCGATAAGATATCTCAAGATATAGCAGTTTGTAATGAGAGATTGTTAGATCAACATAGGTATGTATAGATAGATATAACAATGTAATAACATGTGTAATGGACTGAATTGGAACTAGAAGTATGGTTAATTTTTATCTGTTAGTTTTCAAGGAGGGATGGAGCATGATGTTCATCATGGCATCCAAGAAAGCAAAATAATTCTTGATGTGGATCATGGCATTAAAATTAATTGAAAAATAAATAAGCACCAAGCACACAAGGCAAGAATTAATAAGCATATAAGACTGGACAAAGGTCCAAACAAACAAGGTACGTGGGCACATGTCACTCAAATTGGAAATCAAGCATACAAGGCATGTTCAAATACCACATACACATATAATTGGAAACAAGCAAGGTTGGTGTGAAAGACACAATCATATGGAAGAGTAAAAGTAAAAGACATTGGCAAATGTCCTAAGGCACATACAAGAGACAAAATAGGAACTGATAAATGTAAACAATCTATTTATGCTAAGCAAGAAGGAAAGCATGTAAATAACAGAAATACAATCACATCTAACTAATCAAAGAAATAAGTGAAAGTAAGTAAGACATGTAATACAAGACTAGTTATATGCTAAAGAAATACACAAGTGTTATATACTAGTGGAATGTCGATAGAGTAATCTGTGTAATCTAGTCAGTAATATACATCAACATGATAACTAGAGTGTGTGGTGTAGGTATGACATGACCTGGATGGTGTTGTCATGTAGAAGATGTCCCCAATGGGTATGTATATTGATGTGTGTCTTGAATGTAGAAGTAAGATGCCCCCTCAATGGATAGAGTGAAGTGATAAAAGATTTAGATGTCACTGCACACACTCAAAGATGACTAAGTGAAGCATGGTAATGTAGATAAATTGACAAACAATATCATAGAGTAGTAAATGTGAGTCTAGCATTATAGTAAAAATGTAAATCATGGATAATGCATACAATCAAAATGTTTTTCTTGTATTTTTGAATGTTTATGTTGCTTTGAAATATTTGAATGTTTTTAGTATTTTTGAAATAAGCTATGTATAATCAATTGAATAGAAACTATGTACAAGTAATATAGAGAAGAAATGATATTAACCAATGAGTCTCATGTGAGATACCTATCATGGTGTCATGTATCACGGAGAGGGATTGTGCATGATCATGAAGCAAGATGGAAGGATTGAGACTATGGCTCTAAAAGTTGTATATGTTGTAAATTCTCTAAAATCTCTAATGTAAAAATCAACTATGGGATCCCCCTATAACTCTGAGAAGTAGATGTAATTTTAGGGCTCTTATGGACCCATCTAGTAGTAGGAGAAGCTCTCTAAACATGTACTCTGTGTGTAGAGGCATGAAATCTCAATGATATTGCCTTGGGTGTGAATATTGTAGATGGAAGTTGTCTGAAATTCTAAAACTATGGTTGTTTTGAAAGAGACATATTTGGAAGTGTATAAAATCTATGTGTTGGTGATGGAGGCCTCAACTATGTCTGAATCTGAACTGGAAGAAGAACTAAAACTAGGTGGAGAAACTCAAACTAGCAGTTCAACTGAAACTATTGACTATGATGTAGAAGATGGCTCTGAAGTAGGGAGTGGTAATGATCCGTAAACTCCACCAATAAACTCAAAATGAAGTTTAAAATATGAATACTAAATTTCTCAAAACTTATCAAATTCTCAAAAAACTCAAAAGAACTTGCAAAATGTTTTGGCATAAAATGTTCTCAGTTATTGAACCAATTTTTTAATAACATTGTGTTATAACTATCAAAATGAAAATTACTTACATGATTTCATTTACTAAATAAACCAAATCAGTAAATTAAAACAAAATCATGCATCAAAATGACATTTACCAAAAACATCAAACGTGATAATGGAGTTTGGCTCAACAATTGATGCCTACATCTCTGGGTTCTCTAAAGGAGTGGACCATTTCCATTAAGGGCACTTCAAACACCTAGAAATAATAAACAACTTTCTTACAAGTTGATCTCTCAATGCAAAAATTCACCTTCACCATGACTGAAATCAAGCTCGGCACCTTCGAATTCTGTGAGTCTTCACACCTGCAAAGTTGCTTCAAAAGTCCTAAAAATCTCCTAAATGGGTTAAAATATACTCCTCCAATATGCAAATTGGATAAAAAGAGTATTAATACTATGTATTATGGTCGTAAAATGGATAAAAATCCATTACATAAGCTTTTCCAAAGCTTTTAAAAAGTCTCAGCCTCTTAAAATAAAAAACACAGTCCAAAACTTTTTTTATTTAAGTAAAAACTAGTGCCTTTTATAACACTTCAAAACCCGTCGCTGAAGTGGTCAAGGCCTTAACCTTTTAGGTGACTGGTCAAGAGTTCAAAACCTCCTCCCATCTTTCTAGGCACTCAGGCTCTCCTTTCTAGGTGCTTTGACTCCTTGGGCACCAAGTTTGAATATTTCCTTAGGTGGCATGGAGGTTCCTCCTTTGGCACCTTTGAAAGGTTTGAAAATATCAAATGACATGTGAATAAAAAACACCTAAGCCAATTTTTTGCACCTAATTTTTTTTTCCACATGTCAAATGGCTATTGGCCCATTTTTAATTTCAATAGTTCCATGTGTCAACCTTTGATAGGTCCAAATGTTGAAACAACCTTGAAACACGTGCCACATGTCGCAAGGGACTTTTTTTACCAATCTTCAAATGACCATATCTTGAGCATCTGGACTCCATTTTGCGAACCAAAAAAAGTGCCAAAAATCTCTTGACGAGATCTATAGTGTACCACCACTGAAACTCTGACTTGAAACCTTTTTTAGATCCCATTTTCTGATCACACCTCTCCAATGGAAGGCTTTTGGTCTCCAAAAGTCCAATATCCCCTGAAATCTTATAACTGGTCTACTGCATCAATAAAAATAGAACCCAATCATATCAAGAGGTATAAACAATTGCATTAAAATGATTCACAATCAAACTATAAAAATGCCTAATCCAAAGGCATGAGTAAGTGAATCTGCAACTGCAAAAGTGATTACAACATATCAAAACTGTCTGCCCATGTCACACCCTGTAAAGCGGTGAAATGTCAAAAATTGAAACAACTCCCAATGTAACTGCAAGACAAGTTTATAATGCTAAAAATATATAATAGATGTTTTGGACATGTTGCAATACAATTCCCTAGTATGGGACTTATACGTTAAGTAAAATGCAAACAACCAAAAGTGTATGTTGCCTAACATCTAAAAATGCCCAAAGGGTCTTAAACATGCATCTATACATCCATGTGCCAAAGATACATTCAAAATATCAGTCAAATAAGTGTTGTAAGGAATTAACTCAACCTACAACATGCATTCTGCTATTATCTCCAATAAGTCCTCTAGACATCTCACACAGCATAAATAAGAGATTCAAAACCTTAGAGTTATCAAAAAGTGAGAATTTAAAAACTTCATATGATAAACCTGTCTTGAAGTGTTCCCACAAACTCTAATCTACATCTATCAAAGCTTATTCATTCCCTTAGGTGAATTCTTAACCATGCTTTGCAAAAAGAATGTAGTGATAATCCACTTAACCATTTCTTTCTTCCTAGTGAAATTGATTGTCTTAGTGGATTCCTTAGCATCATTATGGATTCATTTAACTTCATTAACCTTAGTAATAGGTTGATAAATCATCTTAGCTTTACCATGTTTAGAATGAGAAGATGATTGAAGTTTAGCACAATGATCAATCCGATGTCCACTCATATGGCAATGAGTGTAAATAACCTTCTTAGGTGAGGTCTCCCTTTTACCTCTTCTCACTTTGCCATGACGAGAATGGTCTTGAACACCTACAATCTAATTAATCATAGCATGTGTCTTTCCAACAAAATGCAACACTGTGGTTATGCATCCCACAAAAAGTGCATGGAAATAATTGCATTATTTTTTGAATGTTAAATCCAAATTTCTTAAACATAAAAAGTGGATAAGAAGATTTAGTGCTTACTCTAGTGTAGGAACTAGGAGGTGGAATCTCAATACCTCTTCTACCTTCCTTCTTACACCGTACATGCTCTACTAGTGGCCTCGATCCTTTGCTATTAGAAGCTTGTCTTCCTTTAGCCATGGAGGAAGTTTCTCCAATTTCCACCTGCTCACTAGTGTAGCCTAAACCTGCATGAAGAGATCTATGCTCTACTTGTATTGGGTTAGTAATTCCTTGGCCATCTCGACCAAGATCTCTTCCATTAAAGCCCATTTTCATCAATAATTTGGATCCTATGCCCTTAGTGTGTTGTTCAAAACTACCAAAAGCATCATTACTTGAATCCAAATTTGAATGGAAATAAGAAGTAGATGAATTACGTGGTGAATAACTTACAATGCATTCAGTCATAGTCTCTACATCTAAATTCAAAGGCTTTACCTTTTCATACTCACCATATTGTAATTTAATCAAGAGCTCATCCTTAAATTCAAGCTTTGATTTTAAACTTGTAATTTTCTCTTTAAGGGAATACAACTTACATCTCAAGAATGCATTCTCATCCTGAATCTGGCTATTGATGCTTTCAAGCTCTTCCATCTTGGTTTTATGTGACAACTTGCCCATGGTTTCCTATAAACACACTGATTCCACAATTGCACACTGCAATCTAATCAAGTGATATTGAAAACCAATAAACTGAAAGCAACTGTCAAACTCAATCAGAAGCTAACCCAGCATTCTAACTGCTCTGATACCAACTTGATCTATAAACTCCACCAATAAACTCAAAGTGAAGTTTAAAATATGAATATTGAATTTCTCAAAACTTATCAGATTCTCAAAAAACTCAAAAGAACTTGAAAAATGTTTTGGCATAAAACATTCTCAGTTATTGAACCAGTTTTTTAATAACATTGTGTTATAATTGTCAAAATTAAAATTACTTGCATGAGTTCATTTACTAAATGAACCAAATCATCAAACTAAAACAAAAGCATGCATCAAAATAATATTTACCAAAAACATGAAACATGATAACAGAGTTCAGCTCAATAATTGATGCCTACATCTCTGGGTTCTCCAAAGGAGTGGACCATTTCCATTAAGGGTACTTCAAACACTTGGAAACAATAAACAACTTTCCTACAAGTTGATCTCTCAATGCAAAAATTTACCTTCACCATGACTGAAATCAAGCTCGGCACCTTCGATTTCCGTGAGTCTTCACACCTGCAAAGTTGCTTCAAAATTCCCAAAAATCTCCTAAATGGGTTGAAATATACTCATCCAATAGGCAAATTGGATAAAAAGAGTATTAATACTATGTATTATGGCTAAAAAATGGATTAAAATCCATTACATAAGCTTTTCCAAAGCTTTTACAAAGTCTCAACCTCTTAAAATAAAAAACACAGTCCAGAACTTTTTTTATTTAAGTAAAAATTAGTGCCTTTTATAACACTTCAAAACATGTGGCTGAAGTGGTCAAGGCCTTAACCTTTTAGGTGATAGGTCAGGAGTTCAAAACCTCCTCCCACCTTTCTAGGTGCTCAGGCTCTCCTTTCTAGGTGCTTTGACTCCTTCTTGGGTACCAATTTTGAATATTTCCTTGGGTGGCATGGAGGTTCCTCCTTTGGTGCCTTTGAAAGGTTTGAAAATATCAAATGACATGTGAATAAAAAGCACCTAACCCAATTTTTTTGCACCTAATTTTTTTACCATGTGTCAAATGGCTATTGGCCCATTTGGAATTTCAACAATGCCATGTTTTGACCTTTGATAGGTCCAAATGTCGAAATAACCTTGAAACATGTGCCACATGTCGCAAGGGACATTTTTCAACCAATCTTCAAATGACCATATCTTGAGCATCTGGACTCCATTTTGTGAACCACAAAAAGTGTTGAAAATCTCTCAATGAGATCTAAAGTGTGGCACCACTAAAAATTTGACTTGAAACCTTTTTCAAAACCCAATTTTTGATCACGTAACTCATATGGAACTCTACCAACTATAACAACTTGATTAGCATGAATGAATTTTTCACATCTGTGAACTTTAGAAGGTATTTTTTTAATTTTTTGAATCCATGGTCAACTAAATAACATATTAAAAACTCCTACACTAGGAACAATAATGAATGGTGTGACCATGTGTGTTGGACTAACTTGTATAGGAAGTAAAATCTCACCCAATGAACTCTATATGTGCCCACTAAATTTATTGATAATTGTGTCCATCAGGGTAATATCCTACTTTGAATATCTCAAATTCTACAGTAATTTCATAGTGTACATATTCACACTAGATCCATTGTCTATGATAACACTATGAATAGGATGATTATGAATGTGATCTCTGATAAAGAGTGCATGATAATCTAAATCATCCTTGACTATCTCCTAATTTGAAAAGGAGATGGAAGGTATAGCTAGAACTCTAGAATTATATAAAATAATCATGTTACTCAAAGGATGTAACTCAACTGAAGGTGTCATGTGTGTATCTAGTGGGGGATGTGCATGATATGCATGGTGAAAACCTGATGTATCCCTTGTTTCTTATTTAGAATGCTACAAAAAAGGATCTAAAAATATTTACAAATCTTTATCCCATGTTTGATTTGCCTAAGGAGGCTTGACTAAAGTGCCAAGATCAATAACATTTCCATCTAGCAAGTCCTTTATCTTGTGTCTCAAACTAATACATCTATTTTTTGTATGTCCTAGTGCCCTATGAAACTCATAAAATGCATGATGATCATATCCCCGTGGAAGAGGATTTATTGGATCAACTTCCTGAATAAGAGGGAGAGATATGATATTACATTCCAATAGCTACTGTAAAACTCTGGTTGGAGGAACTGGTAGATTAGTAAATGTTTTCCAAGGAGGTGTTGATAAAACCACATACTAAGGGGGATCTAAATCCACATTAACTATAGGTTTATTCTAACCCTTGCTATCATTAACCTTGAATTTGCATGGGACTTTGTTGTTACTCTTGTTTGTTGTTTCTGATATACTTATGTAATTGAGTTTTCCCATTGAAATGAGTTTGACTTCCTTTTAATTTAGTTTATGATACAATTCAGTGAAGTAAGAGAACCTTTTAAACACTATTGACTCATGTAAAGCTAGTAGAAGACTCTATTTGAAGAGATCTTATAACTCTTGATTAATCATGGGGATAGTCATCTTAGCCAAGATAGTCTTATATCGAAGAACATAATCTATGATATGTTCATTTGAAATTTGTTTTTGTTGTGAAACTTGGGCATATTAAACCTTATCACCAATTCTGATGCTTAAATGATCTATGAACATGTCAGCTAAAGGATTGAATGCATTAACTAACTGATTTGGTAGACTATAAAACCATTGTAAAGCATAATCCTTTAGACTCTATAAAAATAGTTTGGTAAGTAGCCAATCATTTGACACATAGTCCAAGCATGCTACATGAAAATATTTCAAATGTATCTCTAGATCACCCTTGCCATCATATAGAGTAATCTTGGGTTGAACAAAACCTTGTGACAAGGTTGTGGAAGCAATATTATGTGTCAATGGTGTATACAGTAGAGTAAAAGAATCCAAAGCCTATGTAGGTCTAGAGGTACTTTTCTCAAGATGTAGCACCTTGTATTTAAGAGATCTTATCTCTTACACAAGGGCCACCACATTAGGAGACAAAGATGTTCTAGTTGTAGATGGTGGCATAGAGGCAAGTTGGGCTATTATAGGGGGTTATTTAGACATAGTTGCCCTCATAGTGTCATGTTCAACTAGATGCTTTGTGGTTTGAGAAGATTGACCATTGTTCACTTTTTTTTGTTCCTCTTGAAGTATTTTAATCATGTTATCTTGCATATCAAAGTGTTTAGTTAAGAGTTCTTAAAGTTCCCTTTTATCGATTTCATTAAAACTAGTGTATTAGGCCATTGTTAAAGTAGGAAAACAAATTGAAAATTGATTGAATTTTTATAATAATTTTAAATAAGAAATGTGCTATAGAATAAAAGTACTGAATATAAGAAATGTAAAGTCCTAAAAATAGCAAACTGAAAAGTGCATAAAAAGGATACAAAGCTCACAAACATGTAAGGTGATACTTCAAAAAGCAAATAGGAACTAGTAAATATAACTAGGGTTTTGAATGAAATTATTTTTACAATTTACTATGAAATTTTAAAATTTTATGAGAATTTATGATTTAAATATGTAAGTAAAAAATTAAAAAAATAAAGGAAAAATACTGGGAAAATACCAGGTCCTAGTATGGGTAACTAGGGTTTGAAACAAAATTATTTTAAAATTATTATGAAATTTTAAAATTTAATGTTGATTTCTAATTTTATTAGTTAGGTAAAAAATCAAAAAAAATATAGGAAAAACACTAGGAAAATCTTGGGACCTAGTATGGACAACTAGGGTTTGAAATAAAATTATTCTAAAATTTCTACAAAATTTTAAACTTTAATGCTAATTTTTTATTTTATTATTCAGGTAAAAAATCAAAAAAATATAGAAAGAATTAGAAAAAAATTACCCTAGGTTTTTTAGGGTTTTTATGCATAAATGAAGTCAAGTTCACCAAATGATTTAATAGTTTTGGAAATATTGGTGTATTATTCCTAGTTTAGTTAAAGGTCTGGAATATGAAATCAAAAATGAATATGAATTAATTAAGCTACTAATTTATATAATTTGAGTGTAATTTGAATCTTTCTGAAAATAGTAATAAGGGAGAGAAAATAAGACTTAACTAGAAACTAACTGAGATGGTTATTGTAGGGTTTGAAATTCACTATGTAGGACTAAGACACTATCACAAATCAGTATCTAGCCTTCATTTATTGATTAGATAGGAGTGTTAAAATTGGACACCTTGGGGTCCAGCGCTACAGTCCTCTACTACTACTATTGTCTAGGAGACCTAAGCTTTCTAGGTTTTGTCTATTATGTCTGTGTGAGCCTACCTATGAGATTTCAATTATTGGATGTCCATGGAATTTCTTATAGAACTAATTTAGTCTTCAAACCCTAGACTCCATTGTGCTTTGACAAACTTTGGAAAAGAGGGGGATTAGTGTGTGTAATATGCACTAAAAGTGTATCCACACACCTTGTGTAGGCACATTGTCTATGTACCAATACTCTGAATAGGCATCAAGCCATATGTAGTTCTCCCACTTGATGTGATTTGTGCAATAGTGTGTATGAAGATGTAAAATGCTAAATTGGATATGCTGAGGTGGCTAAGGACTGGTGTAAGAATTTGAGTAAGCTTGTGGATATATTGGATGGTTGTATGTAGAGAATAGGGAGGTATGCCTGAGTAGTCTTACTTGTATTCTTTCTCGCTTTATGATATTTTCCAAGCCCCTTCTAAATGAAATTTGAATGAGCCTTTATAGGGATTTGTTGGTCATGGGTCAAATGTATTCATATTAAATTGACAATAAGAGGAATAAGAACTAGAAGGAACTGAATGTTGGAAGTAAAAATGCACTTGGATAGGAGTGTCATTAATAGACACTAGAGGGTCTAGTGCTATAGTCCAGGTTGGGCACTATTGTCCTAAGTGTATGGGACCCAGGGGGATGGATTTGTCATAGAAAAATAGTCTGACTAAGCTAGAATTAGGTCTAGAAGGCTATGTATGATTGGGAATTAGTGAAAAGATGTCTATGAGGGTCATGAGAGTAAGCAAGAGGGACCTATATATTGCGTGTCATTATCCACACTCAAGCTACCAATTTTCACATTTTATATGACTACAATATCTAAACTAAGAACTAGTGTATATGTGTGGAGAACATGTTTCTAAAACATGTCCCCAAAACATGCCCCCACTATATATATAAAACTGAGAGTTGGTGTATATGTGTGGAGAACATGCCTCTAAAATATGTCCCCAAAACATGCCCCCACTGTATATAGAGAAATTTGAAAACTAATATAAGTTCCAATGTGGAGGACATGTTTCTAAAACATGCCCCCATATTAATTTGGGTATGTTGAATATTGAATAAGTGTGGAGAACATGTTTCCAAAACATGCCCCCATTGAATCTAAAATTTTGAAAAATGTGGAGAACATGTTTTCTAAATAGACCCCCACTACAATGAACATGTGAACAAATGTGGAAGTCATGTCTCTATAGCATGCCCCCACTAATATCCCACCCCCATTTTGAGGTGAGGGGAAGTATAAATTAGCATTCACCTTACTTCAAAAGGATAAGATAATTGTATAATATATGTATGAACCATGTAACATATACAAGGAACATGTCTAAGTAGATAGATCATTGAAGCACAATGAATGTGATCACACCAAGTCATAATATGTATGGTATATATCATTGTAATGTCTAGAGAGTAACAATACAAGATCAACAAGTAATCAAGCACACATACAAGAGCACTCAAAATCAAATCAAAAGATAATGGTCCAAGGAGACCTCAAACAAGGGGCATCTTCAAATGTCACATAATTAAAGGGACATGACTTAGTCAAATGTCCACAAAAATATTAAATGACATATTCAAATGTCAAGATACAATAAACAATGACACATTCAAATGTTAAAAAGGAAAAAAAAGTCATAGGGGGCAAAAATAATGGAGCATATTTAAGTACTCAATCAAGCAAAACAACAGCAAGAAAAGACACTCAAAGAAGTGCATAAATGAAAGTAAATCAACAATCATAAACATATCATACTAGCCCCTAGATCATGTGTTAGCAAAAAATGTTAAGTGCATAACATATCAAATACATTTAAAAATATATAAGAATAGATAAAGGCATATGTAAGTACACAACCTCAAACATGATAATTTAAAATGACCATAGAATGATATAACCTAGATGTATCTTGATCAAAAAAGTACATGCCCCCAATGTCCACATGACATGAGTAGAGGGAACACCAAAAATCAAAAAGTGCATAGATCATGCATTTTTGTATGCTTGTATCACACTCAAAAGATGTGTGAAACACATGTGTATATATAAAATATTGATATTCCATCTGCCAACATGGAACCAACAACATATATGTCAAGGGGGTAATATAACATGTAATTGTTGGACATATTTTTGGATTTTTGAAGTTTTGTTATTTTTTTAGATTTTTAAAAAAGTTCTATGGACCATAAAAAGTACCATTATAACCCAAGGTTTTCATCAATGAGATGCCTCTTTGGAGGCCCTAAATCATGTGTGTCATATGTGTGCATAGCAAAATTAGAAAGTGTATCATGCTCTTTTGGTAAGTTTTTACTTGGTATATTTGGTTTGCATTTATCCATATTTGGTTTCTCATTTTTTGATGGTGGATTCAAATGATAGGTACCATGGCTTGTAGATATGAATAGATTGTGTGGTAAGTTACCAAATAGATTGAAACATAGTTTGTTTAATTATTCATCCAAATATTATTTACCATCTATATGAACAATGAATTTGGCCTCATTTGAAGAAAGGCTTGTATTTCCCTCCTTTATATCCATATTTAGAACATTATATTTTTCAAGTAACTCTTGATTTTTGACCTCTTTTGTTAGAAACACTATTTTAAATATTCAACATTCCCATTTCTCTTTTTTTAACATTATCTTTTCTATTTGAACTTCATTCTTTGACTTGTTCTCATTTGTAAGTTCTTGTTCTTTGACAAAATGTATCTTTGAATGATTTGTATTAGCATTACCACTATATTCCAAGCCTTTTCAATCATTATTATCATATGCAAAGATAGGATGAGTTATGCCTTAGGAATGTTTTCCCAATCCCTAACCATGATAACAAGTTTTGTAAATATTTATTTCCAAAACCATACTATTTGGAAAATTGAGTATCATTATTGAGAGGTAAATTTGTATCCTTTTATTGATCTAAGTTTTCTTTGTGAACCTTTTCTTACTCAATCTGATATTTGTAAATATTTTTACTCTAAATTTTTCTTTGGTAACCATTTTTGTTGTTTTGTTATTTGTGGTCTAGGAGAGGTACTCATAATGTGAGTGGTGTTCTTAGTCGATGTATCAATTTTAGGACCACTACTACCTTTGTGACTTTGTATCTTTCTTTTTAATGTAAAAAAATAATCTATATGATGCCCATGCATTCTAATTTATTTTTTTAGCATTATGGAGTTTAAGCCCTAGGTTTTTAAAGGTCTAAGTATAGTAAATCAAGATAGAAATTTGAAATAAATGCATCCATTGATTTGTAATAGAATTAACCTAGTTTTACCTTTCTAAAAAAATAAATAAATAATTTATACAGGTATTTAGATAGAAATTGACTAAGATGGGAGATCTGGAGGTTACAAACTAGGACAGAGATTGATCTGAGTGTCATAGACAACACCAAGGTGTCAAAATCCTTCTTAGACAATAGTTCCCTAATTGGATAGTATCACCATGTGGCACTAATGTCCCTATTTTGGTGTCAGTGGCTATGAAAAAGGAATACAATAAGGGAGGTTAGTATGGTGTTAGTCTAATAAAACAAAATCAAAATAATACACTAACACTTACACTCATAGCCTAAACACTAGGGAGAGCATATGTAACAAAAATATAATGGAAATACAACTAAAACACAAAGGAAATAATTCCTTTACCTTCTTTGTAGCTCCAAGATGGCTTGTTGAAGTGGTTTATTTGGTTTATGCATCAAGAAGTCTTTTATAATGAAAGCTTGCTTGGCTTCTTATCTCCTTGGCACCTTGGCTTTGATTTCTTGGCTTAATATTTTGGCATGGCAATATTACTTTGCATGAGACTTATGGAGTAAATCATGCATAATAACTCTACAATATCGAAGCTTAGAAATGAAGGGGTATGGCCTTGTATTTATAGCCTTAATAAATAACTCTCATCCAAGGTGAGTTAAGGTTGAGTTTAAACATGGAATGGGTTCAAACTAACCTTGGGTGAATTAATACTAACTCTAGATGAGTTAAAAAAATTCATGTAATTATGATTTTTAATTTCTAATCATGGCTCTCAAATTAGATATTTTTGAAGAGCTTGATAACTCATAAAGGCAATGATGAAAAGGCTTGATATTTTGATTTTTAGAATTTTTATTTTAAAATATTAATTAATTACAAATGAATAATTTAATTAAGCATTTAATCTTATTTATTTTATTATTTTATTTTGATTATCATTTTATATCTTTCAATATTTGATCAAGTACCCCGTTTAATGGGTCCATAGGCCAAATTACTAGTTATGTTGCAAGGTGATTGGGGATGAATCCATGAGAGATTATTGTTGCTTACGAGGATAGTATCCCAAAAAAGGATGCCTCAATAATATTATGAGAATTGATGATATATTCATGGATAAATTTGAGACATTTAGTGATTTTTAGGATTAATTTGTAATGGCTAGTATGAATCAGTCTGAAGTGTGGTCAAAAGCCAATTGTGGTCAGAATTAGATGTCTATAATTTGCCCTTGTTTGGGAAGGAATTACAATCCGTAATCATAGTAATATATTATCAAATAATTAAAAGGGTTATTAAGAAGGAAAATAATATAATGATTGAAGAATAATCTCTAAACAACATTTAGGAAGCCTATAATGATGCCCCCTTAAGGGAGTGATAGCATATACAATTGATGGACAATCCCTCAAAAAGAAAAAAGAAGAAGAATGAAATTAACCCATGGGTTATATTAATCCAATTGATATAATTCCTGCACACATTGATTTAAAAATTAATAATTTTCCCAAAGGAGGTTATAATCAGTAACAAAGGTGGAGACACTAATTTTCCCAAAGGCAGTTATAATCAATGGCAAAGGTACATGCCCCATTAGGGTGGATGAATTGATATAATGATTTACCCATAGGTGGTTATAATCATTAAGATGACTTTTAATGAATAATGATGTTTGGTTGTGCCTCAGTAGGGCAAATTGGCAAGCATAACTCAAAGATATAAACTATTTCATATATTAAAGATGAGTGGGTGCAAATGTATATGCAATGGTTTAATGACTGTAAAATCCATAAAAAATGAGTCACATGAGGATGCACAAAGTGATGAAAGAGATGATTGGAATAATAAAGGTGGTAACCTAACTTGAGATATGTCATGTATCTAAGCATTGCCTACATAGTCTAAATAGACCTCAGGCTAATGTAGTTCACCCAGAAGTGGGAGAAAATGGAATGAGGAAAAGAATAAAAGAATTGATCAATGTAAATGATTTAGTTGTACTTACCCATGTGGATATGTTTGTCTTTATTATCATTGATACAACTATAATGATTAATGTGGTTGATTTGATCGATGAGGGTGGAAAGATTTAACTAGGTTACCAAGGAAAAGTTTATGTGGATCCATTGCTTGTAATATTTCCCAAGTTGAGTTTTATTGTAGTATGTGATTATATGCATTTTGATATAAACACCATGATAATGTAGTGGAAATATGCATAAGGATTGATTCTCGATCTAATAAACAATTGAAAACTATGCACCAATGATAAAAACCATGATGAAAATGTTGATGTATGAATAGGGATATACTCAAAAATCATGCACAAGGAATCACCCAATGAACGCATATAGACTGAGTTAAGGCAAAAAAATGAAGAGAAATAACCAAGCAAATAAAGAAAACTAGTAAGTAACTAAACACACAAAAATATTGAAAGTAAAAATAACAAAAATCATTCTATCGTCAACCAAGTCAACATTTATGCATGAAGGCTCAATGGAATGATAAATAGGTGGTTCCCGTAAGTAAAGATACATGTAAAAGGACACACCCCCATTGATAGTGGAATGGAATAGAACTAATAATGGATTTTATTCACTAGGGTAGATTGAGGATAACTAACTAGTTTTGAATCAGATAAATGTTTTTGGATTTTGAGGCTTTATATCTCTCTAGGAGATGGTAAGCCAAGTTTCAAATTTTTAGGATTTTAAAATGTTTTGAATGTTTTTGGAATTTTTGAGGTATTTTAACTCATTAAAGATTGATAGGATACCACTCATAAAATGGTGAGAGCATTGGTTTAGGTTACTTGCAAAATGGTAAGAGCATTGGCTTAGGTGGTGATTGAGGTTGATCATAACATGAATTGAGCATGGCCTACATAGTCCCATTAGGACCTCAAGTTAATGTAGTCCTATCAACATAAAAGGTGGTGAGATCTAGCTTGATAATAAAAATCTCTAAAATTTAGGCAAATGATAACAGTAAGGGTGAGGTAATGCGGAAGTGCATGTTAAAGGTGTTGTTCTTAATTTTCCAATAGGTAGTTATAATTAGGAAACAATGGCATAAGTCAATGATACTAATTTTCCCATAGGTGGTTATAATTAGTAACACAAGGTGGAACACTAATTTTCCCAAAGGTGGTTATAATCAGGAGTACCATTCTAGTTTAAATAAAAGATGTCATTACCAAATCCACTATCATACTAATTCCATATACTACCATTTAAACACATAATTTTGAAACTACTCTAACTAGATCAAAATATTATCATGAAAGGTGTCCAAAGAACCAATGGAACTAAGGTCCAAAGGGTTAGGTAGGGTGGGTAAAAACAAGTTTGGTCAATATTAAATTCATGATATAATTGTATATAATATGTCATTATTTATGGATGATGATGGGATGGCACTTAGCTATAATGGTAATAGGGTTGCCCCCAAATGATAAAGTAAGGTAAATGGTAGGGTATGAAATAATGGTAGGGTGAATGGAAAATGAAAACAATAAGGTAAATGGTTTTATTAAGGTAAACATTTATGTTGTTCTTGATGATGTGGATATGCACATCCTGAATAGCATATGATATAACTGGAATAGTCAATCATGTAAATTCCTATCCCACACCTCTTCTAAATAGTTTCTCTATCAATAACCTATTATAAATTTGGACTCTAAAAATGTTGTTATGATCTTCATTATTTATTAATTTTATTTCCTTTAAACATTGAGATAAGATGTCTTTATAACCTCTACAAAGGAAAGTGCGACCAGGGATGGTAAATATGAATAAATATTGGATGATAGATATGTTTTGAAAATGTAAAGTTGGATGATAATGGAATGTATAATGGTTTGTAAACAAATTAATATTAGGATTTTTAGGCACACACAATGTTTTTGATTCCAGATTCAACATAGTTTTGGTTGTGGTGGGGTTGAAGAATATTGAATATACTCTAAATACAAACACCAAATTTTTATATTGTTTGTGCCTAAGAATAAATACCATCTGATTATGTTGTAGATTGGAAGTTGTATTGATGTTATCCTTAATAATGTCTTTCATCAAGTAGTGAATAATTGATGTACTCAACTATTAGCACCTCAAAGAAGTTTTTACTAATGAATTTCTCTTGATTATCCCATTGTTCCTCCAAGAAGGTTTCTCTAGGGAACATTTACTTTTGATTTTGATTGTCTTCTATCACCTCAACAAAGTTTCACTAGAAGATGCTAAGTTTGGACTTTGATTTCCCCTTAGCACCTTCAGAAAGGTTTTAATAGGATATTATTCTTCTTCTACATGAATGTGGTCTTGGTCCCCTTGATATTCCACAACTTTTATGTATCCATGAATGCAGTTCAACAAGGTATGATTTGGTCTATCCAAATTGACCCTTGTGCAAGGTAGAAGGTTAATATAATGGCTAGGTTGGTTGGTGTTAATGGTATGTGGAATGGTAATGGAATGGAAAGATGTGCCATAATCCTTGTAGAAGATATTAGGAGAACTTGTGTTGATGTTATAGTAATCATTCTTAAAAACCATATAAGGATCAAAAATGTATTCAAATTGATCTAAAAGGCATGTGTAACCAAAGTTTTAACAACCATGAACATATTCTAATTCTAAAGTTGAGTCTAACCTAAAGGACTCTAAATTTGATGTTGAGACTAAGGTTGATTTAACTTCTAATACTAAATCTGATGTCAATTTAAAAATAAAACCTAAATTCAATATTTATTATTCATCTAGTGTGGATGTTACTACAATGATGTCTTGTTGAATGTTGGTATGGGACAAGTAATGGCTTGTGATGGCATAATGGGATCCATAAAGATTATTTTATCAAAGCGAGACTCCTCAAAGAGGGGGAAAAGGTCAAGAGAGAACTCCATAAACACTATATTTTCAAAAGAGGGCTCTTTAAAAATAGGACAATGGTCGAGGAAATGATTTTCCCAAAGGTGGTTATAATCATTAAGAAGTGACTCAACAAATACTAACTTGATAGAGTGAGTCTCCTCAACAACAGGGATAGTATCAAAAGGTGATTAATCATAAGTTAACTCATCACAAATAGGTATTTCAACAAAAACATTATGAATTGGTTGGTTCTCTTAGCCTTGGCTTATAATTAGTTGTAAAATACTAGTTTTGAACACATCTTGGCCTTTGAATGATTGGTTTTGTTGGAGAGGTAATGATTGTCTTTGTTGTGGCTAGATGATCAGTATGTATTTTTTAAGTGGGGGATGTTGATAATGGATGGTGAATGATTAGTGGTTGGATAATGTACTCTTTGTAAATAGGCTCATCTAAGATGGGTTTAACAAAGATTAGTTATTGTTATAGGATGGTAACTATGACCTATCTAATCATAATTGCATAACCTTGTTGGGATAATTAGATACCATACTTGGAAGGGCTGGAATGGTAATGGTAAGGTATTGAAAATCTTGGTTTTTATCACAAGCCATAGGATAAGGGCTTGTAATGATAATGGTAGGTTGTTGTGAAGCTTGGTTGTTATTATGAGCCAAAGGATGAGATCTTGGAATGATATTGGTAGGTATTTTGAAGCTTGGTTACTATCATGAGCCTAAAGATGAGGTCTTCGAATGGTAATGGTAGGGCATGCTAAAGCTTGGTTTTTCACATAATCCAAAGGAGGGTTAATGGTATAGGTAGGGGATCATGTACCATTATCATTGAAAGTGTAAACTGGGTACGTTAATCAACCCAAATAAGTTATCATTCCATATTGTGCTTGAGGATCTTGGCTATGTTCCCTAGATTGAGTATTGTAAGGAGGATAAGGATCTATTTTACAAACTACATCATCATTTTAGGGGTCTTAAATAAATTCATCTTGCACAACCACATTGTCATAACTTAGATTTTACATGGCTCAACTACGAGTGTAACAAGACATATCCAAATCAATGATGAACACTTCACAAAAAGGCATAGATTTCTACAAACTCTAAAAAATATGGTCCAAACTTGGTCTAAAAGAGGAGTTATATCTCTAAAAAATGTAGGTGATAAATCTTGGTATAAAAATATCAAAACATCAAATGCCTAATGTTAAATGTCTTACACAAATGGTCAAGTGGATGAAATAAAACCAAAATTCTAAACTTAGGTACAAAGTGTTTCAAACAAGTTTAAACTAGGTCTAAAAAAACAAAAGTTGCTAGGTCTTTTGGAAAACAAGGCACAAAATCTAGGCTCAAAATAGGAATTTCTAGGTCTTTTAGAAAAGGCATAAAATCTATAATTTAAATAAAATGAGGTTTAAAATGTAAGATATTAATCTAATAAATTTGAAACACTTTGATAGAAACTAGGCATTCAGATTTAAACACACACTTGATCACTTGTCAAAAAGATAGAACCTTAGGCACATGGAAGATAGACTACTTCCCCAAATTTAAGCACAAAAATAGTCTTTAAATTGAATTAGGAATTAACCTAAGTTACACAACCCAAAAATGAAAGGTAAATGTACTAAGCTAAAATTACATAAAGCTTATTTATAAACTAATCAATGTTTGAATCTGAACTTGTCAAGGCTAATTTAAAACTTGATTTAGAATGCTAGGCTTTTTAAAATAGAAAACAAGCTAGACAAGAATGAATAGGATGATGATATTAGGCATAGATCCAAAATGCACATGTGGTTTTGGTTTTGAAATCTGAATTTGATACACAAAGCAACAAGTCTTTAAAATGATTCAAGTAACGTAACGATGCTATTATGATCTAAAGGTATGATAAATTTTTTGTTTCAAGACTCTAAGGTACAATATTTAAAATTAATTGGGATGCATAATGACACCCTTTTCAAACAAGTGACATACACACAAAGGTTTTGACAAAAGTCTAAGGCAAAGGTGTGATATTAAATGGATGATGTAATGCCTCTTCAAACAAAGGAGTAATATATAAACAAGATTCATTTTTGACTTGGTATGATAAGAAAATAGTTTAGACTGAATACCATATAACTAAAAAGGACAAAAATGACATAAACACTTAAGTGTAACGTCCTAATTCCTAAAACTGACAAGGTTGCATAGTAATGTCAAATTCCATCAATATACTTGATCTTGAGAAGATTTTAATTATTAATCCAAAAAGAAAAAGTTCATGAAAATTAGGGCTTTTAGGCCCCCTCTTCTTTCAAGAGTTCATACTATGACATGGAACTTTGTGCTACTCACCCTACATCAATAGAATTTCTATGATAAATGGGGTTATCTAAGCTATGAATTTTCAATCATTTTTAGATGGTCCTAAGTGTGCTTAACACTATAGATTCAATCACATAATTTATATCCACATCAACTAGCTTGTTGTGAAAATGTCTTGTCTTTTTCACAACCACCACATATGTCACTTTCTTAGTGTAGTACAATTTTTGAGTTGCCCCTAAATTTTGAGGATGAGTACCACTAATGGATCTTATTTTAACTTCTCAAAATAAGTGTCTTAGTGGGTCACCCTTAATTTATATACCCCACCATCGGTTGGGGTAGAAAAGATATTGGGAGATGATTTTTTAGGTCAACACTTCTCTAAAGAACTCATGAGGAGACGATACACTCCCACTCACAATCTAAAATGTATGAAAAATAAAAACAAATAAAAAGGCTTTATGGTCGTTTTAGGGTCACCCAAATCATATAGATCTAGGGAGGGCCTTAGCAACTTTATTTCCACCAAGGATGATCATTTTTTATCACCCAATTTCCCTAAAGGGGATGGGGGGAGAGTATACACACATCAATCATCTTGATACCAAACACTTTCAACAAACAAATATAGAAAATGAAACTCTTATGAGTATTTAAATAATGTGAGAGTTAATTTTGTGACACCAAAATGAATTATGTAAGGAAGTTTGAACCCCTTGACATTTGTTGTTGAAAACTTTTAAAAGAAAAAAATGACTTAAGTAAAAATATTTTTAAAACACCAATTTAAAATGTGAAATTTACAACTTTAGGGTATTTTAAAAGTGTTTTCTCTTGGCCTTTGGGTCCTAAAAAAAGTGTTATAGGGTTTTCTATATTTTTTGAAAAATATATGCAACTTGAAGGTAAACTAATAGAATACTCTAAAAATTTATGAGAAGACATGTGGTTTTAACAAAAAGGAATAAAAATGAAGTTTGAATGACCCTAAACAACCCTCCAGAAGTTGGCCACTTGCTAACTTGGAAATCTCACTAATAGCAGGATGATCTCACCATTTTATAGATTGATTCCACCATTCTTCAGAGTGATCCTACTATTTTGAGTGATCCCAACATTTTTTAAAGTGATCTTACCATTTTGAGTGATCTTTCCATTTTGAGAGATCGTGCCATTTTGTAGAGCAATCTTGCCATTTTGAGTGATTCATTCATAGATATTCTATCATTCTACAGATTGATTCTACCATTATGTATAGTAATTCCACCATTTTTCAAGGCAATTCCTCCATTTAAGTCAAAAACTAAAATGTGAAATTTAGACAAAAAATGAGCAAAAAAATCAAAAGATGATATGAATGCATATTTATAAAGTTTGTGGGATGTGAAGTCCTACCAATCATGCCATTATGTGAATAAGTAATCCAAGAAGGGAGGTTAGTATGGTGTTAGTCTCATAAAATAAAACACACTAAAATCCTAACACCTCTAGCCTAGACACTAAGGAGAGCTTAAGTAACAAAAATTAAATGAAAACACACAAAAATATAAAAGAAATAACTCTTTTACCTTCCTTGGAGTTCCAAATGGCTTTTTAAATGGCTTGATCAGCTTGTACATCAAGAAGTCTTTAACAATGAATCATGTTTGGCTCCTTCTCTTCTTGGCACCTTGGCTTTGATGTTGTTTGGATTAATATTTGGGCATGGTAGCATTAATTCTATGAGACTTATGGATAAAATCTTGCATAATAACTCTACAATATCCAAACTTAAAAATGAATGGGTATGGCCTTGTATTTATAGCATCAAGAATTAACTCTCACCCAAGATGAGTTAAGGTTGAGTTTAAACATGGAATGGGTTCAAACTAACCCTAGGTGATTTGAGACTAACTCTAGTTGAGTTAAAAATTGTCATGTAATTATGATTTTCAATTACTAGGCATGGCTCTCAAATTGGATATTTTGGGAGAGCTTGACAACTCATAAAGGTAATGATGAAAAGGCTTGATATTTTCTTTTTAATAATTTTTATTTTTAGATATTTATTAAATACAAATGGATAATTCAAATAAATATTTAATCTTGTTTAATTTGTTAATTGATTTTGATTATAATTTTATATCTTTCAATATTTGATCAAGTGCCCCACTTAATGGGTCCATAGGCCAAATTACTAGTTGTTATGTTACAAGGTGATTGGGGGTGAATTCATGAGAGGTTATTATTGCATACAAACTAGTATCCCAAATAAGGATGCCTTAATAAGATTTTGAGCATTGATGAATGATTCATGGATAAATTTGGGATGTTTAGTGATTCTTAAACTTAATTTACAATGGTTGGTAAGAATCAGTCTGAAGTCTAGTCAAAATCTAGTTGTGGCTAGAACTAGATGTCTACATTATCCTCTATGTAGAACTATTATGAGCTTCTGGGTCCACCTATGTCTAGGTCTACCAAGCCTTTTTATATGTGCATGAGTTATATATCTCTATAGATGGCCTATTTTGATTTATTTTATATGCAAACCTTAAACCTCCATGTTGTTAGGGCATCTAGTTGGCACAAGTAGGCTAAACATCCTCAACACCCTGTTATGATGAGAATTTCCTACATACTAATACTTTGAAGAGGGATCAATTCTAATGTAGTTATCCCAACCTAAGTGTTGGTGAAAATGCAAGTGAAGCTAGTATGAATGTCAGTTTAAGTTATTTAAATGTTCTTAAGACTATAAATCTTAGTAATTTAAGCTTAGAAATGTTGTAGATAGTTGTACACAGAAGTAGGGTAGAATAAGGATTGATAACCTTGATTGTTCACAAATTGTTATGAGTTTATTTTTGTAATTTAAATCTAGTGGATAAGGGGATAAAAGTAATATTATATATATATATATATATATATATATATATATAGTTTTAGTGCTTATGGGAGTCTTAAAAGAGGTTTAGGCTAACCCTAAGTGGTTTCTCATTTGAAAAGATATCTGGTAGAGACAAAAGGAAGGAAAAGGACATTAACACCGAAAGTAGGAAATTATCACCATGGGTGCTACTATCCAAATTATGGCACTAGTGTCCATGTGGAATAACTTGAGGCACTAGGGGTCAGGATGATAAAGTGAGGGTTTAGGACTATTTTAGAGATGTTTAAGGATGTGTGTGGACCACACAAAGTTTAGATAAGTGTGTAAATAGGATCTAAGATAGGTTTAAGGATAAGATAGGGATGGGTGGTCTCAAGTAACACTCTTAGCACTCAAGTATCATTTTTAAATGATGACATTTACCCCCCCCCCCCCCACTTTATACTATAAATGTAACAAAGTGAAATGATTAGGATAAAGGAAAAATAGTACCTAGACTTACCTAATAGGTGAAGCCCATAAATATAGATATGAGTATGTGAATCATGCTCCATTGTGTATCCTAAAAATTAAACTTGCATAGATAGGTACTTACTTAAGAGATATGAACAGCAAAGACAAAACTAAGTAAAGAGATAAGAGAGAGGAAAGGAATGAATACATGTCACTAGATATGCAAACTAATGTGTAAAATTGGTATTAACATGTGTGTGTGTGCATGTAGATAGTGATCAATAGGTTAATAACTTTGAGTAAGTTGATTGATTGATTAATACCCATGTGTGGGTGGCTAAATAACTCAATCTAGTTTTAACTCCATCATTGTCCACCATTGCTTGCTATATCATGACATGTGAATAGCTTGAATTGGATTGATGGTGTGTCCAACCCACTCATTTAGGTGGATCAAGAACTCAAGTAGACTATGACTCCATCATTACCTACCCATGTGTATTAGATGCATCTAAAACTAAAATTGAATGATGCAACTAAATATGCATAACTATGATTAGAATTTTATATGTCATATTTGAGCCAATTGAGAATCCTAATCACTATAAATAGATAAGGCATGAATCTAGTGTGTAACTTCAAACATGATATCTGATGTGTAAAATGTAGAGAATGACATGGGTTTGTCATTCCATTTTATTAATCATTATTTAAGTGATCATATAGAAATAATGTGTCACATGCATGCCCCCAAATCTGATATCTGAGTATATGGATTCTAGATTAAGTTGTAATAATTTGTAACTGAGCATTTGAACTAAAATGGTAATTATCATGTCATGCATGATGCCCTTAATATGAGTAAACTGGTATGAATCTAAGCTAAACTAAGACAAAATTGGTAGTTTATAACTAAACCTAGACTATACTTATTATGCATTTTTATCCAATCTAGGATTTCCTAAAATTGAGGCTACTAGATAGTAATACCCTATGGTGTTAGTGTCCCAATTTGGTCACTAATGTCCAGCTATTCTAATTTCTATGCAACTAAAATGGATCTATATGTCATTGTTTCCCACTATGTTTTCTTAAAACTAATTTCTATATTATGTCTATGTGCTAAAAATTATACTCTAAGTACATTTAGATATCCTACTCTCAATGAAAAACCTCTATGAATTACCCTTTTTATTAGGGGAATTATTGTAGGTGTGCAAAAACTATCCTTAAAAATAAGATTTTAATAATGTGTGTTATTTAAAGCATATATTATATTTGTGTAATAAACCAATATGATGTGCATATATAACATCAAAATGTAAGCTAATCTAAGCATAAGTTTTTAGTGTACGATGCATATTATATCTAACATTCATAATGTTGTTAAGATATATATAACAATGTATATGAATAGTAAATCTAAGTGATAATTGAATTACTACCTAGGAGGTGGGGCATGATGTCTATCATGGTACCCAAGTAGGAATGGGAAATGCATGAAGCCCTTATGACATCTAAAACTAGAGTGTATATAAGCAATAGATAAGTGTCATGGCCATGAATCATACATACAACACACATGAGGCATGTATAGTAGGTTAAGTGGTCAAAATACAAGGGACATGGGCACATGTCACTAAATCTAAGAAATCAAAACATATAAGGACATTTTCAAATATACATATACGTAAACAACAAGAAAGTTGGCTTAGAGCCACATGGAAGTACATGTTCTAATGTCCACATACACAATCAAGAAGTCACACACAAGGGTATGGGAACATGTTCAATGTACACATATAATGAAAATAAGTGGTGTAGAGTCATAGATCAATGGCATATTCAAATTCCCTCAAATAGAAGAAGCATAGAGACACAATCAATTCTAAACTAGTAAAGCTAGAAATTAAAGTATGTATGAACATGTGGTAAAAATTTATATAAGAGAAAATATGTACATAAGTTGAGTCTAAATAATTAGTAGTTGACAAAAAAATGAGTAAGTGTAGGATGATCAACATCAAGATATAACAATTATAAATCTTTGATGTAAAGTTTATAAATATGTAAGATGGAAATTAAAATTATGTATAAGAAGCCCCCAAATGGGAGAATGTATCAAGTGAGGAACCTATGTATCTGTGTATATGCCTCTAATAGGTAAATAGTAGCAAATTTAGATTTATGTAATGGACCTAGGTCATGTTAGTATCTATGAACAATTGATAAGAATAAGTGAAGCAATGTATGTATGATAAAAATTGACTACACTAATATAGCTAGCATATGTAGTGTCTAACTAATATAAGAGATGTAAACATGGCAATGCATACAATCTATAATTTATGTATTTTTTGATTAAATATTTGAATGTTTTTTTGTTTTTACATATTATATTATTTTTTTATGTTCTAGATATAAGCTATGTATAAGCAACATGAAAATTAAACTATATATAAGGAACAAAAATAAGGAAACTATGTACAAGAAGGGAGGAACATACTAACAAATGAGTTTCATGGGAGACTCACTATCAATGTGGCCTATGTTAAATAAAAAAATGGTAATTGTGTGTGTTATATGAAAAGGTAATTGATGTCACATAACCTATTATACTGAGTGATCTATATATAGCACTACCTATGGAGTGGTGTTAGGAATTTGTAAAGCTAATTGGGGTGTCTCGTGAATTGTAGAGGTCTTAGGGATCAATTTGGTAAAAAATGTTATAGCTGGCATGGGTGCCTTAAGTTGAGAACCCTAGAAACTTAATAACACTTATCTCATAAGGAAAGGAGTAGAGGTAGACCCTCTATAATTTGTAATATATCTCTGACATAGGGGTCTCTCTAATAATGGTCTTTATGGGAGAGTATGCATACATGGTAACATTGTATGAGTAGACCTCATCTATACTAGTGGATCAACTAAACTCTATGATGTGCTAATAGGAACTATGCTTAGAACTATAACTAGTAACTATGGTGTGACATCCTATGGGAGAGTTAAAGGATACCCATATGAAAGACCCTCAACTATGACCACTTGATTAGCATGTATGTATTTGAGGCATCTATGCATGGTGAGTGGAATGGTTTGTAGTTATTATATCCATGGCCTACTAAATAACATGCCAAATGTGCCTACACTAGGTACTACTAATAATCTAGTGGCCATATGTGCTAGTCCAATCTATAGTATAATTACAATCTCCCTAATGGAACTCTAAATATGGCCACTAAAACCATGAATAATTATGTCATTTAGAGAAATGTCCTGATCTAAATAACCCAAATGTTGTATAAGTGTGATAGTGCACATGTTAATACTTGCCCATTTTAAATCATAACACTTTGAATTAGATGATTATCAATGTAGCCTCATACAAAGAGTGCATATAAATCTGAATCATCATCACCAATCTCCTACTCTAAGAAAGTGATGAGTAGTCTAGCTAGTATTGTAGTATGATACACACTAATGATATTATTTAGGGGGTGAACATCCTTTGTATTAGTGTGATTTAACCTTTTAGGTTTTTACATAAGTAATTCTTAAGCTAGATTAAAGGGTTGAGATGGATAAATCAGCTAAATAATACATAATAATTAACCACCAATTTGTTATGAATTTTGACTTCTTTTGAATTTCTAAAAATGTAATAAATATGTATATATAGAGACTTATCTACAAAATGATTGTTGTGAAAGATCTAGGTTCTAAAAACTAGGTTCCAAATAGGTTTGAGTGTCATCAATAGGGTCCCTAGGTCTGACTACTCAATGGACAGTAGTGCCCCATCTAGATGGTAGCACTATACCAATTTAGTGTTCTTAAAGTGTGTTAATGTCCTCTTTGTAGGACTACTCCTATTTTTTAGGATCACCTATGCCTATGTTTTTGGGTCATATTCTTACACACATTAAATTTATAACTTTGTATTATGCCTAGAAAACTTGATTTAGTGTGTAAACCCTAATCCTCCTTGTAAGTATTACATGAGATAAAAATGTATGTTCATTAGTAGGATAGGTTAGACATACTTAACACCTCACTGTGAAGAGATTTACCTACATACCAATACTCCAAAGAGGAATCAAGATTTATGTAGTTATTCCACATAGTGTTTAGTGTAATTAGATGTGAATTTTAGAATGAGAGTGGTCTTGAATGCCTTGAGTGTGCTTAAACTTTAAAATATTTTAAATCTAGGCTAAGTGCAGCTTTAGATGGTAGTATTCAAAATTAGGGTAGAATAAGGATCAAATAACTTAATTTTTCTTAACTTATTTCTTATTTGGATAGGCCTTTTGCATCTATTTTCCATCTAGTGAATAAAGGTCTAATAGTTTGTATTTATAGAGATTCATAGATTATGCATATGATAAAATATAGTTAGGCCAACCTTATAAGGGGCATAAGTTTGTAAATGAATCTGTTCAGAGAGTTAGGTCAAGGGACAATAGCACCAAGTTGGGGACCCTAGCGCCATGTGGCTTTAATTTCTTTAATGTGGTGTTAGTGTCTAGCTAGAAGATTATTGGGCACACTATTTTGGGATTTGGGAAATATTTGATCTGAAAAGAGATGTATATGGTCTACATAATAGATGGAAAAGTGTGATAAAGGATATAGGATAGGTTTAGGGATAATCTAGGAATAGGCTATCTCAAGCAACACTCTTGTTGATGCATGTTTTATGCACACCATAGTCAACAAGGTAGCCTATAACATTTTAGGATCTCAATGGAGGTAAACTCTACTCCAATGCATGAGTTATAGGTATGCGGTATTTGACAACCTATTTATTGAATAGATGGTAGATCATGTAGGTTGTTGACAAGGTTGTTTTGATGGAGGTGTGGTCCCTAAAAGGTAGTGAATCTCTAAATGAGTTGGATGGATGGTTGGATTCTAATCTAAGGTGGGTAGGTCTCAAAATAAAATCAAAAAAAGAGGGAAGGGTAAGGTAGAAAAGAAGGCTCTATGATTTTCAAGAACTACTTCCCTGGTTAGTTTCTAAATAGCCCTATGCTTTCAAAACCTATGTTTGTTGCTAGCAACAATTACACACACATGATCAGACACAGATAAGAAGTCTAAGGATATATTTATGAAATAAATCCATAAGCCTTAGACAAATTTTTCTCCTTTTAGGGTGGTTGTTTCACACCCTTAATCTGGAGATTATGACTCGAGCTAGTGAAGTGTCTAAGGCAACTTTGGCACACACACAAAAACTACATCAGAGAAAGCACTAGTACACATTTAAAATTATGAATCAATTTTAACTTAATTATCCTAATTAATATATTTACCAATCTTTCAATAGTTTTTTCATATCTATCGATCATTACATCAATCAGTATAATCAATAATCCATTCACAGTTATTGCACACTAAAGATTATTAAAACATATAACTAAAGAAAATAACTAATTACATAGAAATTAGAAATAAAATACACAAAAACATTCAATGATGATCAAAATTTATGTTTCTCTTGTATTCAAAACTCTTTGACCAAAAAATCCAAGTTGGATTACAAATATTTAAATAAGCTTAGGGAAGGGGTCATTGTATCCTCCAAGTTCATGCAAAGTGTTTACATGTGGTAGTTAGAACATGAGTTCTAAATGTAGTCAAAAACTATATAAGAGAATCTTATAGATATTAATTAAGTAAGTTGACCTTTTAAAATCCATGAAACATGTTTGTGTACAAAATATAAAGTCATTTTTGCAATAAAAAGATCAAACTACAAGGAAACTATGTATCATTACAAAATTATACATGCATAAAATATTAGCCTATCAAAGCTACATAATGTGAAGTGAAGCATGTAATTTATTCATTATATTAGTTAAAATTGTAGTATTTGGAGTTGTAGATGTTTACGCATCACTAGAATCTTTTTTTTTCTTAGCTTCATTCTCGTGATAAACTTTATATGCCACATCATGTTGCTATCGTATACAGATCAAGTTTAGCAGTGGTGGTTGATGTATCCTTTTAAATTGACCAAGGAGTCTTGTATGCTCATATTTGGTCATCTAGAATTTATTCTTGAAACTTTCTACCTTCATAACTTTCTTTTTTTCCACACTCAACTCAAACTCTATCTCTTATAGTGGTATGAATTGCAAACCCTGTTTAAAGTCATTCTCTACTTCTTGAATGAGTTTATCAAAATTTATCCTATTGATCAATTTACCTATGGCATCCTTCACCTTTGATAGCTTAAAATCATGAAAAATCTAGAGTATTTATTCCTCTTGTGATTGATATTTTGGGATTAAGGCCCTAACTAATTTTAGCCACTCCTTTGCTTCTTCCTACCTTATGACAACTAAGTTTAAAGATTGGATGCCTCTAATGTTGTCATTAAGTCTAGATGATTGTATAACAAGTTTCCTATGTATGTAACTAACACATTCAACTTATCACTATCATCTTTCAAGGAATTATATAATTGGTTGGTATTATTTACATGAGGGTCCATTTTGGCCTTTATAAATTCCATTACCCCCAAAGAGTTCTAACATCTAGAAGTAGCTTCTTGAACCTCTACTTTTGTACTTGTAAGAATATATATGGTCTTTGCTTACTCTTTTTATTTTTTCACCTAGGCCTCTAGCTCTTATCAAGCCATCTCCATGCCTTCATGAATGGCTAATATAGAATCCCTATGTGTTTGGGCTAGGTCTACAAGATTATCGACATGAGGAGACCATTCCAGTTGCCTATCATACCTCTTAGTGAGGGAGAATACTCCATGTATTTTCTCAAGAATTATTTACTTACCTCTATCATCCTCCAACTTCTTCTTCTTCACTCTTTGTATACTATTAGATGGTGGGTCAAATAGAGTGGAGATGGAAGAGAGTTATGTGATCTTGAAGCTAGGAATTTAGGAGGCCTTACTTCTTAAGTCCATATCCCATGGAGAAATTTCCAACTACGATGCATCTAAGGTTGTAAAAACAACCTCTTCCTTAGCCTCATTTACTTTTTATTTTATTTTTTGTATTTTGACAAGTACATCAGGTAGGGAAGGCCATATAATCTTGGACTAATTCACTCCTCCAAATTGAGAGAGTGGATGGACTATGATCAATTAGGGTTTGGTATTCCTTCCCCTACCAAAACTTATCACAATAATTTATTTTGTGGAGGTGGTGGATATCATTGGAAGGATGATCTAGGAGATTGGACATAGAATTATGGAGTGGCCAATGCAGTCTATACCTTCCTAGATACCTTCTTCTTCTTTAAGGCTCTAATAGTAGAAGTACCAAAAGGGACAGAGTAGGTTGGCATGGTGAGTGGGATGGAAGGGGAGAGTGGATCAATGGTAATGGTGGTGAAGGGATCAATGGAGGTGGAAGTAGGAACTTCCACCTAAGGTGTCCTCAACATAGAAGAAATGGAAATAAGTCCAAAAATTGGCACAGAAGATAAAAGAACACTTATGAAGGGTTGAGTACCTAAGGAATTGGGTGGTGTAGGCTTACTTGAAGGCTTATGGCCTTAGCTATTCCTATATCTACCTCTTCATAAAAATCATCCTCAATATCCTTAATTATCACAACCTCTTTTTATGTTGGTTTTGAGTGTGGAGATGAAGCAAGCAAGCCTTGTGATGATTCCACTTTGGGATTGACTATTAGAATCTTAAGATTCCTTATGTAAACTAGAGGGGTATTTAAATGTGTAGAGGATCCTTTCTAGGTAGATGTTGTTACCTCTTATGTTGATATCATAATATATGTAGCAATATAAACTTGGGGCATAGCATTAATCACTTGAATGGAACTTACAGTGGGATATTCTTGTGTTTTCTCCTCCTCATCAAAATCTAAACTGATGGGGTCACCTGCCTGTACTCCCCTACTATAATTGGGTTTAATTACCCTAGTTTCTTTCTTCACATTCTTGAGTTTTAATTTCAAATGGAGTCCTTGAGATGAGTAACCTACCTAGTCCTTGGATTACTCCTTGGACTATTCTCTCCAAAATTTAGTGTGCTCCCATCCCTTGTATAGAGTCTTCTTGCCATCTAGTTCTCTTACAATGACTGAGGGGTTATCTTGGATCATTATTAAATGATCTTCCTTTATTCCAACAAATCTTACCCTCTATAAAACATATTCATCATTCTTTGAATTTAAAAATAGAAATTTATATGAATAGGGCTCATGTTTGTAAGGGATATTAAGCCCCTGTAGATGCTTCTAAATAAGTCCATGTGGATCCTAGTCTCTATGTGGAAACATGGGGAAAGGTTAACTCTTTTGCTTGCTTCCCACTTCTCCAAAATGTTTCTTAATTGTCTAGAACATTCTCCCAATTGTTATATGGTGGCCAAATTACAAAGCTTTCTTTTGCTTGGATAAGTCCTCTTCGATACTCTACCATAATTAGAAAGCAATTTCTTAATCTACCAACTTGTTTGAGATGTATTTTGGGAGACATAGAGGATTAACCTTGTTCCCCTAAATCATTATGAATATGAAGTTTGGATAGAGGAAGTAGTCCCCTTTATTGTCCAATTTCTTTACTATATTTGGTCTAATTATGGGCATGGGCAAGCCATGAATGGCTTTCCAAACTTACAGATATATATCCTCTATTATTTCAACCATATTATCCGTGTAGGCATATATATGCATAAATTAGTGGTGGTCATAAAATTTTTTTTTGATACAGTCTATGGTTGGAGTCCACAATTCCTCAAGGTCTCTATAACAAGTTATCATAACGACATCTAGAAAATAGAACATCATATAGAAATGACATGAAGGCATGGCATGCTTGTCCTTTTGAATTATTTGCTCTCTCATATGGAAGATGATTATCTCACCCAGGTCATACATAGCCTCATGGGTAAGCATCATGTATAATAATGACACCCAGTCTAGATTAACAAAATAAATACTTGGCATATCATAAAGTCAGTTCAAGAGAGCCATGCTAATGTGTATCCCCATTCTAAACTTGTCAATAGAAATACCTTCTTTTAGCTTCTTCCCTTTCCATGTGATGGTTTGGTCTGGGAGTAACCATGAAGAGTGTGCCTTTTCTATTGAGTTTTATTCATTAAACTGAGGTAATGGATGTTTGTCATAGTATGCATCAAGTATGTTCAGAGATAGGTATATTTGGAAGTCAGGTCCTAAAATGCATATGATAACTATGTTATTTTTAAAGTAATAAATGAAATAATCATATGATATCTTATCTGAGAAAAATATATCCTATAGGAGATCGATGCATGGCATCACCTCTATCTTAGAGATATAAAAACTTAACCTTTGACATTTGAAAGCCAATAAATCTTAGATAAATAACCTATCAGAGAGTGTCATCTCATCCTCCTTTGAAAACACGTCCATAAAATTGACTACATCTCATAACTCTAAATAGTTGGTGTATCTATTTTTGAATATGGTAGCATCAAACACTATATCCATGAACTCTATGGAATCTTTTATTATGGAGATGGTGGATTTTTTCCCTTGAATATCTTGAATGAATACACCATTGTTGTATGTGCTCTGTACTACTTATAGTTTCCTTTTAGGTGCTATGTATGTTTTATACTCAATTCTACTATAAATTAATCATTATTTACTCATAATTCTCTTTGTATGGAGTAGATAGGGATCTTAGATGTATTGAAAATATGAGACTTCAAATGCAATTTTATTTAGAAAGTAATGAAGGATTTAATGGCTACGCATCAAATATATGTAATTTTGCATTGAATAGAATTTCATGTGACATAAATGCCCAATGTTCACTTTACTTATAATTCTTGCATAATTTAGACTTTATTAGTTCAATTTGGCAAGGGTCTCATACTATTAATGGGAAGTATTTTCACCTTTTATTCAAGTATAACAAGGGCTAGTAGTGTTCTCGGTAGTAATACATTCATCAAGAAAATGTTTTGACAAAATGTCCATACATTAATTCCGTCAAGCTAATTGTTTTGGATAAAATGTGAGAAATAATTTCCTAAAAGACCTATTTCATTGAGAAAAAGTTTCAATGCAATTATCCCAAAGGGTCACTTCCAAAAGTCCTGAAGGGTTATTTTCATCATGCAAAAATCCAAAGGGTTTACTTTGTAGGGAATTTCATCCATGATAAAAGTCCTAAAGGATCTACTTCGTGAGGGCTAATGGATTATTCAAAAAGGCCTAAGGGCAGGTCTGTAGGGAAAAATTCCCATGATAATTATCTCGAAGGGTAAGTTCCAAAGGGCAAAGGGCTAGGGATAAAAGTCTTGAAGGGTAGGTGTAGTATGGCAAAGGGGTTGTGACAAAGTCCCAAAGGATCAGTTCTAAAGGTATAAGGGGCTAATAAAAAATTCCCAAAGGGCATGTGAAAAAGGTCTGAAGGGTCTAATTCATGGTGAAAATGCCTGAAAGATCTACTTCATAGGGCAAAAGTCCAAGATATAAGTTCCAAAGGGTAGGTTCAAAAGGGTTAAAAGGCATGTTGTCTCTGACAAAATGTTTGAAGGAATGGTGTGAGGGGCAAAAGACCTGGGATAAAAAGTCACAAAGGTAAAAAAATTTTGGACAAAATGTTTGAACGAATTTAATTAGCTCAAGAGAATGAGGTGGGAAAATTATATCAGATAAAATGTCTGACATAATAAACCCCAAGACTAATTCTTGTAGAACAAAAGTTCTAAACACAAAAGCCTAGAAAAAGATAAGTTGAAGGCATAGGACTTGACAGAATAAGCTTGATATAAATAATGAGTCTATGAACACAATACCAATGCCATTTTTCTGAAGTATAAAAAAGCCAATAATCAATCTTCTCCTAGATTTTGCATAAACATATAGAAGAGGGGATCAAAGTTAAGATCATAGTCTAAAATAAGTGGGTCCCCATTTCCCTATGGAAAAAAGGGGGTGTTGGGTAAAACAAATGGAAACTCATAGGGGGAATACTCCTGAGTATCCAAGAACTCAAAACATTGGTTTGCAATCTTAAATCAATCATGAAGTGTCTCACAAAAGAATACTTAAATCATTAATAACGAAAAGATTCCTAAGTTAATTCACACAACATACTTGCCTTCTAATTTCTTGGATCTATGTGTGTCAAAATGTGTAATTAATTTAACCCCTATTGTGATGAATTTTTCAAAGGCTTGATGAAGTTACAGGTTTTGTTCAAGTATCTATTAAAGCACAAAAACAAAGGAAACTTAGGCATTGTTCTATTTCCAGCCAAGCATCCATAACCCTGATAGAGATACCTTGGCTTCCTTCTCTTCTCTTTCCATTATTTTGTTTTGATCATGATGTATGTTACATTAACCTTATTTCATCAAGTGAGCCTTTTGATTTTCTTTAAATTTTCTTTTGCTCTTTTGAACTCATTGGTTTTCTTCTTTTTTTTTGTTTTTTTAACCTAGAATGGAAAATAAAAAAGCTAGAACCCAAGTGAGCTAGTATAATTATAAAATAAATCATTATTAGAATGTCCCTAATAGCCACATCTATTCCTAGAATTATCATTTCCTATAGGTATTTAATGTGATAAGTGCATTTGATCCAATAAAATAAAAAAAATTCTAAATTTGTATGAAGTACTCTGAGAGCAACTTCCACATGCCTAGTAAAAGTATTCAATTATGACACTATCTAGAATAATCCATGATTACCTACCTTCATCCTAAAGACAAAAATACACCTAATCTATAAACTAGTCCCAAAGTGTTGAGATTCTAATTTTCCTTCTTTCCTATAAGTTGTAAGCTCAGTTGGTTCAAATTTTAACTTAGTTATAGTTAAAGCAAACACATTTCAAATTGTCAAAGAAAGCAAAGAACAACTAATCTAAGAAAGCGCCGAAATCTAATCTATAAAACATGAAATATAACCCATGAAGGCAAAATACTGAAAGCATGAAAGATTAATCTAGAAAGTAGGAAACTAATCTATGAAAGTAAGAAATCTAATCTAATCCTATAGGTACATTCATATGTCCCTCATTACTTAGTAACATTAGTAAATGGCACAGCCCTAAAGTAATGCTTTAAGAACTATTTATTGACTAGATATATAAGCTCATTATCATGGAGGTCATTTAGATGAAATGCATTATTTCCCATAATCTCTAAAATTTGGTATGGTATAATCCATAGTGAAGAAAAATTTATCATGTCGTCCTTTATTTTCATGAGTTTTATCCCAAAGTAGCACTATATCTAAAATCTTGAATGCTTTGAATTTTTTTTCTTGTCAAACCAACTCTTAACCACATCCTGGTGTTTTTTAAATGTCTATAAGGCTTTAGTAATTGAATCTTTCATTTCTATTATATCCAACAATCTTGATTCTACTTTATCATTTGGTTCCATGTAGTCTTGCATAAACTAATTAGTGGGTGGCTTCAACATGATAGGAAAAATTGGTCTATATCCATATACCAATAGATAAGGTGAAGTTTCAAGGGCTTGTTTGTATCTAGTCCTATCTTCCCAAAGAGCATACTTTAATAAATTGTGCCAGTCCTTAGGCTTGTCCCCTACTATTTTCTTGATTGTATCGATCAAATTCTTGTTTATTAATTCTATTAATCCATTTTCTTGGGGGTAATAGTTAGAATCTAGCCTAATAATAATATGTTTATTGTATACCCACTCAATAAATTATATTGATATAAAATTTGGTCCATTGTCACAAACCAAAGAAATAGGCATGCCAAATCTAGTTGTTATGTGTTCTTCTAAGAAGTGGATCACATCTTGTGCTTTGTAGTTATCTATGGCTATGGCCTCAGTCCATTTGGTGTAATAATTAGTAGTAGTAAGCACAAATTTATGGCCTCCTAAGGAATTCAGGTTGATGACTCCAATGAAATCTAAACCCCATTAGGTAAATGGCCTTCCGTCAACAACTGATTATAGAGGCATTGTTGTGTGTACTTCTCTCTTGGCTAGAGCTTATCATTCATGGCATGTTCTAATATTTATATGAGCATATTTGAAAATTATTGGCCAATAGTAGCCCATTCTTAAGATCGTATGGGTTGTGGTATTTCTAGAAGGATGACCACTACCTATCTTCTTATGCAAATTGTCTAAGATTTTTTTAGCTTCCTCTAAAGATACACACCTAAAATAAATACCTTCATAATTTCTTATGTAGGGACTCCTACCTTGATCATGTAATGAGCATCTTTAAACCTCAAAGCTCTCTTCCTCTCTCTATTGAGCTCCAGGGAACAAGTTCCTATTAGTAAATACTATATTATATCTGTATACCATTCTCCTTTAGATACATGAACTTCACATACCTCTTCAATGGTGATGCATAGATTTGGTTCAGTTATAAGCTGAATGATGCCTTGACCTCAAACAATCTTTATAGGCTTAATCTCTATGTCAAATTCTTGAAGCTTGGCCATCTATTTTCCTTGGTGTTCTCTTGGCTCATTTTGTGATGAGTTTGACCATAGGATCAGGTATTATGGCAATGAATTTATTCCTTAAGATGTAATGTTGAAACTTCTTCAGAGCTTTGACAAGGGTGAAAATATATCTATCACTCATGGAGTACCTAAGTTTCACATCCTTCAGATTTGTGTTCATGAATGCAATTAGATGCTCAGTCTCATCCTTATTCTACATGATGACAACTAAAAATGTATGCTCTAAAGTAAATGAGTATAAGTAGAAATATTTATTAAAATATGGACTAATCAATATTGGATCCTATGATATTGCATCATTAATATCCTGGAAGGACTTTTGGGCTTCAGTTATCCACTCTATGTTGGCATCCTACTTGAGCATGGTGTTTAGAGGGATAATTATTTTTAAAAATATTGGGATGAACTTCCTTATGAAGTCAATGCTTTCAAAGAATGATTTGAGATCCTTCTTTTTGTTTGGTGCCTGAATTTTTGAAATCCACTGAATTCTATTAGGATCAATGGTGATCCCATGCTTGTTGATGATGTGCCCTAAAATATTACCTTTAGTCACTCTAAATATTCTTTTCTTTAGGCTTAATGAAACACTAGACCTTTTACATCTTTTGAATATGGACTATAGGTGACTCATGTGGTCTTTCTTATTCTTTAAAAATACCGTAAGATCATCCATGTAGATAATTATGCATTTTCCTATCAGTCCTTTGAATGTGTGATACATGGCATGTTGAAAGGTAACTCCTGCATTTATTAGGATAAATGGCATACTCTTATACATATAATTTCCCCACTTCATAATGAACTTCATCTTCATTCTATCCTCAGATTGTACTAATATTTGATTGTAGCATGAAAATCCATCTAAGAAGGACATCATTTCAGAACCACTTACTATCTATATCACCTCATCTATAGAAGGTAGGGGATAATTATCTTTTTCAAAATCCTTATTCAATTTCCTAAAATCCACACATAATATAATCTCATCATTCTTCTTTCTTACTAGGACCAAATTGGCCACCCAAGTAGAATGTCTTACTAGAAAGATGATTTTTGCACTCAATAGCTTCTCCAATTCTTTTTGAATGAGAGGCTCTAAAATAAGATTGACCAGTCTTTACCTCTATATAAATGGATTATGATCTAGATTCAAGGGAATCATATGAGTAATGACTTATGGATCATATACTTTCAAATCTTCATATGTCCAAGAAATGACATCCCTATACCAAATGATTAGATCCTTCACTCATTATCTCTCTTCTAGGGTGTAGCTAAGACCAATATTAACATAACATGGGATATGTTCATTTCCTATATTTTCTATTTTTAAATCAAATTCATTGACCTTGGGTTGTTTGAGCTATTAATCTTGAGGGTCGATGTTGAATGGCCTTTCCAAAGAAACTAACCCAACTAAAATTTGATTCTCTTTGAGTTGGAGAATGCCTTCCTTATTTGATTCCTCTTGATAGAGGTGATTAATGCCCTTTTCATCGATGATTTGGGATATGAATTCACCTAAATTAGTTAAAAACTAAATAATTTACTAGTCATCATCAAATACTTGAAAAACTTCTACATTATTTGGAATGGAAGGACATGGTACCAATTCAATTGAAAAAAATTTACCTTAGATTCTTATAGAGGCTCTAGATTAACAGTAGTAGCAGCTAATGAATTAGTGATTTGGTTTTACTCTCTAAGAAGTGATAATATGTTGAAAGATTCAAATATTTCAATCAAGTCCCATATTCCATGCTTGTATTTTATTAAATAAGCCAACTTGCATTGGTATTTATTTTTGACCTAGTTAACTACCAGTTCTGAGTCACCAAATAGTAGTATTTGCTTCACATTATTCTTGAGTACAAATTTTAGTCATATAATTAGAACCTCATACTCAGCTCTATTTTTAGTGCATGGATTTACAACCTATACATTGTCAAGAAAATTTTACCTTGTGGATCACTAAACTCGATTCTCATACTTGATCCTTGCTTGGATCTATCACCATCAAAGTGTAGAGTTCATAGTAAATTCAAACCTTCAAGTTCTAGCTTTTGTACTTGATTTTAAGTAGTAAAAGTAGAAATACCAAGGCTACAAGATTCATACTTTACCTCTTCATTATTGATGTTATATTCTATAATGGGATACTTCATTCTAGGATCTTTATCAATTCTAATTTGATTTGTAATCCCCCTCCATGGCACCCAGATATGAGAGAAGTCTATAGAGAGATATATGTTGAGTGTTTTAGACCAATCTTTGCTCAGCAATAGTCTATAGTCTTTTGGTATGTCCACCACTAGAATATCATAGGTCATCTAGACTCATGGTTTAGATGCTACTTGAATGCACACATTAGTCTATTCTCCAACTATTGGTAATATTGTTCTGTCCAATTGTGATACTAGTATCTTTGAAGGACTTAGAGTGAGACCTAGATTTTGACATATGGACATGGACATGATAGTTTTAGATGCTCCCAAATTAACTAAATAATTATGAATGTTATTATTAAATGCTTAGATAATTAGTAGGAAGGGTATAGCTTCTGGCTTACTCTTGTAGATGATGTTGGTATCAGTAACCTTTGTTGTGTTTGTAGATGCTTTAGTTTTTTCCATAGGAGTTTTTCTAGGAATTGACTTCCATAGTACCTCCTTTTGTTCAGGTATTTGAGTTAACTCATGAAGATTTATATTCACTTTTAACTTATTCATATCTTTCATGATATTGTATCTTATTTTACTTAGTTCTTCCTTTCTCTACAACTGATTGTTCCCCTTTAGAAAGGGTGGATTGTTGTTTACTTTAGAATTAGGAGGAATCACCATGGTATTTGGAGGAGTTGATGTTATAAGTGGCTACTTATTTCTTAGATTATATTCACCTCTCTATAAATAGTAGAAATCAAGAACTTCATCCATATTATGTTTTGGTTCATTGTCATCTTCACTTGGGAAGGTAAACTTATGAGTTTCAAAGAACATGGTAGTCTAGGATCTAGATGATGCTCAGGTGGATTATGCATTTGATCTTGTCTAGCCACCTCCCTTTGAAATATTTCAAATTCTGCATAAAATTTAATGCATTTAAGCTCACCATGCTCAAAAGTATTGTGAATTCTACACCAATTGAGAAGAGTCATTTTTCCTATGTTGATCTTTGGAAGCTTGTTAGGCTGCTCTGGTCTATTAAAAGGTTTGTTGTATCTTTAGAATTGATCATTATCATTTCTAGTTTGGACATTAGTGTTGCCAATCTTCCTTTTCATATTCAATAAATCATTGCTCAACTTTTGAACCATCTTATAGATAAAATCTAGCCCTAAATTTGTAGAATTCATACCTTGTAGAATAGTAGTAGGAGAAATAGTTGTTTGTTGATTTTGTTGGTAACCATTACTTGTTGTATGATTATTTAAGAAGCTAAAATTTGGTCATGTTGTTTGTTTCAATGGAAGCAAGGCATATAATTTATTTTGATTGAACATGGGAGCATTCTACTTCAAATATGGTACTGGATTAAGTGTTGGGAACCCATTGTTCACATTAGGCATCCTAAGCATCTAAGGATTGAGCTACCTATCTATATTGATATCTTATCCATATGTTAATGTCAAATTGTTGATAGTAGTTGCTCTTCTCAAGAACACAATAGTGATTAGGTTTAGGGCATTCTTATACATCTCCAATGCCAATGGCTCATCTAGTTTGTACCTTAGGATCAACCAAATGTACATCTTATATAACCTTGCATTGAAAGCTTGGATGGGCTCATTAGGTTCTCTCCTTATGTTGGTGAAGTGTTGGTATACCAAACCAAGATTAGTGACCTATCCAAACTATGTCAGAAAAGTTGCTTTACATTCATCCTAAGAAGTGATGGAATTTTCCATTAGATTTAAATACCAATCATAAGTAGCATCCATTAAATTAAATGATAATAATCTACATGCAACATATTCATGAACAACATTCATTAGACTTAATGTAGCTTTGAAAGATCTAATATATTCCTTTATTGTCTTTGCTCTTAAAGGAGCAAAATATGGTAGGTACTTTTTGGGATTCTAAAGTAAACCATGTACATCTCTTGGGATGACAATAGCAGATCCAACCAACCAAGGTGGTTATTGGGCCATTGGTTGATTAACAGGTAAAGGGTTCCTTATGGGTAAAGGGTTCCCTATTAGAGGAGGTGGATTATTTTGAACTAGGACTATTGGCATAGCTATAGGTCTCCTATGATTTATGAGGGGTGAGACTAGAAAACTAGCCTAAGAATTAGATCTAATCACTCTCCTAGTGACTACAGTGCAATTCTATGCAAAGGATAACTACTATAGTAATATATGTGAGCCTTCCTTCTAGTGCTAGTGAAATTATTGATGCATGTTTTATGCACACCATAGTCACTGAGGTAGCCTATAATATTTTAGGATCTCAATGGAGGTAAACTCCACTCTAGGGCATGAGTTGTAGATATGCAATTATAGACATCCAAAATATGCACACCATGATTCTAAATGTTGAAATTCACTTGGACCACCTTAGGACCCCCTTGGGACCAATTTTAAATTTTGACCCCTAACTAAGCCTAATCGTGGTCAATTTGAACAACTAAGTTAACCTACCCTTTTACCCACTCTTTACCTTATCCCTTAACCATTGATAGTTAGGATGATCATCGATGGTCACCTTGACCATCGATGATTAGGGTCCACCATCCTAAAAGCTAACATACAAACCACTTCACCTTCATTTTCTAAATATAACTCATCTAAATCCATGTGTAAGCCATTACATGCATAAATTAAAATTAGAAAGCCCAGTTAATGTCTTGTTTCACCTCTCCTTCCTTACCTATAAAAAAAGAGGAGTAGGGATGTAAGGATCATCTACAATTGTTATCAGGAGATTGTGCATCTAGAGTTTTTTTCTTTGTAGGTCAATCATCATTAACAATCTAGTGATCTGACCATCACATCAAAGAGATAACTTACTATCACCACTCTACCAAAGTGTCAAACACTATTACTCTATTAGAATCATATTATAATCCACTAACAGGCCAGCCACCTCAACCCTTCCCCAAATAAACCTTTGACAAGATAAGTACTTTTTTATGATATTCATTCACTTTATTTGTATTTTTTAATTAGCCTAAAACTAACCCATCTCTTAGAATCCATCTTTGTGATCCCATTAATCAGTTATTTATTACCTACAGCTTACACATAGTAACCATTGATGTTCACCTTGATCACCAATGATCTATCCAATCACCGACAATCACCTTAACCATTGATGGTCATCCCAACCATCGATGATCACTATGGTATAAAATAATATCAAGATATTTCCACCCTCTTACCCCCAACCAAATCCAATTTCCTATGTCACTACCCACTTACAAACCCTACATAATTTTTTGAAATAGACTCAAGCCATTTAGTACTAGCATTAACTTTTTTATTGCTATATTAGTCATTTCTAGTCTATTTCTTTAGAAAACATCTCTTATATTCAATTTCAATACCTTTTTATTATTGATGCAAGTACTTTATCATTTTGTTTGTAAACTTAATTATTTAAAATGTGTGGATTGATAACCTTTGAGGAAGCTCTTACTTCTAGGATCTAGCTAGTACTAGGCAATCCACTCAGCTATCTATATAACCAAACCACTTGCTTTAGTGTTGTCTTATTTATAGGTCATCCTCCCAAGCCAAAGAGGATTTCTTCACAATCATTTGATTCAATGCACACGCAATCAAATAGGTTATTTAACCATACCCATAATTAGTTTCTTCTTCTTCTTCCATTCTCAAAATATAATTTGAAACTCATTGAAACATTTTGGCATGCCTGGTGGAACCTTGATTCTTTACTTGGGTTTTCTCTTGTTTACATCTATATGATTTTCTCTCTATTCTGTGCTCATAAATGACATCAAATTTTATTTTAGGCTTAAAATTAACTGTATACATTGGTTTCTTGCAAGTTTAGCTCACATAGTCTAAATTAAGGTAAAGTAATTTAATCATAGCATCACTCTTGTTGTACATAATAAAACCAAACCACCTTCATCAATTAAACATCAAAAAAACTTGAGACAAGGCCCGCCTAGGATTTCATCACCTAACAATCACCTTGCCCTTTTATATAAATCTTACTTGAAGGTCATTACCAAGGGGAGAACCAACTTAGCTCTTTAGTTGAGTATAAACTCTAGAAATCAGTATATATTAGCTAAACACCTAACACCATTATCACTATGGTGTGTGAAGTGAGGGGGTAGGCCCCAATACCAAGACAGATATTGATTCCCAGTACAAATTCTTTTTGAGAGCTTGAATAAATTGAAACTAACCATAGAGTTCCTTTGTAGTACCCATTATACAAGCCAATTTTAGTCACACAATTTATTGAAAGTTTAAGGCATAAGCCACAAGATAGACTAAAAATAACCTTTAGGACTTAACATGCTCTTTAGAGTGTGATTATTTTCCTTTCTCTTTTCTGGTCTTCCCTCTATTTGAGTGATGAGATTGTTTGTGTATTCACTCCCCCTTACCTTGGATGGTTCTAACCTACCAGTAATGAAAGAATCTAGTAGATCAAAACCCATCACCATACCAATTGAACTCTTCTACCTCCTCACCCATGGACTATGTCTCTGAACTAGCAGACTCTCTTCACCTTTCAATAAGTCCTTTCCCTTGATAGGTTCCCCAAGGAGTTATGGACTTTGTCACCTTCCTAGATAACAACCTTATGGCCCTTCAGCATTACCTTAACTCCATGCCTTACCGTACCCCTGCTTCAATTCTTCTTATGAATCCACCTTATGGTATGCCTTACCACCTCATTGGAAACACTTTTATTACCCCAATCACCACCCAACCATTGGCTACCAAAGCCTCTTCATTCACCAATAATCCCTTTGATACTACTATGAAAAACTAACCTACTCAACCTACAAACACCCTTATACCTTCCACCCCCACCAATAACTCCTCTACCTTAGGAACAACCCAACCACTAGCCACATATACTCCCCTCACCTTAGTAGTACCTACCACTAGCATTGCCAACCTTCCATCAATTACCTATAATCCTCTAACCAATAACATATTTTAAAATCTCATGCTACTTATACTTTCTACCTTACCACCAATCACCACAAGGGTCACCACCCTTCCTTTGATCACCAACCTAACCACCACTCCTACCCAACATGTGCCCATTGCAAAAACCCTATGTTACATCCCTAACCCATAAGGGCATGTACCTCTACCTACTACCCAACCACCCACATCCACCTACCCTTATATACCTTTTACCCAACCATCAGTGTCTATATACCAATATGTGGTAGCTTCCCAACCTCCAACCAATTATCACTATGTTACTCAACCACCACAATAGTATGCACCTTACAACCTTCATGGTGCACAACCCCAAGAAGACCTAATTAAGATGTTTATGGATAAGATTACCACTCTAGAGTCATCTATCTCTATGGCTCACAACATCATATCATATGATTAGATCTATAATGAACCCATTCACCCATCTATCCCTATCAAACCATATCCTCCTCAGTGTGAGCTTCCAAAGTTCTCCAAGTTTTAGATTAAGGAGGATCACTAACAACACCTTAGGGTATTTAGGCGTGCATGTTATTTGATTACCTATAATGATTCCCTCCTTCTTCATACCTTCTCTATGTCCCTATCCGATCTAGCCTTAGACTGGGATAGTACCATAACCAAACTCTATTTAATCTCCTTCACCCACTGGCCCAAACTTTCTTAGATCACTTTTTGATAAATATCTCCAAGAAGGTTTCCATCACTGACCTCTACTCTATTTGACGATTTGATGATGAATTTATTGCTAATTTTTTATCTCATTAGAGGAGCCTAATCAATCATCTTTCCTTCTCCTTACCCTAACCATAACTGATAAAAAAAAAATTGAGCATGTGTCAAGCATATATCTTCTATGCTACATGTTCAGATATTTAGAAATTTTTATGAAGATTTTACCATGGCATGTAAGCTAGAGAATAGAGCCATTGATGAAGAAAAGCTAAAACTAACAAATAAGAATTCTAACTACAAAACCAATGAGGCCTCCTCCTCTAAGTTGAGCAACCAAACCAATACTGGGACCAAGAGCAAGGGAAATATGAACATGGTTATCCTTAAATCCACCTCTCCACCATCTTTTAACCAAACAAATTCCTCTAACACCTCAAAAAAGACTGTGAGAAACCAAAACTGGAACACCCAAAAGTAATTTACTCCACTTGGAGAATATTATGATTCAATCTTGGGGAAGTTATTGAAGTCCAACGTCATATAGATTTCTCCTATCAAACCACCTCAAAAATTTAATTCTTCTAATCCTACATCTATTTGGTATAATGAGAATGATCTATGTGCCTTCCATCGAGTAGTAGGGCATGATGTTATTAGGTGTAATACCTTCAAGAGTGTTGTCCAATCTCTCATTAATAAGGGGAAGCTTGTGTTAAATAACACCAACGCACCTCAAAACCAAGCCCTTGACATATTTAGGCAACCTTTCCCCAATCATGAACCTACCGAAAATGAGAGCAACAAGGTTGAGTGTTCTCATGATGCCCATAATGTCAATATGGTTCTTAACGTGCTCATTTCTGAAAAAGCTACCACCCAATCTATCTATTCTTCACCTTCTCCACCTACTGAGCTAGTGGATTTACATTATCTTGTTTTAGAGACCCAAACCAAGGAAGCACCATTTTCTCCTCCTCTAGTTATTGAGGTAATGGATCCATCAACCCCTCCTTCCACTGACATATTGGAACAAGTACCTATTTTTCCTTCTCCCTCAACCACCGAGAAATTTACTACCCCTTTAGAGATCATTCCCAAAGAGGAAGTCCCCATGTTTACACCTCTCATAAAGGAGTCACCCATTTAAACCTTGTATATTTTGATAGAGGAAAAGGATGAGGTTACCATCCCTCTATCTCAACCTATAGGCTTATCTTTCAAGTCCACTATCTAGGGACCAAAACTGGTATATAATCCATTCTCTAGGTTAATGCAGAAATTAGAATTTGTCTCCAAACTTGACATGGACCAAGCCACATTTTGGTATCAATTGTGGCTCCCTTACATCACTAAGTGATAACCTCCAACCACCCCTTTATAAAACCAACCCATCACTCCTATTATCCAAACCCCTATCTTGCCAACCAAATTGATAAAAACCTCTACCCACCCAACAATTCCTCAACCATCCAATGCACCCAAAGCCTAAACAACCAACTTACCTTCTCCAATCAAACTGACCAAACCAACCAAAAACCTTGGAATCTTCCCTACATAGATTCTTAATCACCCATCTGTGAAAGTGGAACTTACCTCACCAAACCCAATAACCAACCACAAAACCAAATTGACCAAGGAAGTAAAGCTAAAAAAGTCTATAGGGCCAAACTCCTACCTCCCTCAACCTTTCCCTCTATCTTGAGGCCTCATCCCTCCACTCTGATTAAGAAGCCAACCATCCCAACCAAAACCCAATCATTTCTAGTAATTACACTGGCAAACTTGTCTTTTGACACACCTATCTTCACTGAACTAGTAATGACCAGGTTACTTACCTTGAAACCTCCTACCTCTAACCTATCAACCTTCACCTTACCAAATACAAGATCTCTACCATGAAAGAGGAATTCCTACCTCCTTATACTAATGAGGCATCAACTATCTCATCCATTCCCTATGATTAGATCCCCACCTTAGACCACTTGGAATCCACATTCCAACATCTTTCTTTAGGAGACTATCGCCTCATTGCCCTTGATACTTTCCCTACTCCCCAAGAGTATGGAAAATTTGACCACCAACTTGGATATGACCATAATTTCATAACTATTATTCTCTTTATACCTCCCCACTTTCAAACCCATTTCATCTATGGGGGACTTGACAAACCACTTAAAGCTTTTACCACCTCCTCTTCACCTCAACCTTTCACCTCTAGATTCTCTTAGCTAGACAAATCAAGTTTCACCAAGACATACCTCCATAGGTGTGTTTAGAAAGGATTTGGTATTGTATGATATGAGTACAACCCATATGAGTTGATTTCCTTTGAGAACAAAAAGCCTGATGAAAAACATGGCCTAAATTTCATTCTACCCACCAATAATCAAACCAAAACACCTACCATCACCATTATAGAGGAAGACACCCCTTCCTCACCAACCTCTCCTCCAACTATGTGTGAAGATGATGACATCATCCTACCTAAAAAAATTTCCATCAACATGATCAGCCTCAGACCCCTAACTGAGGGGCAATTGTAACCATCCCTTTGACTTATCATGAGATGATAGGAGATGACTCTCCTACCATTAATATTGTTGGGTATCATGATGATGATTCTATTCTCACCTACTTTGGTACCCCTGATTCTACAATAAAAAATCCCTTCCTCTTGAGACTTTTACCATGTTGAACAAATCCACCATGAGTATCAACTTGGGCACTCTAGATGACCCCCACATTTTCAAAATTGGCTAATCATTGAATGTCAAGAAACTTTGAGACTTACCCTCCTTCCTCCAAGACCATAGCATAGCATTTTCTTGGTCTTATAGTGACATGCTTAAATTTGACACCTACCATTTCTACCCATAACATAGTCACCAATTATCATGCCAAGCCTATCAAGCAAAAAAATTATGCATGCACCCTCACATAGCTCTTCTCATCAAAGAATATCATTATCATCTTCTATCTATTATTTTCATTAAACCCATTGACTATCCCCAATGGGTCTCAAATGTTGTGCATGTCACCAAAGCCATAGGGGGACTATACATTTGTGTGGACTTTCATGACCTCAACCTTTCTTTCCCCAAAGATGACTTCCCTCTACCAAGCATTGAATAGCTAGTTGATCTTATAGTTGACCATGAGATGTTATCTCTCATGGATGGATTCTCAGGTTACAATTAGATATTAATCACCCATAAAGATTATCACAAGACAACATTTACCACCCCATGGGGAACCTTTTGTTATAGAGTCATACCTTTTAGATTAAAAATGTTGATGCAACATACTAATGTTTCATGACTTATATCTTCCATGACCTTATCTAAAACATTATAGAGGACTATGTGGATGACCTTCTCAAAAAATCCAAACTCCAAAAGGATCATTTCACCATTCTCAAGATCATATTTGAGCAAAATATCCTTACCATGTCTACCTTAATCCCAAGAAGTGCATTTTTGGGGTCTTGTTAGGAAATATTCTTGGTTTTATTATCTCCCTTTGAGGAATAAAGGTCAATCCAACAAAAATCAAAGCTAGCTTCCTCTAATTAACCTCAAGCAACTCTATATTTTATAGGGGAAGCTCTAATCCATTTGTCACTTTATCTCCTAGCTTTCAGACTGATGTTAACCCTTCCACTACCTTATGAAGAAAGATGTCTCTTTTAAGTGGAATAGCAACTACCAAAAGGCCTTTGATTCACTTAAAAGTTACCTTTTGTCTCCACCTATCCTCACCCCTCCCAAGGATGACCAACCTTTCTACCATTATATCTTTGCCACTGACCACTCCCTAGGGGCAATGCTTACTCATCAAGATGAACAACATAAAAATAAAGTCATCTACTATATTAGTCATATGCTTTTAGAGTATGAGACTCAGTATACCCACACTAAGAAACTTTGCTTAGCTTTAGTATTCATGGCCACCAAATTTTACTAATACCTTCTTAACCATAAAACTTATGTCATAACAAATACTGACTCGCTCAAGTATATGCACTCCAATCCATACCAAAATAAGTGCATGGTCAAATGGCTCATGCTTTTAGTAGAGTCTGACCTTGAGTTCTTTCAACAAAATTAAATTAAGGGGTAAGTCATTGCTAACCAATTGGCTAAGGTACCATTAGCAAACAACCAACCTCCTCCTCTTGAGTTTCCTAATGAGTCCATCATGACCCTCTCTAAAGAGGACTTAACCTACCAAGTCACCATGTTCTTTGACATATCAAAATTTCAACATGGTGAGGGAGTTGGTATCATCATTATTCCCTTTGATGGTGAGCCTCTTTCTCTATCTTTCAAACTTGATTTTGAATGTACCAATAATATGGATAAATACAAAGCCCTAGTGATAGGCCTTTAGACCATGTTAGCCCTAGGAGTCAAAATTATCAACACTTTAGTAACTCCCAACACAAGTTCAATAAAATCAATGGCTCTCACCAGTGTAAGAATGATGTTTTGCAATAGTACAAACAACTAGTTGATGAACTCTTAGCATAATTTGAACACTACTAAATCCAGTCAACTCCATGATCAACTAATAATTGTGTTGATACTATGTCTTCTCTCACCTCTTAAATCCCATCTCCACCCTCTAACTCCAAATTGTCTATCATTATCTAAAGACTTACCCAACCTTCTTACGTCAAACCAGATTCTCCCACCACCTTTAATGTAGATTAGACTAACCTAACCTTTGGTATCAATGGACCTTTATATATCTCAACCTTATCATTATTCCTTTTTGGGCTCTCCAATAATGCTCATAGAGTGTTTATCCAAAGTACCTCATGTTATACCATTATGGGGGGAATTCTTTACAATCATGACTTTGATAACCTCCTCTTTCATTACCTATGTAGTCACAAAGCCTCTCACACTTTCAAGAAAACACATGATGGTATCTATGGTAGACACTTTAGTGGCCTTGCCATAGATAAACACATCATTTTCCTTAACTATTACTTACCTACATTTAACCAAGACTGTTGTGATTATGTGAAAAGGTGTGTTAAGTGTCAATAAAAAGCTAATCTGCATCATGCACCTAGCCATAGTCTTTGAATTTCTACTACTTTTTGGCCCTTTTCATAATTGGGTCTAGATCTTATTGGTGAAATTAAACCATGTTCTTCATAGTGACACCTTTATATCATGACCATGATCAAGTATTTTACCAAATGGGTAAAGGTTATTCCTCTAATCTCGACCAAAGCAAAAAATATTATCGACTTTATCAACCATCACATCATCTACTACTGCGATGTTCTTCATAAGATTATCATTGACAATAGTAAATATTTTAAGAACAATCAAGTCCAAGGTTTATGTGATGCATTTGGTGTTAATTTAAGTTTCTCCTTGACCTATCACCCCCAAGCAAATAGACAAGCTAAGGCCTCTAACAAAACTCTTAACAACATGCTCACTAATATGTCAATCCATCTAGTCAAGATTGGCATTTTCACATCCCCATCATCTTATGGGCATATCACACTAGCATTTTAACCCCTATAGGTGATACCCCTTTCTCTCTTGTGCTTGGATTAGAGGTTGGCTTACCTCTCAAGATCCAAATACCTTTTCTTTGCATATCTTTAAAAAATCTAATAACTAAGGATGATTATCATCATCATCATCATTTAGCCTAGCTTGAACTCCTTGATGAGCATAGCTTAGAAACCCTTACCCATCTCCATGGCTATCAAGAGCACATTAAGTGTACTTATAACAAACACCTTAGAGTGTGAGAATTCAACATCAAAGACCTTATCCTAAAGGGAAATTAATATGTCACCAATATGGAGAAAATCAAGTGGGGAAAGTTTGCTTTCAATTGGCTTAGACCCTATATCATAACTCACAAGTATAGATTAGGAGCTTATCAATTATCCTCTCTTGAAGGTGACCTAAAACATGAGACCCTCAATTCTTTGTGTCTATGTATATTTTTTTGCTAAGAAGGATCAAGTTCACCTTTTATTTTCACTTAAGCTCATCCCTTGATTTTAACCACATTCATCTTCCTATTTTAGGGGAAACTGATTAAAACTAAATCATGTGATTATCTATCATATTCATAGCCTAATCTTGAATAATGTGTACCATGGCTCTACCCATGGCATGATTCTCATGGAACTTTCTACCCCTTTTTATGGTACAGATTCTCGTGATCATTATCACCTACACATCTTTCCACCTAATCAACCTTCTTATGCTTTTAGTTTTACCTTCATAAAGTTGAACCCTTAATCCTATATAAATAATTCTATGTCAAGCAAAAAATCAAACAAATCAAAATCCCTATCAATAGAAATCATGGGTCAATCCTAGTATTTGTAAATTGCTCCCTTGAAGGATAGATGTTGAACACATTTGAAATTTCTCAACATAAGGTGGACTGATCCCTTGGAGGACAGCTATCAAAATCATTAAATAAGGCACACAAACTTAGACCACTCCCTCGAAGGATGGCTAAGTAAAGTATTTGTCAAAATAAGAAATTTATTGAAATCTTCTCACATCGATCATCTTCCCTAACCCTCCTAAGAAAAAATGCAAAAGACCCATTATCAAGCAATAACAACATTAAAATACTTTTGAAAGTTGTAATCAACTCTCATAAGCATAATAATATTGAAAGCCACAATCGGCTCTCAAGAGTAGAATTCCCACATTGATCAGTCTACACCTTTTATAACATAGACTTATTTATATTGACTCACACAATGGTTCCAAAGAGGCATGCTAGTCTCACACAAAGGTTCCATTTTCATCCATCCCCCCTTTTATACACTATAAGCAAGGGATTTTGAGCTCACTTGACATTATATGGTCAAGACACATTTTTAACTAACTAATGAATGCTAATGCAAAGTATTCAAAGGGCTTATGTTCATTAAGCCAATCTAACTTCAGTTGTGTTTTAGTCCTTGTCAAAGAAGAAGAATTTTGCCCTCTTCTTATCCTATCATGACTAGTTGATATATTCATTATGACATTTGTCTTTTGATTATATTCTTTGTTCTCCCATCTAGTGTTGTTAATTAACTTACCTCATTTTTTATCTTAAAATAAATTAACAATAATCATATGCATATGTGTCATAAATAAATGCATAACCATAATCATAATCATAACAAACACAATAACACCATAGCATCCATGAGAAATAAAGCAATCAACCATTTTCATCACATGTCTAAATCTAAATAATGTTTCATATACTCCTTAAGATTTAGCATATCATAATCATACATGGCATAAATCATACCCATTTACCCATCACTTTACCCCTTCCACACTAACTTTTTCAAACACCCACCTATGGAGATTACCTTCTCCACCCACCCCAACCACCTCGTCATCCCACCATTGGTCTATTTCAACCCAACTAGCACGTATTTTTGTGACAACTTTTGCCTAGTTCTTTGACTACAATGACAACATTGTCATGTTGACCACTTTTTTGCCTTACACCACCTCACACATACCAAACCCACTTGTGTTTTTTTAGGAGCACTTCTTACCTCAAATACTTATGACACTTGACCAGTTTATGTTTTCACCAAGAGCACTCCCTACCTTGGATACCCACCAAGCATAGATATCACTTAAGAGACTTGCATTTATGAGTGTTCCTAATGGCCATGCCTTAATATGGTCATGTGGTCCACTTGTCACTTGTCCTTTGAGCACTACCTTTATTTTTACCAACTATGACAACCTAGTAAATGCATGATCTTGGATATCACACTTTTTGTCATACTTTGTGTGCTTATTTACACTTCAGTGCCCAACCTATCACCCAACTTCATGATGTCTACCTTCATCATCACCTTCATCTACCTTATCAAACCTACACCTGATTCTATTTTACCTCATCAATTCCTAGTTTGAGGGGGAACACCTCCTCCCATACTCAGGGCAACTAGACCTTAGACCATTAATCCATTTTTATTTTGTAGCTTGTTGATTCAAAGTAGTATAATAAAAAGGGCCAAAATGTAGACACCAAAAATATACACACTATGATTTCAAATGTTGAAATTCCCTTGGACCACCTTAGGACCCCCTTTGGACTAATTTGACCTTTCAACCCCTAACTAAGCCTAACTATGGTCAGTTTGACCAATTGACTTAACATACCCTTTTACCCACTCTTTACCTTATCCCTCAACCATCAATAATCAAGATGACAACTAATGGTCACCTTGACTATTGATAGTCAAGGTCCACCATCCCAAAAGCTAGCATGTAAACCACTTTGTCTTCCTTTTCTAAAAATAACTCATCTAAATCTATGTATGAACCATTGCATGCATGAGTTAAAATTAGAAAGCCTAGTTAATGTCTTGTTACACCTTTTGTTCCTTACCTATAAAAAGAGAAGAGTAGGGAGGTGAGGATGATCTACAATTATTATCAAGATATTGTGCATCTAGAGTTTCTTTTTTGTAGGTTATTCATCATTAGCAATCTAATGATCTAACCATCATGTCAGAGAGCCAACTTACTATCGTTACTCTGCCAAAGTGTTAAGCACTATTACTCTATCAGAATCATGCCAAAATCCACCAATAGGCCAACCACCTTAAACCTTCACCAGATCAACCTTCATTAAGATAATTACTTATTTTCTAATATTCATTCACTTTATTTATATTTTATAATTAGCCCAGCACCAACCCATCTCTTAGAATCCAACTTTGTGATGTTGTCAATCAGTGATTTATTACCTACATCCTACACATAATAACCACTAATAGTCACCTTGACCCACCAATGATATATCCAACCATCGATAGTCACCTTGACTATCGATGATCACCTTAATCATTAACGATCATCCCAACCATAGATGGTCACTTTGGTAGGAAATAACAGCAAGCTATTTCCACTCTTTTACCCCCAACCAAATATATTTTTTTTTGTCCCTACCTATTCATAGACCCCTACCTAATTTTTTAAATAAACTCGAGCCATTTAACACTAGCATTAACTTGTTTATGGCTATATTAGTCATTTCTAATCTATTTCTTTAGCAAGCATCTCTTGTATTCAATTTTAGTACCTTTTGATTATTGATGAAAGTAATTTATCATTCTATTTATAAACTTAATTATTTAAAACATGTAGATTGACAACCTTCAAAGAAGCTCTTGCTTCTAGGATCTAACTAGTGATAGGCAATTCACTCAGCTATCTATCTAACCAACCACTTGTTTTAGTGTTATCTTATTTACAAGGTATCTTCCCAAGCCAAAGAGGAGTTATTCACAACCATCTAATTCAACATGCACATAATCATATAGGTTATTCAAACATACCCATATTTAGTTTCTTCTTCTTCCCTTCTCAAAATATAAGCTAAAATTCACTAAAATAGTGATCTTTAATAACCTATTGATGGAATAGCTGGAAGGGCATGTAGGTTATTGACAAGGTTTTTTTTATGGAGGTGTGATCCTTAAAAGGTAGTGAATCTCTACATGAGTTGGATGGATAGTTATCTTCTAATCTAAGTTGGGTAGGTCTCAAAATAAACTCAAAAAAAGAGGGAAGAGTAAGATAGAAAATAAGGCTCTATAATTTTCAAGAACTACTTCCCTAATTGGTTTCTAAATAGACCTGTACTTTCAAAACCTATGTCTATTGCTAGAAGCAAATGACAACACATGATTAGACATGGTTAAGAATTCTAAGGAGATAATGATACAATAAATCCATAAGCCTCAGACAAATGTTATTCCTTTTAGGGTAGTTATTTCACACCCTTAATTAAGAGATTATGACTCAGGCTAGTGAAGTATTTGAGGTCACTTTGGCACACACACATAAAACTACATCAAAAAAATCACTAGTACACATTTAGAATTATGAATCAATTCAAACTTAATTATCCTAATCAATATATTTACCAATATTTCAATAGTTATTGTATATCTATAGATTAGTACATTAATCAATATAATCAAGAATCCATTCACAACTATTACACACTAGAGATTATTGAAACATACAACCAAAGAAAATAACTAATTACATAGAAACTGGAAAAAAAATATACAAACACATTCATTACTGATCAAAATTGATGTTGCTCTTGTATTAAAAATTCTCTAAACAAAAAATCCAAGTTGGATTATAACTCTTTAAATAGGCTTTGGGAAGGGGTCGCCTCATCCTCCAAGTTCATGAAAAGTGTTTGCATGTGGTAATTAGAACATGAGTTCTAATTATAGTCAAAAACCATATAAGAGAAATCTTTTAGTTATTAATTAAATAAGTTTACCTTTTAAAATTCATGTAAAATGTGCATGTGTACAAAATATAAAGTCAATTTTATAATAAAAATCTTGAACTACAAATAAACTATGCACTGTTATAAAATTATACATGCACAAAATCTTAGCATGTTAAGGATATATCATGTGAAGTACTACATGTACTTTAGATAGTGTAGCAGTTGTAGTGGTAGTAGTTAAATTTTTAGAGGTTAACACATCATAAAAATCTTATTTTTTCTTGGCCTCATTCTCTTGATAAAATTTATATGTTGCATCATGCAGCTCCTGTATACTATTCAAGCTCAACAGTGATGGTCGATATATCATTTTAATTTAACCAACGAGTCTTGCATGCTCATCTTTGGTCATCTAGAATTTAATCTTGAGAATTTCCACCTGTATAACTTTCTTTCTAGCCGCACTCAATTCAGACTCTATCTCTTATAGTGATAAGCCTTGCAAACCCTATTTGAAGTCATTCATCACTTCTTGAATGATTTTATCAAAATTGATCCTACTGATCAATTTACCTATGGTATCCTTCACCTTTGACAACTTCAAATCATGTAAAATCTAGAATATTTGGGCCTCATGTGCTTGATATTTAGGGATTAAGGCCCCAACTAGTTGTAGTCACTCCTTTTCTTCTTCCTACATTATGACAACTAAGTTCAAGGCATTGGCTACATCTAATGTTTCCATTAAGTCTAGATGATTGTATAATGAGTTACCTATGTATGTAACTAACATCTTTAACCTAGCACTATCATCTTTCAAGGAATTATATAATTAGTTAGCATTTTACATGAGGGTATATTTTGACCTTCATGAATTCCATTACCTCCAAAGATTTGTAACATCTAGAAGCAGCTTCTTGAACTTCTATTTTTTACCTACAAGGATATGTACGATCTTTGCATGTTCTTTCAATTATTCTACCTAGGCCTCTATATCTTGTCGATCCATCTTTGTGCCTTCATGAATGGATATTATAGCATCCATATGTGTTAGGGCTAGGTCTACAAGATTCTTGACATAACGAGATTGTCCTGACTACCTATTATAATTTTTAGTGAGGGAGAATACTTCATGTCTTTCCTCAAAATTTATCTCCCTATCTCTATCATCCTCTAACTTCCTCTTCTTCACTCTCTATATACTACTAGATGATGGGTCGAATAGAGTGAAGATAGAAAGGAGCTCTATGATCTTGAAGCTAGGCATTTGGGAGGCCTTGCTTCTTTAAGTCCACATCCCATGGAGGAATGTCCAACTATGATGCATCTAAGGTTGTAACAACAACCTCTTCCTCAACCTCCTTGACGTATGGCTATTTTTTTATACTTTTACAAGTGCATTAGGTATTGAAGGCCATATAATCTTAGACTAATCCACTCCTCCAAATTTATGGAATGGATAGATTGTGATCAATGGGGGTTTGGCCTTCCTTCCCCTACTAGAACTTGTCACAATAGTTTCTTCTATAGAGGTTGTAGATGGAATTAGAAGGGTGATCTGGGTGGACTAGACATGGAATTATGGAGTGTCCAATGTGGTGTGTACCTTCCTCTACACCTTCTTCTTCTTTAAGGCTCTGATAGTGGAAGTTCTATAAGGGATAGAGGAGGTTGGCATGGTGAGTGGGATGGAAGGGGAGAGTGGATTAATGGTAGTGGTGCCGAAGGGATAAATAGAGGTGGAAGTAGGCACTTCCACTTGGGGTGTCCTCAACATGTAATAAATGGAAACACATCCAAAAAATGGTATAGAAGGTAAAAGAACACTTATGAAAGGCTGAGTACCTACGAAACTAGGCATTGTAGGATCTGCTTGAAGGCTCATAGCCTTAACTATTTCTAGCTCTAACTCTTCACTAGAATCATCCTCAATATCCTTAATTATCATAACCTCTCCATGTGTTGGTTCTAAGTATGGAGGTGTAGTAGGAAATCCTTGTGATAATTCCATTGTGGGATTGCCTATTTGATTCCTAGGCTTCCTTGTGTAAACTAGAGGTGCCTTCAACTGTTTGGGGGAGCCTTGTTGGATAGATGTTATTGCCTCTTGTGTTGTTATCCCAATATATGTAGTAATATAAACTTGTGGAATATCAGTAGTCACTTTAATGGTACTTTTAGTAGGTTATTCTTGTGTTTTGTCTTCTTCATCAAAATCTAAATTGATGAGGTCACCTGCATGTGCTCCCTTGCTAGAACTAGGTTCAAACACCCTAGGTTCTTTCTTCACATTCTTGAGTTTTAATTTCAAATGGATTCCTTGAGATGAGGAACCTACTTGGTCCTTGGATTTATCCTCAAACTATTCTCTCTAAAAGTCAGTGTGCTCCCATCCCTTGTATAGATCCTTCTTGTTATCTAGTTCTCTTAAAGTGATTGAGGGGTCATCTTGGATCATTCTTAAATGATCTTACTTCAGTCTAAAAACTCTTGCTCTCTCTAAAACATCTTCATCATCATTTGAATTTATAAATATAAAATCATATGAATAGGGCTCATGTCTATTAGGGATATTAAGCCCCTATAGATGCTTCTAAATAAGTCCATATGGATCCTAGTCTCTATGTGGAAGTACAAGGGAAGGATAACTCTTCTACTTGCCTCCTACTTATCTAAAATTCTACCTCATTATGTAAACCATTCTCCTAATTGTTATATGGTGACCAAAGTACAAAGCTTTATTTTGCCTAGATAGGTCCTCTTCAACACTCCACCATAGTTGGAAATTAATTTATTTCTCTGACAATGTGTTTAGGATATATTTTGGGAGACATAAAGGATTAACCTTGTTCCCCCAAATCATTATGATTGTGAAGTTTAGATAGAAGAAATAATCCCATTTACCATCCATATTATTTACAATATTTGGTCCAATTTTAGGCATGAGTGAGCCATGAATGGCTTGCCAAACTTGTGGATATACGTCCTCTACTAATATAACCATATTCTTGGTGTAGGAATATATATGTATAAATTGGTAGTGTTCACTAATTCTATTTTTGATATAGTTTATGGCTAGGGTCCATAATTCCCTAAGATCTTTGCAACAAGTTCCCATAATGGCATCTAGTAAATAAGACATCATATATAAATGGCTTGAAGGCATGGGATTCTTGTCCTTATGAATTATTTTCTCTCTGTAATAGAAGTTGATTATCTTTCCCAAGGCTGCGTAACCTTATGAGTGAGCATCTATTAATGGTACCTAATATAGATTAACAAAATGAATACTTAGAATAGCATAAAGTTGGTTAAAGAGAGCCATGCTGATGCGTATCCCCATTCTGAACTTATCGATAGAAATAGCTCCCTTTTAATTCTTCCATTTCCATGTGATGTTTTGGTTTGGGAGTAACCATGAAGAGAGTGCCTTTTCCATTGAGATCTCTTTGCTGAACTAAGGTAATGTATACTTGTCATAGTGTGCATTAGGTATGTTTAAAGATAAGTATCTTTAGAAGTTAGATCCTAAAAAGCATGTGATAATTACGTTATTTCCAGAGTAATGAATGAAAGAATCTTGTGATATCCTACCTAAGAAAAATAGATCCCATAGGAGATCAATGTATGGCATCACCTCTAGCTTGTTGGTAAAAAAATATAAACTTTGATGTTTGATATCCAACAATTCTTGGACAAATATCCTATCATTAAGTATCATCTCATCCTCCTCTGAAAACACATCCATAGAATTGACTACATCCCATAACTTTGAATAGTTAGTGTATCTATTTTTGAATATGATAGCATCAAACACTATATCCATAAACTCTATAGAATCTTTGATTGAGTATGGAGATGGTGTATTTACTCCCCTAAATGTCTTGGATGAATATCCATTATTTTATACACTCTATCCTACTTACAATTTCCTTTTAGGTGTTATATATGTTATATGCTCAATTCTGCTCTAGTTTGATCACTATTTACTAGCAATTCTCTTTCTAGGGAGTAACTAGGGCTCTTATATGTATAAGATAGTGGGAGAATTCAAATCCAAGTTTGTTTAGAAAGCAATGAATCCTTCAATGTCTATGCATTGAATATATAAAATTTTGCATTGAATAGTAGTTCATGTGACATAAATGCCCAATGTTCACTTTGTTTATAATTCTTGCATAATTTAAACTTTGCTATTTCAAGTTGGTGGGGGTATCATACTATTAATGGGAAGTATTTTCACCTTTTATTTAACTAAGTATAGCAAGGGCTAGTACTGTTCTCGGTAGTAAGGCATTCATCAAGAAAAATGTTTTGACAAAATGTCCACAAATTATTTCCATCTGGGGAATTGTTTCAGACAAAATGTCCACAATAATTTCCCCAAAGACCTATTTCATTTGGCAAAAGTTTTGAAGTAATTATCTCAAAGGGTCACTTCTAAAAGTCTCAAAGGGATATTTTGTTGGGCAAAAATTTGAAGGGTCTACTTCATAGGGCATTTCATCCATGACAAAAGTCCCAAAGGATCTACTTCGTAAAGGTTGATGGGCTTTTCAAAAAGATTGGAGGGAAAATCTATAATGAAAAATTCCCATGACAATTATCTCAAAGGGTAATTTATAGAGGGAAAAGGGACCAGGACAAAACTCTTAAAGGGTAGGTTTATTATGGAAAAGGGGCTAGGATAAAGTCCTGAAGGATAAGTTTAGAAGGATAAGGGGCCAGGAAAAAAGTCCTGAAGGCCATGTGAAAAAGGTTCAAAGGGTCTACTTCATGGAAAAAATGCCCAAGGGTCTACTTCATAGGGCAAAAGTCCTAAAGAGTAGGGTAAAAGGGTCAAAAGGCATGTTGTCTCAGATAAAATGTCTAAAGGAATGGTGTGAAGGGAAAAAGACCCAAGATAAAAAGTTTTGAAGGGAAAAATGTTTTAGATAAAATGTTTGAAGGAATTCAATTGGCTCAGGGGAATGCTACATGGAAATTGTATCAAACAAAATGTTTGACATAATAAACCTGAAGACCAATTCTTGTAGAATAAAAGTTTTAAAGACAAAATCTTGGAAAAAGATAAGTTGAAGACATAAAACCCAATAGAAATAATGAGTCTATGAACACAATACCAATGCCATTTTTCTAAAGTATGAAAAAGCCAATAATTAATCTTCTCCTAGATTTGTTAAACATATAGAAGAGGGGCTCAAAGTCAAGACCATAGTCTGAAAAAAATGGGTCCCTATTTCCCTATCATAAAAGGGGGGGTGTTGGGTACAATAAATCTTATCATCCAAATACCATTTTTAGTTTATTAGATTTTCCCTCCCTTTATGCTAAAAATTTAGCAAAGTGAAAAGACTAGTATAAAGGAAAAAGAAGCATACCTAGACTTATCTAGGAAGTGAAGCCCATATAGCTAAGTTTGAGTATGTGAAGTTGGGTCTGCATATTGAAACATGATCTAAAGTAATGACATGTAATGAAACATTCAAAAATTAGTCCTTAAGAGATTATCAAAATCAAAAGACTATGCTAAATAAAGTAACTAAGTAAAGTTGAGTAAAAAGAGAGGAAAAGACTGAATACACCTTGTTGGGTACATGAACCAATGCATGAACTTGGTGACAACCTATGTGTGTGAGTTTACATAGGGATCAAATCATTTATTATCTTTGACTAAGCTAATATCTTACTTAATCCTCATATGGGTGGCTCAAAAAATTAATCTAGTTTTGACTCCATCATTACCCACCCCTGCTCAGTGGATCATGATTTGTGAATAGCTTGGATAAGACTATAAGTGTCTATAACCCTCTCATGTGGGTGGCTCAAGAACTCAAGTAGGCCATGACTCCATCATTACCCACTTGTGTGAAGTAGATGCATCTTAAACTGAACCACATAAAGTGTTTAATGTATCTAACTTGGTATAACTAATTTTGTATGTCAGATCTACAGCCACTCGGGTACATTAGGTGGTTTTGGGCCACTCAAGAATTCCAACCTATACAAATGGAGTAAGGCATGAAAGTGGTGACAACCTGGAACATGAAAACAAGTGTATATAATGTAGAAAATGACATGGAGTTTGTAATTCCATCTGATTAGCCTATGTGTAACTGAGCATATGGGAACTATGTGTCATGTGCATGCCCCTAATCTAATATCTAAGTATATTCATTTTAAACTGACTATGTAATCATTGAATATATGTATTTAAAATAATGTGGGAGTGAACATGCCATGTATGATTCTCCCAAAATTGAATAAGTAGTATGAATCTGAACTAAAATGAGTGTATCTAAGAAAAATTTGAACATAACTATCAAACATGTGATTATACCTATGCAAATATATACTATAATTGGTGTACTAGTTTGGCTAATCTAGACTACCCTAAAGCTAGGGCTACTAAGAATTAGCACCTTGTAGTGGACAATAGTGCCTTGTGGTGCTAGTGTCTCATTCTGGGCACTAATGTTTACCTAGTCTAAAATCTAGGTGACCAAACTACTTTTTGAGTCTCTATTTTTTCCTATGTTTGACTTGTGTTTGATTTATAAAAATAAGCCTATGTGTTCAAAACAATATGTGAATAGTAATATAGGAGTCTGATCTCTATGATAAACCACTATGAATGCACCTTCTTTTGAGGGTATTTATGAAACCTATGTAATAATTGTCCTCAAAATAAGTAGCTCTATAAAATGTGTTAGCCAAAGCATATATATGATAAATGAGTGATATTCCAATATAATGTGTAAACATAACATTGGAATGTAAGATTATCTGAGCATAAGTAGGTAATGTAAGATGTATGTTGTAATATATCATTACACAAGGGTGTGAAGATAGATGTAATCAATATGTATAATAGTAAATCTAAGTAACTACCTAGAGCGATGGAGCATGATGTCCATCATGGCACCCAAGTAGAAATGGTAGATGCATGAGGTCCCTCATGGCATCAAAAACTTGTGTGTGTGTGTGTGTGTGTGTGTGTGTGTGTGTGTGTGTGTGTGTGTGTGTGTGTGTGTGTGTGTGTGTGTGTGTGTGTGTGTGTGTGTGTGTGTGTGTGTGCGTGTGTGCGTGTGTGTGTGTGTAACAAGAAAATAAAAGTGTCAAGGTGAAGATGCACACAAGGAAGCATACATACAAAAAACATGAGACACACAAAAATAAGCCAAGGGACCACAATATAAGGGACATGGTAACATGTCACTAAATGTAATAATAAATACATATAAGGATATGTTCAAATTTCCACATACACAAGAAATAATTAATTTGGCTTAGGACCACATAGAAGGACATGTCCAACTATCTGCATATACAATCAGGAAAGCACACACAAGGGACATGGGCACATGTACAAGGCATACAAACATAGAAGTTGTGTAGAGCCAAAGAATAATGGCATATTTAAATTCCCTCAAATAGAATAAGTATAGGAAACACAATCAATTCTAATCTAGGAAAACTAGAAATGAAAGCACGTATAACTGTGTAGTATAAATTTGTGTAAATGTTAAGATATACATATGATAATTCTAACTAATGATAGTTGATAAAAAATTTGAGCAATGAGTAGTAATGATCAATATCAAGATATATCAATGCATAAACTAGAATGTATAGTAAGGATAGAACTTGGTAGTAGTAATTGTGTACGATATACCCCCAAGTGGGCAGATGTATCAAATGAATAAACCTAGATTAGCATATATGCCCCTAATGGGTATATGATAGTATGTATGGATTATTGTAGTTCACTAGAGTCTTGTATGTAATCTATAAGCACTTGACAAGAACAAGTGAAACATCTATGTATGATAAAACTAGCTATACTAAGATAGCTAGTAATATGTAATATCTAGCAATTAGAAGAAATGTAAACATAGCAATGCATACAATCTATAAATTTGTATTTTTTTTAGTAATATTTAAATGTTTTTGTATTTTGATATGTTATATTATTTTTGTATTTTTTTGATATGATCTATGTACAAGCAAATGAAAATAAACTATGTATAAAGAATGAGAGAGAGAAGGAAGTATGTATAATAGTAAGAACTATACTAACCAATGAGTCTCATGGGAGACTCACTATTACTATGAACTATGTCAAAAATGGGAATGATGATTTATCATGCAGTGTGATTATGATGCATTAGTTTAATGTTGTTGTAATAGGAATCTAAGTATTGTTCATCATTAGAATCATAATAACCCAAGATTCTAGAGGGAATTACATCATACTGTGGAGTTGACACTTTTTGAATTGTGATTTGGAAGATTAATTGTGATTTTTCCCTTTAAAACTATGCTTATTATAGGCATATGGTGTTGTGGAAGCTCTTTTTCTAGAAATAATTTGTTGGGAATGCTTGTTGACTTAGCATGATTTTGACTTTGTAACTTAAGTTCTTGTTCTTTCTGTAACATGTCTTGTGTATCTGGATGTTTTACCTTGATAAACTATATTTATGAATGATTTTCCTTAGAATGTTCAATAAACCCCAAACCTTGTTAACTAATATTATCAAGTGGTATAATAGGAGTAGTGATGCCTTGGGCCTACTTGCCCAAATCTTGACCATGATAATCAAATTATTGTAGATATTTGTGACCAAAAAAATACCATATTGAATGTTGAGCCTCCTTTTGGAGAGGTAGCTTTTCTTGATTTATTTGTGATTTTTGTATTTTTACTTGTTGTTATTATTCTTTTGGAACCTTTTATTATTTTGAGTTATGCTTTGGTAACCATTTTTGTGTTATTTTAGAATTTGACCCTTTTTGAATTGGTAGATGTGCCATTGTATGTTGTATAGATGATGTGTCATTATGTGAGTCATTTTTATCCATTATCTATTTCTTTTTCTTTTTCAATGCTCAACATGAATCAATGTGGTGCCCATGTAATCTATGATATGCACAAAAATATCTAGATCTCCTCATTGGGTGTAGAGGAGGTAGGTTGATAAACATAGCTTTAATAATTTCCTTTAGTATCTCACTTAAACTCATATTTGTCCTTTAAATGCTTTTGGAATCACTAGTTATATATGTACTTTATTGTGATATGTGATTTGGATATGTAACATTGTTTGCCACAAATTGGCTAGGTGAAGATTTATATAGATGATTTACACTATTGTGCCCTGGAGGCCTTTGTCTTGTAAATTGATTTTCTAATGTTGTAATATTTTCATGTAATAGTTGATTCTAATTTTGTAAACCTACAATTATCTTTCTCATACTAATAATTTGATCAAATAGAGTCTCACAAGTGCAAACCCTACCTATTTATGATTAAACATGTAGGCACACACCCTGTAGGGAAGAGGTGTAAATCGGCTGATTATGGGGACTAGTGACATTGTTATAGGGTTTTTCATCTCATGGAGGAATTATATCATGGACCTAGTTAGAGGGAAAGTATCTATCACCCTCATGGAGATGAGGAAGAGAAGGAGATTCTTTTTGGTGCATAATATATGACATTGAAACTTAAAACATAGTTACTAGCCTATGTGATAAATCCTCTATGTGTGTATGGGCTTAATTTTTAATGGAATTCCACATAGGAAAAAGATAACATGATATGATATATGACATATATTTCAATTGATATAAAACATCATCTATATATGTGTTTATGTCTTTTCTATGTTCATTCTAAATTAAAGGAAACAAACATGTTTATGTCTTTTCTTTTGTCATTAAGATCATGATTATATGAAATAGAAATCATAAGATATATGGATATAAAATCTAAGTATAAATACAAAAAGGTACGAACCCTAAGTGTGTCTAGGGTTAGGGTTTTTTAAATCTAGGGTTTCTTTATAATAATTTAAATTACATTTAAATAAATTAAAACCCTAATATGTAATTGATTTAATTAGCTAGGTTGTCTAAAAAATCATAAAATCAGAAGTATGTAGCCCTAATTTATTGCACAAAAATTTATATTAATGTAAACTAAGGTTTTAGGTAATATTTAAAGTTGGGTTCACCAAATGATTTAACTTGTTAGGGTTTTACATAAGTAATTACAAAGCTAGATTAAAGGGATAAGATGTTTAAATTAGTTAAATAATATGCAATAATTAACCACTGATTTGTTATGGATTTTGACTTCTTTTGACTTTCTAAAAATAATAATAAATATTCATAAATAGATACTCATCTATAAAATGAATGTCATAAAAGATCTAGGTTTTAAAAACTGGGTTTTGGATAGGTCTGAGTGTCATCAGTGGGGTCCCTAGGTCTAATTACTCACTGGACAGTAGTGCCCCACCTAGATAGTAGCACCACATTATTGTAGTGTCCTAAAAATGGCACTAATATCCTTTTTATAGGACTATTCTAATTTTTTAGGTATACCTATACCTATGTTTTTAGGTCTTATTCCTGTGCACACAAAATCTAGAACTCTATATTGTGCCTAAAAACCTGATTTAGTGTGCAAATCTTAGTCCTCCTTATAAGTATGGCATGAGCTGAATATGTGTGTTCATTAGTAGGATAGGCTAGACATCCTCAAAACCCTACTATGAATATATTTTCCTACATACCAATACTTCAATAAGGGATCAAGCCTAATGTAGTTCTCCCACCTAGTGCTTAATGTAAGTGCAAGTGAATGATAGAATGGGGCTGGTCTTGAATGCCTTGAGTATGCTTGATTTTTTAAATATTTGAAATCTAGGCTTAGGGTAGCTATATATGTTAGTATTTAAAATTAGAGAACAATAAGGATCAAATAGATTGATTTTTCTCAACATATTTCTTATTTGGATAGGCCTTTTGCATCTATTTTCTATCTAGTGAGTAGATGTCTAATATTCTTATATTTATAGAGATTTGTAACTTATGCAGATGATAAAATATACTTGGGTCAGCCTTAAGAAGGGTACACATTTTAAAATGTATCCATTCATGAGAGTTAGGGCAAACGACACTAGTTCCATGTGGCTTTAATGTCCTTAATATGGTGCTAGTGTCCATCTGACAGACTATTGGGCACACTAGGTTGGGATCTGGGAAAGTTATTAGGGACTATGTTAGAGCTGATAGAAGATGTTTTTAGTTTGTATAATGGTTGGAAAAGTTTTATAAAGGCTCTAGGATATGTCTATAGCTAAGCTTGGAATAGGCTATCTCAAGCAACACTCTTAGCATCCAAATACCACTTTTAGGTGATTACATAGTGTGATATGATGTTTTTGGTACATATGCCTGATACGTATAGTAAACACCTAAAGTGCCTCCTACCTCATTAGTTGTATAATTTATAAATAGATTCAATAATATTCTCAATTCCTTAGCTTTTATTTTATGAACTTTAGGTGCCTCTATGGGTGTTCCCACATAAATTATGTTGGCCTATGTTAAATATTGTATCTTATGTTTCTAGTTGATCCCTCTATTTTTAGTATGCCTTGGTGCCCTATAATAGTCATAAAATGCATTAGAATCATAGCTCTTTAGAATAGGTCATATCACATCAACCTATTTTATGGGAGGGAGAGCTATGACATTGCATTCTAGGAGCTTCTATAAAACATGTATTGGTGATTCAGGAAGGTTGGTGAAGACTCTCCATGGAGGAGAAGATAAAACTAGGCAAGGAGGTGGATCTAAATATGCATTAACTATGGTCTTTGGATCACTCTTGTTTTTAAAGTCCCTTAATTTGTATGGAGGCTTATTAGGACTCTGAGTAATTAAGGCTTTTTAGTATGCCCTGGTGCCCTATAATAGTCATAAAATGCATTGGAATCATAGCTCTTTAGAAGAGGTCATATCACATCAACCTATTTTATGGTAGGGAGAGCTATGACATTGTATTCTAGGAGCTACTATAAAACATGTATTGGTGATTTAGGAAGGTTGGTGAAGACTCTCCATGGAGGAGATGATAAAACTAGGCAAGGAGGTGGCTCTAAATATGCATTAACTGTGGTCTTTGGATCACTCTTGTTTTTAATGTCCCTTAATTTGTATGGAGTATTATTAGGACTCTTAATAATTGATGTTAATCATTTGTATATTTTAATTTTCCCATAGAGAGAAGCTTAACTTACCTTTCTTTCACTATGTGGCATAAATTTGTGAATGTTGGAAACTTCTTAAACAAGATAGCTTCATGTAATACTGGTAGTAAACTTTGTTTGAATATATCTTGGAGTTATCTATCTATTATGGGGCTAGTCATCTTTGTTAGGTTGTGGAGCTAAAAGCTTCAACCTTTGCAAACTGAGGAACAGATGGTTGCTGAGTTCTATAGGAACCGGCGTCGGCAGCAGGACCGACGACGGCAGAGACCAGTGCAGAAGGCCACCGACGACGGCAGTAAGTCGGCCGACGTCGGCAGAACCAGACAAGTAGGGACCGACGTCGGTCACCTATGTGTTCTAGAACTGCTCGTTTCACGAATAGTTAGTTAAGTGAACGAAGAGTTTGCATGTTGAGACCAGTTAGAGTCTTGGGCTGCGAGGACAATTGTCTAAATTAAGAGTCTAAGTTAGTGTTTGAGTTAGGGATCTATTTATAGACCCATTGGCATGTATTGTATAAGGCATGAGATAGAAAGGAAGAGTTCTTTCTAGTTGTAAGATCTGTGAGTTGCAGGTTGTTGCAAGCTCATTGGGGATCTACATGTAAGTTTGGTCTTTGAATTGCAGGTTGCAGGTTCATGAGAGATCAGCTTGAAGTGCTATAGAGTGCTTGATGTACCGGCAGGGTTATTACTGACTGGTTGGTGAGGTGAACACCAATTCTGTGTGTGAGTTGGTTGTTGGGACCGTTTTTGTGTAGGAGAGTGTGTGTGAGAAGAATTACTGAACACTTGAGGTGTGGCGAATCTCTGTAAGGTGAAAGAGTGTGGCGGCTCTTTGTTGTATTCTTTTCTGTTAGTGTTAATACAAGATAGTGTATTGTCTCTCATATTCTGTGCTATTGGTGAATTCTAGTTACTTGTGTTTCTGGTTATTTCCGCATATTCAATTGCTTATATTTGGTAATCATATTGTGCTCTTTCTGAGGAGCAAGATCCCAACTAGTGGTATCAGAGCATGTTTGTTGTTCTAGATTCCTGACAATCTTTTCCAATATATTTTTATATCACAAGACATATTATGTAATAGGATTTTTGGATTTTTTCTTCAGTTGTGCCACTTGAGCATATGAGATCTTATCACTGATGTTAATTAAAAAGTGTGCTAAAACCATATCTACCACTAGATTGAATGTAGTGATAGACTAATTTGGAAGATCATAAAAGCATCGTAAGGCATAGTCCTTTAGACTATAAGATAACAACTTAATAATTATCCAATCATTAGACACGTAGTCCAAACATGCGACATGGAAAGCTAGTAGATGATGCTCTGGGTTACCTTTACCATCATACAAAGTAAGCTTAGGTTCCATGAATCTGGATGGTAAAGGAGTTGATGATATGTGATGTGCCAAAGGTGTATTTAAAATAACATGAGAATCCAAGGCATGTGATGGTTTAGTATTACCCTCCTAAAAATATAAAAACTTAGCCTGTAGAGAATGAATATCATGCATAAAGGATTGTACATCTGGAGAGGAGGAACCAGCAAGAGGTGTTGCCATTATTTAAGGTTGTCTAGATAAAATAGGTTGTTGTACAAGCTAAGTTACCCCAAAATAGGTGTAACAATATTGTTATCTAGGGGTGTATGATATTGATAATTATTTGATTTGTTATTTATTTCCATTATGGCTTTATATAATCTATGCATGATAATGGGGCTATTCTCGAATTCTATCTCTAAACTCTATAAAATTTCATCCTTATTGATAATAAGATTTTCATTGTTAAGTCGGGGGAGAGTGTCCTCATTCCCATCTTGTGTATTATTTTGATCTTGATCATATTTCTCATCTTGTACTTTATGATTTGGATATGAAAGAGTGTTAGGCACAAATTTGTTAGGTGTAGATGCATATACATGATGAACACTAGCATATCCTAAAGACTTTGTACATGTAATTTAATTTTCCAATAATGTGACCTTTTCACTTAATAACTAATTTTGATTATGTAATTATGATATTAGCTTTCTTATACTGATAATTCGATCCCTTAGAGTCTCACAAGTGTAAACCATGGTTTCTTTTGATTGAACATGTAGGCACACACCTTATATGGGAGAGGTGGAGTCGTGGATAGGTTGAGTATGGGCATTAGTAACAATAGTATAGGCTACATCATCTCATGGAGGAGTGATAACATGGACTTGGCTAGAGGGAAAGTATTTACCACCCTCACAGAGATGAGGAGGAGAAGGAGATTCTTTCTTGTGCATAGGATATGACATTGAAACTTGAAACATGGTTTTTAGGGTATTAAATTTATCGATAAAGTTGAATAAACTATATTCTAATTGATCTTCTATGTATGTAAATATTTGTTTCTTAATTTAATTCCACATAATAGAACAATAACATGCTAGAGATAGAATGAAATATGACATATATTTCATTTGATATAAAGCATCATGTACATATGTACAAGCATGCAAAAGAAGATATAAAACTTTGTATTAAAAATTAATAAACTTCATTTGTCATTATTATCATGATTATATGAGATACAAATCAAAAAATATAAGGACCTAAAATCTGAGTGTGGGTCTTAGAAGGCTAGAAACATAAACCCTAAGGTTATCTAGGGTTAGGGTTTGTGCAATATTCAAAGTAAGTTAGGTTCAACAAACAATTTAACTTTTTTAGGGTGATAGAGTTTAAGCCCTAGGTTGTTAAAGGTCTAAGTATAGTAAATCAAGGTATAAATATGTAATAAATATAGCCACTAATTTGTAATAAAATTGACCTAGTTTGAACTTTTTAAAAATATAAATAAATAATGCAAACAAGTACTTACCTATAAATTGACTGAGATGGGAGATATAGAGGCTAAAAATTGGGATAAAGATTAATCTAAGTGTCATAGACAAGACCCAAGTGTCAAAACCCTTCCTAGATAATATTACCCTAATTGGACAATAACACCATGTGGCATTAGTGTCCTTATTTTTGTGTTAGTGTCCTCTATTCAAAATTGTTCTGAGCTTCTAGGTGCACTTGTGTCTAGGCCTACCAATTCTATTTCTATGCACATAAGTTCTAGATCTTTGTAGATGACTTGTTTTGACTATTTTTTTATACAAACCCTATACCTCCATATTGCTAGGGCATTTTTTTGGCACATGTATCAAAGTGTGTTATTGGTGGGGTAGGTTGGACATCCTCAACACCCCATTGTGATGATAGTTTCCTGCATACCAATACTCCAAATAGGGATCAAGGCCAATGTATTTCCCCTCATATAAGTATTGGTGTAAGTGTAATTGAAGCTAGTATGAATTCTAGTTTAAGTTCTTTGAATGTTCTTGATATTGTAAATTCGAGTAATTTGAGCTTAGGAAAGTTGTAAATGATTGTATGCAAAAGTAAAGTAGAATAGGAATTGATAACCTTAATTATACACAATTTATTTTGAGTTTATTTGTGTAATTTGCATCTAATTTCCATTTAATGGATAATGGGATAAAATTCATGTATATATATTATTCTAATGTTTATACAGGGCTCAAAATAGGTCTAGGTTGACCCTAGGTGGTTGTTAATTTTAAAAGATATTTGTTGAAGACAAAATGATGGAAATGGACAATAGCACCCAGACTAGGACATTACCACCATGGAACACTACTATCCAAATTATGGTTCTAGTGTTAAGGTGGTATAACTTGAGTCACTAAAGTCTAGGATATTAAAATGAGGGTTTGGGACTACCTTAGGGAAGTTTAGGGATGCATGTGGCCTGCACGAAGGCTAGACAAGTGTCTAAATAGGCCTTAAGATAGGTCTAGGGCTAAGCTAGGGATGGGTGGTCGCAATTAACACTCCTAGCACTCAAGTGTCATTTTTAGATGATTGCACAATCTATTATATGCATAATGATATTTGGATTTCTTGATAGGAGGTGGATGAGGTAGTTTGATCATTTTATCTCGAATCATTTCTCTCAGGATTTCACTTGGACTCTTAGTATCCTTTTAGTCACATTTTGAATCACTTGTTTTAGATGTATGTTATTGTAGCTTTTCATTTGGATGTGAAACCTTGTTTGGCACAACATTGGTAGATGAGGATGTAAATACATGATTAACACTACCATGTGTTAGATTTTGTAAATATGTAATCTGATTTTCCATCAATGTGATCTTTAAACTAAAATTATTTTTCCACTTTTCTATTGAATTTATCATCAGGATGAATTTACCTTTTAAGGCTTGACAAGCACAAACCCTAGTTACCTCAAATTGAACATGTATATACACCATCTACCTCACCCCTTGAAGTAGTGATAGCATGGACATGGGTAGAGGGTCGATAACTATCACTCTTTTTAAGGTTAGAAGGAAGAAACTTGAATATTATTGTAACAAGATTGGAAAAGAGAAGTTTGAATTTTATCTCAATTAGGATCATTCTCTGATTTGGTTGTTTTGAAATGATTATATTTTGAAATCCTTACAACCTTAATTAAATGAATCATGCATGAAACATAACAAGTAACAACTACCATTATATACTGTATAATGAAGTAACTAAGATATGTATCCACATTAAACATGATTTTAGAAAAGGTAAAATTTTGATTTTTTAATTTTTAACACTTTGAAATCAATAATCAAAATTTAGAAAATAGTAAATCATGAAATTGTATGAAGATGAAAACCCTAGATCATAATTTTTTTTGCATTCACATAGGCCAGTTTCACCAAATGTTTAACCCTAAAATATAGATGTGGGGAATCTAGGGTTAAAGGGGTAGATATATCCTAGGGCACAAGGATGATAGACTATCTCTAAATTAGGACAATTATTTGTGAACTTAGATAAAACATATACTAATTTTTTATGATGAGATGTGTTAAAAATAGAAAGTATAATTATGCTAGATATTGAAATGATAATGAACATAAGGTACATATTTGGTTCTAATGCTAATATAGATTTGGATTAAGAACAAGAAGAAAGTAGATTGGGTTTGGATTCTAGATCAGTCACTTGATACTAGAAATTGTACCTATGTAACTGTGGATACTTGTATCAACCTGTGAAATTTACATTGATGCCACTGTCTAACTTGGATGCATGTGTCTAGTATGGAATACCTAGTTAAATTTGATACAACCACTTGGATGCTTATGGGTTTTATGTTGCCTTTACTTTGGTACATTCATATCTTGGTCAGGTATTGTCTCTCCTTGTCAAATATCAAAACCCTAGCTCTTCATCTTCATAGTGGTTATGGTAAAAATGGGTTAGTGGGCACATAGTGTTAAGATGCTCCAAAGACCCCTCTACCAATAAGTGTTGCCTACATATCCAAAACTCTGAAGAGGGCCTTAGACTTATGTAGTTCTCCCCTATATGATGGCTTGTATGTGAATCATACAATGTGTGATAAGCAAGTACTATAGTGACCCAGCTTTGAACTTGACAAATGTGGCTCATGGAATTATCCTTCAAGAATTTAGACTTATAGATGTGTTTCCCTATGACTGATATGGAAATAGGATAAAAATAGGGAATGTTTTCAACCTTGAATGCTTGATTGAGTGATTTTTGGTCTATGTTAGGTGAGGAATGAATGAGGGTTGATCTTGTATTGATACCAATCCCTTTGGAGAATATATTGCATTAAAGCAGTTAGGCTAACCATAGGAATACATTTCATTCATAAATTGGATGATTTTAGGGCACTAAACACTTGTGTTGGGATAGGAAACTTGCATCAATGTAGGCATTTGACTAGCATGCAAGTGTTTGGGTAAGTTGGAAAATAGGTGTAGGTCCAAAACTTAAAAAGACATAAGATAAGTAGGTTTATAGCATTTTGGGAAAGATATAAGGTATGAGTCATCAGAATAACATTGTTCATACTAAGAGATAAGTAATTAGGGATAGAGAGATAATGTATGTGAGCCTTTTAATAGTAGGAAAGGTCTAAAAGCTAAAGGTACATCCATGATATGAATTTTCCAAGTGTACAAGATTGGGGTGTTCTGTAATTCATAAATAGTGTTTATAGGGGTATAAACCCTATTTCCATAGAATTATGGAAAATTGATAACTAATTAGCATAAAATGATAGCTTTTTATTAGTTTAAAAACTTATGGAACATAGTTTATAACCTAAAGGAAAATAAGATGGAAGAAAACAAAATTGGATAGGAAACTTAGTGTCGTCTTCCTATTACCACTTTTAGATCACCAAGATCCCAATTGGGTGTAGTGATATCATACAATGAAAAAAATTAGAGAACCCTAAATCTCTAAAATTAGTGCATAAAAATGGCCTTGTAAAGAGCTCTAATACTAGATTTTATGACCCTTCATAAAATATATTATAAAAATAATGCAAATACCAAAATAATACTATAAATGAATGGAAAAAGATTGCATTGCATAAAAAGGGGAAGGAAAATTACATTAAAATATTATTTGCCTCTTCAAAGGTGAAACTTCATTTCAGTAAGATCAATACACTATAATTCATGGATACCTTTCTACTAGTCTAAGATCTTATTTATACTAATTCTATTGTAGCTAAGTACTACTTCCCATGAATGTGATATTATAACAATTAGATTAAGGTATGAATTAAAAATAATAAGCATATGTAGATTTTATTAAAGATGACATTTAAAAATAAAGAGTTAGGATTAAGGGGTCCTAACATAGTCAAATGCTAAGTATAAGCAACATCATGATAATCATTGGACACCACACACCATCCAAGTTAGTGATTGAGTATGACTTATGTTGATGGTCTGATGTGTTCACTCAATGCACCCACACAACAATCACAACATGGGATGTCATGACAGTGTGGGACTGCTCTTACAATATAACTTCTAATGACATGATTTTGTTCCTACTATAATGCTAACCTACCTAGACTATAATTATCCTATTATATGAAATAAATCTTGATAAGGGAAAGAGGAAAAGGAAGACATGGAAAATAAAGGGGTGATGATGTAATAGAAATGAAATGGGTGGACTCCTTATCTGAAAAACATAAAGATATTTTAATATTCAGGAAGGAAGGTGAACATTAAAAAATTAATAGAACTAAAAAGGTGATAACTAATTTGAATATGGTGATGTGATTAGAGGTAGCAAGACCAAATTATAAGGATTATCATTTGCATCCACAACTACATTCATCAATTCTGTGAAATATACAAAACTTTTCTAATATTACAAACAAAGGTTTAAATCAAATCTACATATAAAAATAATAGAACTCTTAGATATTATTTACAATAAAGTAGGGACTTTGCAAGTCCAAGGAAGCCACACTTTCTCAAATGATAAAATTGCATATATATTGCAAGAGAGATGAATAAGAAATAAATTTAGAGTTGCCCATGTACCAAGTAAAGGAAAATTTAATTGAAAATCCTATAATTTATCCCTTTTTCTCACTTAGTGGCTCAATAAATATGCTTTTATGCTCATGTCCATACTTTTTCAATGTTGTTGTACTTGACAAAAAAGCTTTGCTTAAGTTTCAAGCTTCCTTCTATTAAATAAAGCTTATGGACTCCCTGTCTGGTACCCACAAATGTTCTTTTTATTGAATCTTTACTTCATGTTTTTTATTTAAATAAAATTTTTAATTCTTTGATATCCTCGTATTTCTTTCTATTTTTAAGATAGAATCTATTTTTTAATACATAAGATTTTATATTTGAATGTAAGGGTATATCTCTTTTAACATAGAGAATTAAATTGAGCATTTACCCTAGAGAATTATTTACCACAAGGAAAATAAAGTTGAGAATAATTAGATTTAGGTGCAAAAATTTCTCAAAAACTTCACTTCTAGAAGGAGATACTCACAGGACATTACTACAACCTTTGTCCACTTCGATGTGGGCCTGTCCATCACCAAACAAGTAGGAGATAATGTTTTCCAACTTAAGCTTCCTTATTACCTTGGGTTGCATCTACTCTTCAATATGGAACTTTTACATCTATATGTTTCACCTTTTTTAATGCTTCAAATGTTGTAAAGACTCTTTAGCAAGTAGATCATAATCCATATTACATTGCATAAACATAATCAAATCAAGTCATTGACACCAAGGAAATGGACATGCCAACAAGATATCCCTCTCTTTTATATTGTCAAAGAAGGTCAACTACTTTCCCAAAGATAATGGTTTATAAAAGTGTAAGTTGCCAATTTATTTCCACATCTTATTGCATTATTGCATTTAATGGTGACCATTGTTCTTCAAGGAAGGTTAATTGATCTAGATGATCCATCTCATCAACTCAACATCATGGAATTTAAGTTTTCTTTGAGAAGATCAGAAAACAGAATCCTCTGCTCAAAAGCCTCTTTGTTCAGTCTCCTTTGGATCCACCTTCAAAACTATAAAGAAATCACCTAGCCATACCCTTATGCAAAGAACCCATGTACATTTGCAGCCTTGGTATTTAAATATAGATTACCTGCTAAATCCTTTGAATGAAATCACTGCCTAGTGTAATACCATGTGTGTTCTTACAATTCAGGCCCATCTCGACCAAGTAGGCAGCACTTGCTTTGCATCCAAATTTTTCTGGGCTATTGTTAGCCAATGGTGGCAGTCCATGACTGAACCTCAGCAATACGAACATGTACATAACCAACCTGATTCTTTAGCAGCTTTATTTCATTTGTTGATTAATGAGTTTGCACCTCCAGTCGACAATAGAGAACTGGAGTCAAAGAAATGGTTACTCAAAATGGAGCTTTGCAATTTAAAGCAATTTGATGCTTTTGCTAAGCAATTCAGATAGCTTGCATATGACAGTAAGAGTTTTGCATCTACAGAGATCAAGCTTAAATTCCTGCATGCTCTGCCCTACAATTTAATTGACAGAGTCATTTCCTATATTGATCTCAAGGGTCTCCTGATCGAAGATCTTGCCCTTTTTGATGTTATTGATTTTGCCAAGTAGCAAGTTATGACTTTAGTCTCTGAGACTAAGTCTATGCAAAAACTCAGCAAGCACCAAGCATCCCAAATCGCTCATGTCTTTCTAGAAATAGCCCCTTTTGGCTGTAGACCATTTGTCCAGCCTCACAGACAACAGAAGCAGTGCCGCAAGCATATTTCTTTTAAGCACCGCTCTTTTCCTAAAAAGCATTCTTATGCTCCTCCTCACCGTTTCCTGAAGAAACGACGCAATGCTCGTCCTCATTCCAAGCAGATGATTTGCTATATTTGCCGCAAACCCGACCACATTGCTCCCCATTGCTCCTATAAAAATCATGTTGTTAAAGCTATCTTTTCCTTCAACACAGCAGTGTGGTGGGATATAGTTGATGCTGACGAAGATCTGTATCTCCAAGAAGATATCTATGAACCTACCCTTGAAGATCTTCCTGAAGAAGCATCTGATGATGATGAAGATGCAGTAGCTCTTGAATCACTTGCAGATGAATTAGAGAAACCAATGACAAATATGCAACGTGGTGCAAGACATTATAGACCACGACACCATGACTGGTCTATCCAGTCTAATGAAGCATATGGAGCCTGGTCAAGACATCACCATGAAGTTCTAGAGTGACCAGAGAAACCACGAGGAAGAGGATACTCCAGAGGAGAATCATCTAGAGGGAGACATCCCTCATAGCCATGAATGCCACCCACTTTGCATAGACTTGAACATCCTCTTGTGCAATATTTGAGCTCTTTCAAGCCCAGCGACTCTTGGATGAAGAACAAATTCACTAGTAAAGAACCGCCAAGAGAAATCAAAGAGCCAAACTGGAATGTCTTCCTACCAGCAGAAGAACCAGTTGTAGAAACAAAACCTCGGTGGGATGAAGACAATGAAGAGGATGAAGTTAGAAGTATGTTTTATTCTGACCAAGATTACTACCCTAGTGAATGTAGTAATCCCCAAGAAGAAGAAGATGAACTAGAACCAGAAGAAGACATCTACCCTGAACCAGCAATTGTTCAGGATCCAGGAAGACAAAAACTGGTATGTACCAGTATTCTTTCTTTAGAGCTTCCATAGCCTGTCTATTTGAATCATTTGATTAATGGCAGATTTTCTCAATTTTTTACATTAGAAATAAATGGCAGACTGGTAAATGCCCAAGTAGATACTGGCGCTTCTCTTTCATTTGCTAAACCACAGCTCATCAGTGATTGGAAGACACTTGATGACCACCTAGCTTATAAGAGCATAGATGTTCAGGGGAATAGTTTCACCTGTAAAGACTATAAACATCAACAACCCCTTCGCATCCAAAATAAAATCTTCCATGTAGACTTGTCGCCCTTGAGAAGATGCCAATAGATATCCTCCTAGGAGGATCATTCATTGATAGATACTCTCCCTATGGTGCTACTACCAAAAGCATTATGTTCACCATAGACAATAAAAGGCTCAGAATCCCTCGCTTAATATATGCCACTGAGCAATTCCCAAGCTCCATGACTCAAAGTCCAGAACTAATCCTGGCTAAGATACAAGCATTAGGAGACCAAATTAAAACCAATATATGTTCAGATAATACTCAAAAGTTTTGGTCCAAATTAATGCCTGAAATGGAAATTAAAATCATTGAAGGCAAACAAATGAAGATTGGGAAGAAAATCCCAATTCCAACCCAAGATTACAATGATATGGAACTCCAGATCAAATAACTAGAGACAAATGGGTTTATTGAAAAATCCACCTCTCCTTTCTGCTGTTACGCCTTTATGGTCAACAAGCATTCTGAGCAAAAATGAGGAAAAAAGAGAATGGTCATTAATTACAGACCATTAAATGCTATAACCCAACCATTTCCATATCTGATACCAAATAAAAGTTACTTGCTAGAGAAGGTTGCAGATTGTAAATACTTCTCTCAATTTGATTGCAAATCTGGCTTCTATCAGATCAGAGTCAAGGAAGCAGACAGAGAAAAGATAGCCTTCAGCTACCCTTTCAGTCATTACCAGTGGACAGTTATGCCTTTTGGCCTCATGAATGCTCCAGCATACTACCAGGCCTACATGGATAAAATCTTTGAAGGCACTTCTCAATTTATCTATGTGTACATAGATGACATATTAATTTTTAGTAATAGTCTATCTGACCATTTTGTACATCTCTCCAAATTTTACCAATTGGCACAAGATGCAGGCATCGTTCTTTCAGAAAAAAAAGATCCAGTTGTGTAAAATTGAATGTAACTTTCTTGGCATGGTGATTAAAGAATCAAAGTTGCAGATCCAGCCACATATAAAGGAGAAAGTCCTCAGCTTTCTTGAAAGACTAGATAAGCCAAAATTGTAAGCATTTTTGGGATTACTAAATTATCTGAATAGTTTCTATCCTAACGCTGGTGAAGATAGGTATATCCTCCAGATGCTTCTCCAAAAAAAGAAAGCTTTTTGTTGGGAAGAACAGCATACTACAGCAGTTCAGAAGATTAAAGCCACAGTTGCATCGCTACCAAAACTGCATATCCCAAAATCCAACCAGATGAAGGTTTACACAGATGCCTCCAATATAGCATGGGGAGGAGTACTTGTTTGTTTGTATAATAATAAAGAGTTTGTGTGTGAGTTTGTGAGTGGTGTGTTTAGCCCCGATGTGTTAAAATGGATCTCCTTTGATAAAGAGATCTACGCTGTAAAGAAATGTCTTGAGAAGTTTATGCTAAAACTTCTAAATTTGCCACATTTTATAATTGTAACCAATTATACCAGATTCCTGACCTTTAATGAAAAAGATCATGGCAGGAAAGATGGTCACAAAAAATATGTTAGGTGGCAGACATTTTTTAACCAATTCAAATTTTCTATAGAACACATTAAGGGCACTGACAATGTAATTGCAGATTGGCTCAGCCGAAATCCTCCAACAACATTGATGCACCAGCTTGCACCTGGTTTCAATCTCACTAGGATTCTCAACCAACAATTTGATTCCTTGAATGTTCTTGTGTAAGAATAGATTCTACGGGAATGCTTGCATCCCTGATACACTAGGATTTCATATGCAGCGGGATAAGACCTGCAAATGTCTGCAGCAGTGATAATCCAAGCCAACCATCGACAGAATTTGGGAGTCATCATTATTGAAAGGCTCGACAGTGAATTCCTGTACCATCAGTTCACTGAGCTACTAAAGTGACCATTATGGACATGGCACCTCTGGATCAGATCCACTTTCAACGAACACCTGTACAGATGGATTGCTCAACATGGCCCGCACAGTATTCATGAAGAAGAAAATCACGATCAAGACACTGTCGTGCACACAATTATCTGCTGACAGCTTGAGTGGGAATCTTATTTCCACTGTACTCCACGATATACTCCATGTGAAGTGGGACCACCTAATTGTCGACATTGACATCTCCAAAGCACTTTCCAAATCATATGCCTTTTTGATCCCATATCCGAAGATGACCTCATAAACGAAGCGGAAGACATGTTGGGCCCACAACATCAACCATCATCAACACCATCATCATCTTGTGGATCTAATGCATCAAATAGCATTTCATTGTAGCTACCTTTTGAGCTGTAAAGCATGATGGGATTGACACCGCCTTGCCAGTGAGCAGGCAGGACTGCCCAAAAATTGCTATAAATAAGCCTCTCTGCCTTAGTCTTAGCATAGAAAGTCTTCTAAGCATTAGAGAATTAGTAGCTTGTTCACGAGTATGCTCTTCTCTTGCCCGTTTTGACGGATCCTGAGAATCAAAAAATTGATACAAGTGTTTGTAATAGTTTGTAATATTTGAGTTTATAGTAATAGAGTGAAGCCGTAGCCATTTGGCCCCTGCCTACTATTGCAGGTTTCTTCTACATCAAGCCACAAGATATTGGAAGAAAAGGAGTCGTCTACTGACGTTATAAAAGATTGGTATCAGAGCTAGACTTACTGTAAGTTGCGATCATTTTTCAATTCTGCAGATTGATCTTTTGAGTTCTCTGCTTTGAAAATTTCTTTGGGAAAGTTTATTGCATCGAGTCATAGGCTGTTATTCATTTTTCATAGGCCGCTTTTATCTCTGCATCCTCTGTTTCCCTCACCAAAAACTTCTCGCTTACCAAAACCCAAATCTCCCCGCAATGGAATTTGGAAAAGCTCCATCCACTTCTTTAGTTGAAATCATGAATGAATCAGAGTTCGAAGGCATGTACGAACTCCCTCCTTTTGTCCCAGATCAAATATCGGATTGTCCCGATATTGATATTACTGAAGAAAATCTTGAGAAAGAAACTAGTTTGTTCAAACCTCCAGCTATTAAGGCTTCTCATGTGTATAAGAAATCCGAGTTATTAAAATCTAAGTTTGTTTATACCTCAACTTATCTATCTTTTGTTAAGCCTAGAATCAAGTCTGTAGAATCAACCCTCTGTTATAAACCAAAGAAAACCTACCAAATAAATTTACTCTCTCTGTTACTTGAGCAAGAAATTAATTATATCAGGTCACATGAAGATGTAAAATTTGTTCATTTTGGGTTGATCCGAGTACATATAGTACCCTTGATTCCTAGTAACATTAAGCCAGTTATATATCTAGCTTTGTGTGATTAATGCCAAGTCAGTTTCAAACATTCTTGTCAGTTATCCAGCCTTGGCCACTTAAATGATGATATTATTTGCTTTGAGTTTTGTCCCAACCTCTCTGTCGCAGTCTGCGATAAAGGTTGTAAAGAAGTAAAGCATGGATCTTTAGATTGTTGGGGATTGTTTACATCCTTGTTTGGTTTAGATATGTTTGGTGAGTTCAAATATGTGTCCATCAATATTTCTATTGTTTACAACATGACTAACACCAACCACCCCAAAATTCTCAAAAATCTGCCATATGCCAGAAGACTAAGTGGTACTATCCAACTGCAAAAAGGTCATATTGAGTCAGTTGAAATTCCCCCTGAGTGGAAACTTGACTGGTTAAAGAATGTCTCTCCCAAGATGAAAGGTCAAGCCACAGTCCACCATAGTGACGGTAGAACTATAAATATTTTGCCAAGATCCTTGTCTGTAAATTCGTCTCGTCTATCTCCATCTAGACCATCTAGTGCTTCTTCCTGACGGTCTGTCAAAACCGGTCATATATTGATCGAAGATGAAGAGGTAAATCAAGGAAATGATTTACCAGGAACTTTCATGAGTCTTCCTAGAGAAGATAGTTTAGAATTCTACCAAGAAGATACTACTACTCTGTATTGAGGAGGAAGATGGCCACCGCCAAAGGGTGTCCATAAGCAACCTGCAGGAACTATGCAGTATTTCTCAGCTGCATATGTTGATCCCTCTAATGAGTTTAAACAAAGAAATTATGTTGCCAAATTCAATTCACATTTTATTGAAAATTTTGATGATCTGTGTAGAGATGTTTTGTCTATCAAAGATACTGTAAATAAAATACAGCAAAAAGTATCCTCTATTGATATTAAAATAGATATTCTTGATGATAGTCTTAGTTGGCTTTCCAAAGAAGATCAGAAAGCAGAATCCTCTGCTCAAAAGCCTCTTTGTTCAGTCTCCTTTGGATCCACCTTCAAAACTATAAAGAAATCACCTAGCCATACCCTTATGTAAAGAACCCATGTACATTTGCAGCCTTGGTATTTAAATATAGATGACCTGCTAAATCCTTTGAATGAAATCACTGCCTGGTGTAATACCATGCGTGTTCTTACAATTCAGGCCCATCTCGACCAAGTAGGTAGCACTTGATGTGCATCCAAATTTTTTTGGGGTATTGTTAGCCAATGGTGGCAGTCCATGACTGAACCTCAGCAATATGAACATGTACATAACCAACCTGATTCTTTAGCAGCTTTATTTCATTTGTTGATTAATGAGTTTGCACCTCCAGTTGGCAATAGAGAACTGGAGTCAAAGAAATGGTTACTCGAAATGGAGCTTTGCGATTTAAAGTAATTTGATGCTTTTGCTAAGCAATTTAGACAGCTTGCATACGACAATAAGAGTTTTGCATCTACAGAGGTCAAGCTTAAATTCCTGCATGCTCTGCCCTACAATTTAATTGACAGAGTCATTTCCTATATTGATCTCAAGGGTCTCCTAATCGAAGATCTTGCCCTTTCTGATGTTATTGACTTTGCCAAGCAGTAAGTTATTACTTTAGTCTCTGAGACTAAGTCTATGTAAAAACTCAGCAAGCACCAAGCATCCCAAATCACTCTTGTCTTTCCAAAAATAGCCCCTTTTGGTTGTAGACCATTTGTCCAGCCTCGCAGACAATAGAAGCAGTGCCACAAGCATATTTCTTTTAAGTGCCACTCTTTTCCTAAAAAGCATTCTTATGCTCCTCTGAAGAAATGATGCAATGCTCGTCCTCTTTCCAAGCAGCCAATTTGCTATATTTACCGCAAACCCGGCCACATTGCTCCCCATTGCTCCTGTAAAAATCTTGATGTTAAAGCCATCTTTTCCTCCAACGCAGCAGCGTGGTGGGATATAGTCAATGCTGACGAAGATCTGTATCTCCAAGAAGATATCTATGAACCTACCCTTGAAGATCTTCCTGAAGAAGCATCTGATGATGATGAAGATGCAGCAGCTCTTGAATCACTTGCAGATGAATTAGAGCAACCAATGACAAATATGTAATGTGGTGTAAGACATTATAGACCATGACACCATGACTGGTCTATCCAGTCTAATAAAGCATATGGATCCTAGTCAAGACATCACCATGAAGTTCCAGAGCGACCAGAGAAACCACGAGGAAGAGGATACTCCAGAGGAGAATCATCTAGAGGGAGACAGCCCTCACAGCCATGAATGCCACCCACTTTGCACAGACTTGAACATCCTCCTGTGCAATATCTGAGCTCTTTCAAGCCCAGCGACTCTTGGATGAAGAACAAATTCACCAGTAAAGAACTGCCAAGAGAAATCAAAGAGCCAAACTGGAATGTCTTCCTACCAACAGAAGAACCAACTGCAGAAATAGAACCTCGGTGGGACGAAGACAATGAAGAAGATGAAGTCAGAAGTATGTTTTATTCTGACCAAGATTACTACCCTGGTGAATGCAGTAATCCCCAAGAAGAAGAAGCCAAACCAGAACCAGAAGAAGACATCTACCCTGAACTAGCAATTATTCAGGATCCAAGAAGACAAAAACTGGTATGTACCAGTATTCCTTCTTTAGAGCTTCCACAGCCTGTCTATTTGAATCATTTGATTAATGGCAAATTTTCCCAGTTCTTTACATTAGAAATAAATGGTAGACTGGTAGATGCCCAAGTAGATACTGGCGCTTCTCTTTCATTTGCTAAACCACAGCTCATCAGTGATTGGAAGACACTTGATGACCACCTAGCTTATAAGAGCATAGATGTTCAGGGGAATAGCTTCACCTATAAAGACTATAAACATCAACAACCCCTTCGCATCCAAAATAAAATCTTCCATGCAGACTTCTTCGCCCTTGAAAAGATGCCAATAGATATCCTCCTAGGAGGATCATTCATTGATAGATACTCTCCCTATGATAACTCATGAGGCTTCTATTATATTTTTCCCTTAGATTTTAACCTCTAAAATCCATACTTCCTTAACTATGTTTTAATCTCAAAAGGATTTGAGATATACTTCTAACTCATTTTGTCTGTTGTTCTATTTAATAATCATTGAATGTCCACTTTTTGTTTTAGTAATTTTTTTGGGAGGTCCTTCCTTGAATAAATTATATCATTGGAGAGTGGACTGCATTACAATAAGTCTTTGCATATGAAATCCTTGACAAAAAAAATTGACATGGATAGAAGAGACAATGAATACTCTATAAAGATTATTAGATAACAAGTACTAGCCAATGACTTATTATGATGAGATATTTAATGGATATGAAGGCCTTTTACATGTCTTGTTGATTGTTCCTCTATGACTAAAAATAAAATAAGTAATCCTAATACAAATATGAGATATCAGATATTTTATGATTCTTAATAATGAAATTTCTAGACAATGAAATAATATTTTGATTTATCAAATATTTAATGATTTTTAATAATGAAATTTCTAGGCAACGAAATAATGTTTAGAAATGTTGTCGAAAAGTTCACTATGTAGGCTTTTATGATCGGTCATACACTTAGCTATTAGGCTAAGTCAATTTTAGGCTTGAAGAATCTAGGTGCAAGGGGAGTAAGGTCTGGTAAACAACATTTATTCATGTTATGGCATTGGCATCAGTTTCACACAAGGCACAAACCTTGTGTTCTCACCTGAATCATAACAGTGAAGGACTAGGCCCAAGTTGGGCTAGTTGTAATATGGTGCAATTTGGGGTTCAAGGGGACTTAGGTAATTACTAGAGGAGTTAGTTAGAATTTTGGTGCTAAGTCCTTCAAGTGGATTTCAATAGGCATAGGCCTTCTTAGTTTCATGAGTCCTAAGGTGCAAGTCCATGCTTGCTAGGTAGGGCCCTTAGTGGCGTAAGGTGGGAAAAGAACTAGTGTAAGGTCCTTCGAGTATTCAGACAAGCTGGGGAAAGATTTAGGTTTAATGGTTCATCCCTAAGGTAGCATCCTAGGTGCATGTCTTAGAGCCTTGGTGTAATTTGGTTCAACACTTAGTGCATTTATAGGTTGGCCGAAGTCACTAAATGGCACAAGGATGTCATTGGTTGCCAGGGTTGAACCTCTATTCCAATATATTATGAAAGTACTAAGAAAAACTTAAATGAAACTAGCTCATAGGCAAAACATTATACAAATCATAAAATAAGAATTAATACTTCATTTCTTTAATGGTCTTCTTCATTAACTTAATCAAAAGTGTTCATTACATGCAAAATATCATATGCTCTTCCTAACTCTATTCATGCCCAATGACTCACATGCAAGCTTGGGCCATACATTCACACTACTAGAACTAACATGCAGAATGAAAATATTAGTGTTGACTCTCTATTTTTCCATAGCTTCACTATGTTTTCTCTCTCCCCTCCTACTCTTCAAAAGTGGGTCTTCTTTTATAGGTGATTGGATACCTTATACTAGCTCTATTGGGTGCATGCCAAGTGATGAGCTATCATGAGTCTATTGGCTCCACTATGTGATCCAAGTCAGACGAGCACATGTTGTATATCAAGCTATCACTTGGGGTCACTTTCCTACTTTATCCACTCTTATATCATCCATGTATCTTGAGCTACCTTATACAAGTCCTAACAAGGATGTCTTTAAAGAAGTTTGGTGATTTGCAACTACCCACTAGCTGGCATGAGATCCACGAGGACTCCTCCAGCTAGCACCAAAATGTATTAAAAAGTGTGAAACTGATCCAAGGGTCACTTTACACAAAGTTTTGTTATGTTGTCATGGCCCATGTAATGGTACAGAAGTGGGCCCAACATTACCCCATACAAAATTGCTAATCTACCCTAAACTAGTCTTGAAGTGCCTTAGGCATGTAGAACTTGGCCACACCTTATACTAGATCTACTTTGAAATTTTTGTAGCCTTGGATAGAGCCCTTAATTTCATCAATGGCACTATCTACCTTAGTGTAAGTATCCTTGATATCAAGCACATTCATGCTTTCCAGTTCTATCCTAAAGGCTTTGTGCCTTTCCTTAGAGTGCCTCACCCTGCCATCCAAAATTTCTCCCTATTCACTAGCCTTAATTTGGAAGGTAAAAAAGACTATCTCCAAGTCTTTCTCCTAAATTTTCAATTGGGCACTGAGGGATTTTACCTAATCCATTATTTGCATATGCTTATCCCTTGTCACCATGAAAGAGTACTAGAGCAAAGTTTGTTTCTCCTTTTTTACCTTCTTGAGGCACATGACAATGACTGATGCTTGGTTGGTGAAGTTATAAAATATATTTTTTACCTCTTCTATGCCTTCTTCAATTCTATCGAAGAGGTCTTCTACTATGTCCAACCATTTATTTAATTCTACCCTTAAGGCCTCACTAGGGTCTTTTTTTTCTTCAAATGTTGGTCTTATCTTGGGAAGCATCTACTCTATGAGTGCACGTAATCAATCTACTTCCTTCATCTCTGAGGTGTCCATGCCATTTAAGAGGGATGGCTCAACTTTATCTATGCACTCTACCAATTGTAAGAGTTTTAATTTCATGGCCTTGATCACTCTCTCAGCTTTCTTTGTTGCCTTCTTCCAATTATTTGTGTGAGCATCATTAAAGATGTTCTTGCATGTAACAAAAGAGGCCATATTGATAAGAGCATTAGCCGAGCACATGGGGTTTAAGTCATAAGGGTTAAGAATCTGGTAATCATGGTCCCCTTCTAGCTTCTTGGCATTTTAGATGGCTTTGGTGGGAACCTCAGACTTAGGTTCATCCAGATAGCAATCTATTACCGAAGAGACTTGGTGGCAGTTAAGGTTGTGGTAGTCTTTGGAGGCATGCAATCCATCATGTATAAATATTCATCTTATTTGAAGTCTTACTACACCCTTTTCTTGTTTCTTGCTTCATACCCCTCACCTTCACCTAGCTCTTCTTCCTCACTAGCACTAGTGCCCGACCCTATGTCTCCATCTTTTTCCTCTTTGTATTTTTCTTCCTTTCCTTCTTCTCGTTCAGTGTTAGATCCACCATTGTGTTGCTCTGGTAGGGGCTCTTCAGTGGACTTCTCCCCTTCATCTATATTTTCTTTCTACATCCCTGCTTCCCCCGTTCATTTCTCTAAGGTGATAGTATCACCTTCTTCTTCAGGTGCCCCTCAAAAATGGGGTGCACCTTTTGGGCGGCTTCCTCTACTATCCTAGTGGTGGCACTAGGTACCGTCTCTAGTAATTTCTCTTTCCTAGGTTTTGTGCCAATGGGACCCTTCTTATTTTTCCTTTCCTCTAGCATGTGTGTCCTTTCATCTCATGTTGCTCTCTCCCCTCTCTCTTTATTCTTGGCCTTTTATGCTCTGTCCCTTCCTACCTTCACTTCCTTCTTGGCCTTTCATTTTTTGACCCTTCTCTTTGTAGCTTGCATGATGCATCTCTTTTCTCTTTCATTTATCTCGTCAACCTCTAGTTGGTCAATCTCAACCTAGGTCATGCCCTTGGCTTTCATTTTTTTGTGCCTCCAGTGTAATGTTAGTGCTTCATCAATATGGCCTTGGTCAAGGCCCATGTCTCTCCATTTTCATTACAGCTCTTTTTTTGTTTGTGCACCAAAGTGGGTTGCCTCTTTAGGCTCCTTTACCTTTTCTTCTTTCATTACTTCTTTCTCCTCCTCCACCTTGTGTTCTTCTTCTCACCTCCACTCCTCTACTTCCACCATCTCAATCACCTCCTTAGCCACTCTTGCATTGGTGAATTCTTCCCTTTTCTCTCTCAACTCCTACACTTTTTGGGTATCGACCTCATATTTGTTAGTAATTTGACCTATCAAGGTCAAATTACTACTCTTATAAATCAAAACTTTCAAAATTATGGTCATTAACCCTTTGTAGCTAGTCAAATCAATGGATGGTAGCCTAAAAATGCTAATTTTGGTCAAAAATGTCAAAAAATAGGGTAAAAACATAAAAATTAGATTAAAAATGGGTCATTATCATTTTAAAAAGGCTTTTAATATATTAAAAATCATAAAAATAGCCTAATTCTAAAAGTTTAATTCATGAAAAAGTGTTTTGATATGTTTTACAGCTAAAAAGGCCCCAAAACCCCTCCCACATGTCAAATTGGTAATTTTAAAACATGAAAAAGGTAAAAAAATATATTTTTACATGATTTGGAATGTCATACTTCTAAAATATTCTTTTCAAGCAGTGGGGAGCTTTGTTTTCCTCTTAAAGGGGCAAAAAATGCTTATTTTCTCCATTTTGTAAGTAATTGTATGGAATCTGTACCGTATAGCCAAGATAGATATTTTAATTTTTAGGGAATATCCAATATTCCATAGGATTTTCATGGAAATTCATGTTTGTATAGGCCCTAAACCAACCTTCTTCTATTACTTCACTTGTTGGCACAAACGGACCTACTTGTAGGTTTTTTGATGGTACAATTTGTTGGAGAAGGGTACAAATCTAAAATTTGGCATGAAGAAACTAGACTCAAAGGGATTACTAATTGTCTAATTTGTTTCTCAATTATATTCTCCAGTCTCATGAAACATCTAGCTGAAGTCAAGTCAAATTTTGCTACCTTACAACCAGAAAGGCAATTATTTTTCTCCAGTTTCTCCTCACCTAGGCAGAGTTTCAAGAAAAATAAACTTGTTACAAAATATTGAAGACTTTATCTAAATTTCTATGTCCTCCTTCAGGTGTTCTTAATCCAATTCAAGGTCAATAAATGGTGATAAAGTCAGCCAGTCCAAATCTGTAGTATTTTGAGCTCTAAGGGTGAATTGTACGGTCATGGAAGGAAATGGTAGCTTCAAGTTTTCAATAAGTTCATGTTTTCAAGGTTTCTATTAGGTTTTCATGGTTTCCATTAGGTTTTCATGATTTCATGAAATCCAATCTCCATGCTTCCATGTGTCTTAAAAGAGGCTAGATTAGCATATTTTAAGGTTTTTTTGCAAATTTTGAGGTTTTTGCAAAATTCTAGGTTTGAATTGGGTTCTCTTTCCCTCATCCAATGGTCTCTAATTTCATGTGGTGAGAGGATGGAGTGTTCAAGTTTGAATATTTCCCATCATCCTAGCCTTTATCATGCTTTACCATTCTCTTTCCCACCACCATCTTATCCACCTCATCTCACTACATTCAGCCATTTTTCATTGTTTTCAAGCTTCTTGTTCGTCCCACCACTTCTCCATTCATGGTCATATCACCCTTCCACACATCTCCATCACCTAGTTTCATCTCACATAAGATAATAAAGGTTGACAAAGGAATCACCATGAAGCATGATTAAGGAGATATGGACATAGCTAAACATCAAGACATAATCAATAATACCCTATAGCAGGGCTACACAAATAAGGTGATGTCATAAATGTATAATGAGCATTCAAAATGAGAGAATCCTCTTGAAGTTATATTATGATCAAGAAGTCATAAGTTATGAAAATTCATATCTAAGAGATGTTTGGGGTTATCAAGATCATAGACAAAGGTATATAGGTAATCAAAGTATCAAAATATAATGAAAAGGAGCACTTATAGCAGGGTATACAGCCAAAGTATGGCTATAAAGATTAAATGGATATTTTAGGAGAGAGACCTTATTAAAAGTCTAGTGGAGGTAATAGGTCCATAATATATTCAATTATCCATCATAGGGATAAGAAGGACAATTTAACACCCTGACACCAATATCATCACCTACAACAAGCTCATACAGTCAAAGAAGTCCATGAAGTCAAAAAATGTCAAGATACAATCACTAAGGGGATTTCTATAATAATATCTATGAAAATGACCTTTATCAAGTATAATCAAGGAGAGTAATAATTTCAAGTCAATTTCGAGCCTTCCATAAGATAAATAAATAGTCCTAATATATACAAATATGACATATACAGTCATGTGCATTGAAGAGGGTTCAGACATTTTAAGGTTTCTTAACATGGATTTCCAAGGTTTGGATACTTACATGCATAAATACACCCTGATTAAAAATGGGAAACTTCTTGATGTTTTAAATAAGGGATAAAGGACATTAAATACACCTATAGGAATGAGTTAAAAAGAGACCTATAGTTGGCCTAAGAGCAGGGGTGCAGATAGTAGGTTGTTTGTCTTTGACAAGACCTTAGGAGTTTACAACATATCCAAAGGAGTTTGATCTTATTTTGAGATAATTTAGAAGGTGCATGACTTCATTTTTCCACATTTTTCATACCATCCAATTACTCCATAGGCATTAATCCATACATAGTACAACAAGGTCAAAGACAGTTAAGTATTCCAAGTAAAGGGTTGTTTTCAAGTAAAAGTTTGGAATCATATTTGGCCTATTAGGAGGGTGTTGTTATGGAATTTTCCAACCCTATGAATACTAATCCATTTAATTTTATGGTCATAAAACTCTGCTAAGAGACCACCTACAGTAGGCTTGTAGAGCCTAGCACTGTGTCAATTCATCAACTATACAATGGTCAAGAGAATTGAATGTTACAAGAAACCTTTGAGACCAATGCCTAGTTTCATAGAGGATATGAAACTAGGAAGCCAATATAAGAGCAGGGAAGATAAGATAAGTTATCTTAAACATGGAGACACAATCAGGTCAACATTCAAGTGAGATCTAAGGTCACAAACCTATCTATAGGTTATATGAGGAGGTTATTAACACAAAGGGACAAGTGAGGGTTTTATTTTTCAGGACAAGAGGACTTTGGGTAAAAAATAAATGATGATGAAGATGAGTGGAGAAGTTATAAAATATGGAGAGAATTCACAAAGTCCTAAATACCCATTTACCCTACATCAGACCTAAGGAATCATCATCTTCATCCCTCAAAAAAGGAAGTTACAGTGCCTATCATGCTTGGAATGTGGATCAAGGGTTTTATTTTCACTTTGTAAAGTCATTATGTGTTTGAAGAGTGTTATCAAAACTTTGAAGTGGAAAAGTTCATTCATGTTTTTATGTTCAAAATCCCTATAGTACCCCAAGCACATCCTATAGCCTTGTACAGACACTCTTCAAGCAGCCAGCCCTACAAGCTCAAATAGGATAGTTGGACTATCAATGGACAGTATGCACTTCCACATGAAGTGATAAAGAGGGAAAATTGATACTAAGTTTAATAAGAGCATTTTACAAATTATAACCTATATTCACATGTAAAATCAACCCTCAGTCAGCTATCTTAATGAAGAACTCGGGTTTTTAAAGCCTTTAAAATAGGACATCAAGGTTAAGAAGAGATCAAACAAGTAGTGTAAAGTTTATCAATCCTTTCAAGGTTCCATTCATGCCATGAGTGTTAAGGATGAAGTCATAAATTTCCCTCGAGACCACTTATAACCCTAAGACCTTCAAATATAGACAGACCTACAGCCACTATACACATCCATATTCAATGTTTGAAGTGAGGGAAGGGCTTGTAGTGGGTTCCTAGGAGGGTTTTATGCTTAGGAACCTGTTTCACAAAAACATCAAAAGGCATGTGTATAGTGATAACTTAAAAATTCCAAAATCAAGGTTTGCAATCAAATTATAGTCAAAGGGTAACCTACAGGTCTATAGGTGAGTTCATCTACATTGAAGAATGTTTGAACTTCAAGAGACCTAAGGAGGTTTTTAAACCTATAACATTGCTAATAATGGTTCCTACGTGGCAATGATTGCCTTTTTAATTTTATTATAAAAGGATGGGTTCAAATTCAAGATGAATAATCACCTCAAAGCCCTATTACAGTCCATATAGGGGCCATTAAGAGCTAAAATACAGTCAAGAGCTTAATATAAGGTCTAGGATCAAGGGGAGAAGATTATGTTTTAAGGAATGAATGATATCAAGAGGGATAACTTGGTTTAAAATATAAATAAATTTTTTCAAAGGATCATATTTATGAAGATTTCAAATATCATACACAGTCAATCATCCTAGAGAATGGAACCCTACAGCCAATAGTGGCAATACAAAAATAGTCATTTGGAGTAGGCATGATTCAAGGGGTTTCTAATGAGATGTCTTATGCAAGTAAATGATAATTAAAAATAAATACATTCATAAAATATGATAAAACAATGCCAACTCAAGATTGAAGGTACACAGTACAAGTACATTGTATGGAATAAGCCAATTTTGAGGCCTAATTATTTTGCTTTAATGGTCAAAGTGTGCTTGAAAGTAGGGGTAGAGGATTTTTCCAAACTTTAGAAGATAATATTGAGATAATTTAAGATTTTATTGAGATTTAAATCTCTCAAAAATCTTTAAATAACATCCAAAACATTAAAACTCAGTCAAATATGCAGACAGTCCATGCATAGGGGTCAAATTTGAAGGAAAATTGAGGTTTATTGGAGCTATAGATGGTTTCAAAACCTCAAATTTTGTACAAAGGGTCATCATGATTTGAATAATATTAAAAAAAAATTAAAGGCTATTTTACTATTGGATATATTTTTTGTTTTGTCTCAGACCTCAGCCTATCTATTTGAGGCCACCATTGGAGTAGGCATGGTTCTGGAGTGCCATAAAGGTTTCTAAGCCTAGGTAAAAGTTTAAAAATAATTTTAAGATGTTTTTAAATCATAATAATATATTTAAAGAGTGTAAAAACTCCAAATTTTAAGCAAACCATACTCATACAGGCTTTTGCAAGCAAACATGCATATAGGCCAAAAAGGGGTTTTTTGAATTTTCAAGAAAAATGTGATTTAAAAGTATTTTTATAACATGTTATAGGTTCCATAATTATTTTTTCAGAATTTTTGAATCTAGTAAGGAACAATTTTCATTTTAGTGAAGTTTATCACTTTTTATAGTTCTAGGCACCCTTCCAATCCTCATGTTCAAATGCTCATATTATTCGCCACATGTGGAGTTTGGATTAAATATCCTAATATGATTTTATGACCCATATTTAATTAAAATTCATGAATAATTAAGATAATTTTAGTGTATTTTCTTTATGAACAATTGCTAAGAGCGTAGGTAACCCAGAATGTAATCAAAACCCTGTAGGCAAATTTCATCCAAGTGGTAACTTATCATAAATTTTGCATGGAAACCCAATATTTTCAGAGATTTTATGGGGATAAGTGTGATATGAATCAATGAAAATATTTAAATATTTTAAGGTATTTACTTCATGAATCATCGTTTTGAATATGTAGCTTTAAAACCCTCTTAAACCCCTAAAAAACTAGTTTTGATAAAAATGGATTTTATTGCCATCAAATAATAATGAATCAACATGAAACATTTTAAATTTTCAATTAAACTATAGAGGATTCAATAAATGTCAATTTTATGCATGGATATATACATATGAGGGCAAAAATCATGTTTTTGTGGAAAAAAGCATGTAAAACAAAGTGCAGAGCAGCTCAATGGAATATAATAAATGGAGATTAAAGATAAGACTTGTTATTCATACTCAAATCTTCATTTGATCATAGTTAATCCTAGAATTTATCCTAAAATCTTGTTCAAAATGGCTAGTTTGCTGGAAACTGGAGCAAAATAGGCCTAGTCAACCCTATTTACTGAATGGTGAAAGTTTTCTCATCAAAAGCATATATTTGGTGATGAATAAAGTTGTTCAAGGTATAATTCATGGTTTTTAAGGTTTCATGTCTTCTTATTGCAGGTTTAATGGTGACCAGGAGCATAGATTAGCCTTTACGCCTATTTGGTCTAAATGGCTTTAATTGATTAACTTGTCAAGTTTGAGTTTGGCATTGGAATTGGTCATCAAAGAGTTCCAAATGGATTTCCATGCTTCATATTTGCTATTAGATGAAGATATTCATGCACTTATCACTCTTCAAGGTCTATTTTCATGCAAAGGAGGGATATTTTGGGATTGACTAGTCTTACTTTAGTTTATTAATTATCAAGCACCACATCTATTCTTGGTGATCTTGTTAATTGAAATATTTCAAGCACTTCAAACTATTCAAGCTTGAGTTCTCCATTCAAAGCTGGCATAGATTTCCATCCAAAGGATTTTTTTGTCAAATATGGGCCCACCACCTTATTCCTATGCCAAAGTTTGAAATTCCATTTATGCTTTATGGAGTTTAGAATATTTTAAAGAGTTGATTAAAAATTTTAAAAAGTTTATGTCTTTGGTTAACTAAAGAAGACTATTCCTTATGAAAAATCAATGCCACATTGGCTTAGGTTAGGTTTTGAGACATATATATTGGCTTTTTTAAGGCATTTTTCATAATTATGGGAGCAAAAGCAGAAATTATATCTGAACCATACATCAATAAAGGAAATTTTTATTTTGCATATGAGTTTTGATAGAGAATAGAGTTTAATTAATTATGTATCAGCATATAAGTGGGATTATCTCTTTTTGGTAGGTCCCTTCCTCACCTATTACTTTCTATCTCATCTTCTGTAGGTCATTTGAAAAGGTAAAAAGGAATCTTGTAATCCAAAATTCTTTCAATCCTTCATCTAAAATATTTATGCTTAAGGTCAATATAGTAATTTTATTGGTTTACATACATGCATTAGTTTCAATAACTTCAAAAGTATTTAAACAATTTAGGTGCATTTCCCCATTAGATAGGATTTCCCTTCAGTTTCCCTTCCTTTTTATCTTAAAATAATAGTGATCAGTTTTAATAGATAAATCTTAAGGGAACCATCCCTCTCTAGAGGTTTTTCTCACTATAGTCACCCATAATCTAAGAATTTCCAATTGTATCAACTAGAGTGAGGGTGTGTTTTACATAGCTTCAAACTAGTTACACTTCAAAGTGATAAAAATAAGAGTCGAGTCTTCTCAGCCTACATCTAGGCTTTTCTATTACTATCCAAGGTGGAGGAGAAGGAGTTTATTCACTTGAGGAGGGTTCCTCATCCTCAGGTACAATGTAAGTACCCTTCCCCCATTTTTCTTCCTCAGATTCATCTATCTCTTCTTCTTTAGATATGACCTTATTTGGCATTAGGGAGGGAGTCTTTCCTTTCCTTTTCTCTCTTGGGCTAGAGGTGGCTTTTGGGGTGAAATGCACACACTTCTGGTATGATTTTAACATAGATGCTTCCCCTTCTAAAGTGATTTTCAACTTTAGTCATACTCCTTGATCTCTTTCAAGGTCTCCCCCCTCTTCTTCTTTAGGGACTTCTTCTCAGGGGGCATGGGGGTTCCTTCATCTCTGACCAAGATTTGGGGGTCTCTTATCCTCTCAACGCTAGTCCCTACACTGGAATCCTTCATCACATAATAGAGCCTATGGATGAATCCAAGAATAGTGACCTCTTGGATTGGATTGATATATGTGCAATCTAAGGCATCTTCTTCATCTTCAATTGCACTTCCATCTGTACATGGGAACCTACACTACAGTCCTCAACTTTCTACATCTAGTTCCTCGACTAGGATGTCTATCCTTTATGTATTCATGATCTGATGAAGCACATCTCAGAAGTATTCTCCCAAGAAGGTGAAGGGGAGCTTCAACCAGCCTGACTTATTTCCATCCTTCAATATTAGTCAGATGATGCAATAATGGTGCATCATGGTAAAATTTGCCATCCTAAACATGCTCATGGGAAGCCCATAGGGAATGTGTCATTCTAGTCTAAAGGCTTTGATGTACTATTCACACCATCACATCATGTGAGTCTTATATTTTAGGATGAAGGATGTGGGGTAGGTGTACTACTTATACTTTTGTGTGGGGGACTCATGGTGTTCTATAAACACCCACAAATTATCCTCACTCCCATCGGGGATCTTGATCTCCTCCATAATGATCAGGATCAGGATGGTATCCCATTTGAAGGTCCCTTTTGTGCTATGGCACTCATACATGTTCTTGGTCAGCTTTATGATGATGAACTATGTGACATTAAATTGAATGCCCTGTGCCATATGATAGGCCAGGTAGAGATAAGATTTGGACACATCTGTGCACCATCTACCAAGGCACAATGTTAAGCTTATGAGGCACATTGTTGCCCTCATGTTAGGGTCCTTACATTTTTGATTGGGAATGTGTATCCCCCCTTGAAGTAATTTAGGAGCTTCCTAAAGTGCTCCACATTTTCATCATCACCCATCAAATGATAGATTTCTTTATCGATATTTGGAAGTCTGGTTATTCTCTTTATCATTCTCACAAATATCTTCATGCGTCGACCTGTGAAATATATGCAATCTTTGTGGATGTGTAAGAAAAGGAACTGAACAAGTTCTTTGGGCTTTCCAACTCAAGGCAACTCATAAATCTGAGTTGTGCCTAAGGCCTTTAATTTTCTTAGATCGAGACATCAAAGAGGGCATCACCTTCGAGGGTCTTGTGCCCCATATCCACCATCCAATCTTGTAATAAGTCTTGGAAATGGCTTGACATCTGGTGGTTGTATTCTTTTAGCTAGCATACATGCACAAAGGAATGCCATGGTTCTCCTACTGATACCTTTGATAGGAATTACATATATTGGTAAGACATCTTTTTCATCACTTTTATTTCCATCATCGTGACACTAACTATATCTACTACATGTGCCTTTGTCTTGGTGACAAATACTTAATAATTTTGACCCATTTGGGTTCTACCTACACCTCTATGGAGCTTGATGCCTTTCACTTTTTCACCATTCTAAATCTATGAGTATTAAACCTTGGGAGGTGTGGCTTATCGAAGCCTCTAATAGTGGTTGGTACTTTTGTGGTCATGGGGTCTTTTCATGTAGATTTGGGTTTGAGCTTCACTAAAAATGAATGGCAGCCTAGTGATAGTTTCTTGGTTCAACTAAGTATTCTATACGAACCTCATCCTTTAGTCTTCTACACCATTTTTTATTATGAATACACTCTATTTTCCTATGTCTTTGTTCACTCTCTCAAATGCTTTGACTCTCTGGTGTTTCACTAAGTCTGCACTTAGTCAAAGATTAGCATAAAATTGGTAACCTTCATAAGTTTTTCATTCACCCTTTTTATATCCTTCTTTGTTAACAATCATTATAAATGCAAGCTTCACTATGTAGGCACCTAAATCTTTTAGAAAACACAAAAAAATTATGAAATCTTCAAAAATATCCTATCTTGTCCACATTAATTATGTATCTATGTGCCATCACCACCTCATTAAATGTTCTTGACAACTTTTTTGATGAAGTGACATGTGTTTCAAATGGTCACTTCCCACTCCTTCCTAGGTGGATGCTAGCTATCATAGATGACTTCCTTTTATGCATGTATCCTCAGCATGACCTTTGCTTATCTTGTAGCAACCTAGGTGTAGCACCTCACATACATGTGATCCAGCCTTCTCGATTCTACTTCTTATTCTAGTTGTGCTCCTCTTTCAATGTGTGTCTTTATCTTAGTCGATTTCTTGCATGTCTTCTTGCCTTGGCCTATCCTACCCCATACAAATTCCTTACATTGGCCCTCCAGTGTTTTATGTCTCTTTTGATTCTCTTGCATGATTTTTAGAGAGAGTGTATTCACTGTATGCCTTACACTCAACTAATTTGAGTGTCTTTTCTTACCTTAAGGGTTTTTGGCACCAAATTGAATGATGTACCTTCTTACAACTTTAGTGCATTAGCAGTACTAGAGGTTCATTCTTGGGCCTTGAAGTGCCCTACACCATTTATTTTGCACACATGTGCTCATGCCTAGTAAGCTTCACGTGCCCACTTTTTAGATGTTTATCCTAATGCACTTGTTGGCATAAGTGCTTGAATCACCCAATTAGAATTAATCATGAAGTGTTGAATTAAAATTTCTTATAGCCTCCCTACACCACTCACTACTTTATACATTGTAAAATGAACAAAAAAAGAAAAAAATGGTTTGGCTTATGTCAAAATTTATTTTAGTTAGCTCAACTCCAATTGACTATTGACCAAGAAGTCAGAGTTTTCATGGTAAACACGCTAGCCTACTGCCTATATGGCTTTAGTCAGTTGCCATTAAAATGCCTAAGGAGTATTTTGTCAGATAACATACATAGCTTACACGCACCTATTTCTAAGATGTGGTGGATGATATATGGACCCATCCATCAGATTTGCAACTTGCTTAGGTGCTTGAAGTACTTGGAATCATAGAGTATCACCAATGTTCCTTTGATCAGCTCTTTATGCTTGACTTGCTTATCATGCCATCACTTTTGTCATGCTTTCTCAAATTGCTAACTCTATTTGGCTTGGACACACTTCTCATCCAAGTGCTCCAAGTCTTCTAGTCTTACACTTAGAGATTATTGGTCATCTAAATGGCCAATGTGTGTAATGCATAAGGAGGGCACCATGAACTCCATAGGTAAAACTGCTTTAATGCCAAACACCAATTGAAATGGTGTAGCCTTATTTAGGCACTTGTAGGTTGTACGATATGCCCAAAGTACCAATGAAACTTGATCATCATAGTCCTTATGACTAATGTCACATGTCTTTGTGAAGCACATTCTTCAAATTTTTTAACAGCTTCAGCCATGTCGTTAGCCTAGGGATGATATGGGGTGGTCTTGTGGTGTATCACAATATATTTTTTTAGAAGAATGCACACTATTTCATTGATGAAATGAGTGCCCCTATCTCTAGTTAAGCTCAATGGGAACCCATATCTATTGATGATGTTCTCCCTTATGAAGCATGTGGCTTTCATAGCTATATAATCTTTGGTCAATGTGGCTTTAACCCATTGGTTTAAATAATCAGTGGCCACCAAAATATATTTGGTACTTGTGCACTATGTTGCAAGAGTGATCAACCCTAAAAAATCAATGGTCCATTTTTCAAATGGTGCCTGAGTAAGAATAGGGATGAGGGGAATCTCATCCTAATGGTTGGGTTTTCTTATGCACTGGCATAAATCACATACCCATGTGTATTCCTTAGCATTGTGAAATGGGCTTGGCTACCACAAGCCTGATTGTAGAACTGTATGCACCATTGCATCTCCAATGCAATGGCTTCATGTAATCCCTTCATGTGTTTCCTATAGGATAAAGTTTTGTTTGTGCTCTAAAACACACCAATGCAAGACTTTGTCCCTAATTATTTTTTAAATATCCCCCTTAATAAGCTGGAAGGGGGTGGCATGAACAGTAAGTTATTTCTTTTCCTTAGTATACACAGTCTATGGTGCAAGTCCTGATGTTAGGAAAGTAGCAATCTTCACTAAATCCTCAAGAATATGTTGAACCCTGTATAGCTACACATTCGACATGCAATCCTCAATTAGCACCACTACATCACTAGAGTTGATGTGAGACAAATGATCTAGCCCAAAGTTTTGCTTCCCTGGTTTGACCATAATGGAGAATTGGAATTCCTAGAAGAGAACAACCCATCTACATATATGCCCATGTAAGATAGGCTTGTTTACAAGGTACTTGAGCACCTTATGATCTATGAATAATATGAATAGGGTTGCTAGTAGATATTGTATAATTTTTTTCAAGGCATAGACCATTGCCAATGCCTTGCACTCAATGGTGGTGTAGTTCTACTCAACCTGCATCAATTTTATAATCATAAAAGAGATGGGGTGGCCCATCTTGCCCTCACCTAGTTGTGCTAATATGACACCAATGGTTGAGCCTGAAGCATCAACCTAGATGTGGAAAGGAGTTGTCTAGTTAGGAAATTGTAGAATTGATGCATTGGTTAACTTTAGCTTTAGTGTATCAAAGGCCTCCTCTTACACCTCACCCCATTAGAATGGTTTATCTTTGTGTAAGAGCTCCTTTAGAGGTGCCATTATTTTTGCATAGCTCCTAATGAACTTCCTATAATACCCACAATGGCCTAAGAAGGCACAAACATTATTCTACATAAAGGGGGTCTAGAGTTGGATTATTATGGCTATCTTTGTTGGATCAACAAGCAACCCATCCTTGCAGATGATATGCTAGAGCAATTTCCCAAATGGATTTGTGAAGATACGCTTTTTTAGATTTAAATATATCTGGATTTGTTTTTACCTTTCAAACATGAGGTAGATTGTCATTGTGGTCTCTTAAAAGACCATATATTTTCCATTCATCAAGATACACTTGGGGGAACTTATGGATAAAGTCCTTAAAAGTAGTGATCACTACCCTAGAGAACATGGATGGCTCATTTTTTAGCCCAAAGGGCATCACGTTATATGTAAAACAACCCCATTTAGTCACAAAGGTTATTTTGGGCTTATCCTCCTCTTTAATTTTCACCTAATGATAGCCCAAGAATCCATCAATGAAAGTGTAGATTTCACAACCTACAACTCTATCTAAGACCTCATTAGTGAACGGGGTCAGGAATGGGTCATTGACACAGGTGGCATTCAGTATCCTATAATCGATGCAAATTTTTATGTGCCCATCTTTCTTGATATTGATGACCATCAAACTTACCCAATCAAATTTTTGTATTAGGTAGATAACACCAGCAGCCAACATTCCATCGATCTTTGTCTTTACCTTGGTGCGAAGATTGGGGTTCATCCAATATGGGAACTTCTTGACTAGCCTTGCACCATATAATAGCTTGATGCTCATTTTTCCAAGTGAAGGGTGGGTGCCCTTCATGTCCTTATAGTTATGTGAGAATAGGTCCCAGAATTCCCTTAAGAGGTTAACAATTTGTGCCAGTTCTGACTTAGACCATTAAGTGCCTATAGTGGTGATCTTAGGCTCACCTTCTATGTTGATATCTACTTTGGTGGTCTATAGTGGTGCATAGTAGGGTTCATGTCTCTCCTGATGAGAGTATTCAACATGCCTCATCCCTTATGTTGTTTTAACCCAAAGATGAGTTAGATCTCCATCATCTAGGGGGTTGTCATCCATAAGGAACATGAGCTTTTGTCTACCTATTAGAGCCTTCTAATTACACTCCTTTTAGATTGCATCATCTTCTTCATTGAAGTCACTATTAAGCACCCTCTCCTTAAATAATTTTGGAAGTGCTAGCCCTTTTTCTCCAAACATCTCCTTCAGGAACTCTTCTAAAATAGTTGTGTCCTCAAACACAGCTCTATGGATGACTTGTAATAGTTCTAATAGCTCTAGGTTATGCAAAGAGAAGGAGAAGGTATGCACAAACTCCTCTTTAAGTGCCTTCCAATTTACCATCTTGTGGTGCATCTCATTTATAATATACCACAATCATGCCCATGTCCTTAAGGTTATGTAAAAGGTGTGCACCCGTAGGCCTCATGGTGTATTCTCACCGTAGACTATCTAGGTTTCTTTACACAGTCGTACATGTATGATCGAGTCATAATTTCTAGTGTAAGGGGGTATATCTATATCCTCATTACTTTTGTCAAACTTAGTGCATATTGCTACCTTCACATTTGACCAAGTTGGCAAGCCAGGTCTTTGTGTTTTCCGCCAGCGGGTGGTAGTACTCTTCAATGTGTACACTAGTGTGCCCATTAAATTGATTTATTTTGGGATGTAGGCTTTAATGTCCTAGACATACTTTTCAATAGGTTGTCCCCCTTCATACCTTTTAAATACTACAAGCTTCCCTTTACTAAGCCAGGGTATCCTTTTTTCCATCTCTTACGTGTGCAAGATCCATTTCTTCTTGAGGTGCCCCCCCTTAATCAAACCTATCTAGGTTGGTCTAGGCCAAACTACATGTAATAGGTAGAACTTATGGCCAGTGACCTCATATGCCTCTTTGAACCATCATTCATAGGTTACATCAATCATATTGGAGGTTGATTTTCCATCCTATCATTCGAGCACACCTTGGTCATTAGGGTTGAGCTTTTTGGCACCTTGCACCATAATGTTATAGATGTGGTTGATCTCATCCTCAAGATCAACACTCTTTATATGGTGGCCCTTGATCACTTTAAATGGGGATCACTACCCTCTCCTTATCATTCTCTAAGGTCATATAATGCTTCTTGAAGCACATGTCTGCATTATTGGCATAGTACCATGGCCTTCCCAAGAGCGTTGGGTAGTTATCCTTTTCCACAAACTCAATGACCTCAAAGTATACATGGAACTCAATTTCCATGATATATACAATGGCACACTTCAATATCTTGATAGGTTGCACTCAAGTTTTGTTAGCCATGAATAACATATGAGGTGAAGGCTTCAAGGGTGGCTGTCCCATATTTTCCTAGCCATTTTTGGTCAAGATATTGACCTCAACACCTGTATTCACCAATACTTCATAGATTTACCATCCATTAATGGTGGAATATATCAATAATTCATGGTCATAATCGATTTTTTGAGTGTGTCTAACCTCACACACCTACTCCATATGTGGTGTTGTAACTTCTATCACTTGAGATTCAGCTTCTTGCACTGGTTCTTTCCCTATGTGCTTTTAAATCAAGTCCTTCAATAGTGTCAGCATCCCTTTAGTCTGTAGGAGGCATAAGATCTCATTGAACTCTTATATTTTAGCTTCATGGTGATCTTGCTTCTTGTGTGAAGTGGTGGCCTTTGGCTCTAAATCTCTAGCTAACTAAAGTTCACCCTACAAGTTTTGTATCATGTTCATGGCTTATTGTAGGATGTCTTTTTGTCATGCAGGGTTAGGGTATGGTACATCTTATGGATCCTACTAATTTATACACTTAGTGTGGCTTGATTTGCCATACTCCAAGTGTAGATCTTGGTTTGGTGTAGTGGGTAATTGAGTGGTGAGCCCACTTCTTGTCATAGCCTGTACCTTGTGTGGCTCCTTATAAGTTTTTTGGGGCTTAGGGGCCCACTTTTCCTCTCTAGACTCACACCTAATCATTGTGACACCTTTTTCTACTTCAGGCTTGATATGGGCAATAATTCAGGCGATATATAGGTGATGGGTCTACCCCAATTGATGACGAAACTTCTGAGAGCCATAACTTTTGCACTGTAGCTCCAATTGACTCATTGTTTGAACCGTTGAAAAGGTAAAATGAGGGGAACATCATGAGATGGCATTAATATCTGCTTGATGAATTTTGACCCCTGAAAACTGAATGGAAGTGCCCCAAATTTCAATTTTAGTAGTGCAGTCTAAAAATAGTAAGTTTCCAAAAATAGTAATTCCTCAAACTTTGTATTGTTGTAAATCATGGAAGTTGAACCACTTATTCTCCCTCGAGATTGGTAACCTTACACATCCTCCTCACACCTTCAAAACATGTATAAATGAAGATGTAACTTGAAATGGAAATCAAACATCTCTTCTCAGAGATAAGCATATGTTTGGGTCTGAAAATTTGATCAATAAAACATCTCTTCTCAGAGATAGCATTATTTGAATTGTTTTGTTCTTGTTTCTTGAATTATCTTTCAACTAAAGCTTTTGATTTTTGGATCAGTGGCATCAGAGTGGTTTGTCTTTAGAGTGTATGATCCCAAGGATGAGGTTAGATTAAAGAAAACTTGGGTGGAAAATAAAACCAGCAGACTATCCACCTATTCGCTCCAAACGACTTCAAATGGCAGACAACACCCAGACATTTGATCCTTTTAATGAAATGGTGAATGAAGCCCTCCAACAGCAGCAAGCATAGATGCTACAACAATTCACTCAAATTCTCCAGCAAATCTTGATGGAAAATTTTGGCTCCTCATCTGCACCCCCACATCCTTTCATTGCCCCAACACCTTTCAAGGTTCAAGTGAATTTTGATATCCCTGCTTTTGAAGGAAAAATCAATGTTGATGCAGTAGAAAATTGGTTAGATCAATTGTCATCTTATTTTTCTGTAAATAAATTCACCGATAAAGAGAAGATTATTTTTGCTCTTCTGAAAGCATCATTGCCTGTCAAAAATTGGTGGGAAGTGTACAAAAAGAGATTCAGTGCAAATGATATTGGCCTTGAGATGGAACCTACATGGGATGATTTCATAAAAGCTATAAAGGAAGAATACTACCCCATTAGAGCATATGACGATCTATATATAGAGTGGCAACAACTTCACCAAGGTAAGGAATAGTTTGTTCAAGATTACACTGACATTTTTCATTCTCTATCTACGAGATTGGGCATCCAAGAAAGTGAGAAACACAAGGTTCTCAAATATCGTGGCAGACTACAATGGTACATATGGGGAGAAATGGAACTCTTCAATTTGGAAACCATCAGTGAGGCATACAAGTTCACAGTGAAGATTGAGAAAAAGCATAGAAGAATGAATATGAAGAATTAGCCTTCAAAATGGAAAAGGGACAAAGAAAGTCAAACATGAGGCCAAAATTGGAAGCAAAAGGAAGGAAAGACTAAGAAGTGGTGTGATTATCACAAATCTGGAACTCACTCCAAAGAAGAATGTCGAGCCATCAAGTCCCTACTTTTTGAGTCATAATCCTCAACATCTACTGCTCTACCTCATACAGACCCTGCAATCAAAGAGGTTGAAGAATAAATTGTAGATGTTGATCCTGAATCCATTGTTGCTTCATCACAGACCCACGAGGAGAGGCTAGATGACAAGGAAAGGTTGTTTCACTCTAAGTTATGGGTGAGAGGTAAGCCTCTTCATTTCATTCTTGATAGTGGAAGTCAAAAGAATTTAATCTCTGCTAATGTTGTGAAAAGCCTAAATCTATCCATGAAGCCTCACCCAAATCCATACAGTATTGGATGGTTGAGTCCAGGTAGAAACCTCCATGTCACCCACCAATGTCTTCTCTCATATGCAATAAAACCTTTCCAAGATGAGGTCTTATGTGATGTGGTCAATCTAGATGTTTGTAATGTACTCTTTGGTAAGCCATTCATGTATGATTGACATGGCATCTATGAATCAAGAACTTGAAGGATCACTCTCACTCTTGGAACATGGCACTACAGGGTACTAGAGGTACCACCTTCTACATCTGTCTCTCTGATTAGTGCCAAGAAATTTATTCTCATGGTGATCAAGCCACAAGAATCCAAAAGCACTGATGTTATAGCTTTGACTACACAAAAAACACAACAACAGAAGCAAATAGATACCAAGCTGAAGAAGTTCACAGCCTTCCATCCACAGACTGATGGTTAGATAGAAATGGTAAACAATCGGGCCCTGCACGGTTCCATAAATCACAGTCCCTTCCAAGTATGCATCAGGAATCAAATCAAAGTACAACTTCCACACTTGATGACAAATCTTGATGCAATGGGCACCATTACTTCTCAAGGAGGGAGGAATGATCCGGGAAACAATTTAGGTGACAATTCGGGTGATGGGTCCACCCCAATTGATGACAGAACTTTTAGGAGCCATAACTTTTGCACCATAGCTCCAATTGACTCACCGTTTGAACTGTTGGAAAGATAATAATGAGCGGAATGTCATGAGATGAAATTAATCTTTGATTGATGAATTTTGACCTCCAAAAACCCAACAAAAGTGCCCCAAAGTTTAATTTTAGTAGTGCAGTCTAAAAATAGTAATTCCTCTTCAAACCACTTAATCTCCCTCAAGATTGGTGACCTTACACATCCTCCTCACACCTTCAAAACATGTATAAATGAAGATGTAACCTGAAATGGAAATCAAACATCTCTTCTCAGAGATAAGCATATGTTTGGGTCTGCAAATTTGATCAATAAAACATCTCTTCTCAGAGATAGCATTATTTAAATTATTTTGTTCTTGTTTCTTGAATTATCTTTCAACCAAAGCTTTTGAGTTTTGGATCAAGGTTGACCTTGAGTCAACTTTTTATACAAGTCTGGGCATTCTTTGACTACATGTGGCCCTTGATAATACCTACACATTGGGTGCATGGGGTAGTCATGCTGGTAGTTTTTAGTCAACCCACACTTGTAGCATGATCGAGGTGGGAATCTTCCTCCACCACATCCTCCTCATCCACGTACACCTCATTGGTTCCCATAACCCATATTATTCTGGTGATAGCTTTCATTGCCATGGCCCACCTAACCATCATTTGATGATGTTGGTGATAACTTTATAGTTTACTATTGAGTGTGTATAGGCATCACACATTTTATAGTAAATGGTGGTGTTTACATAGATAGTGCATTGCAACAAAGGTCAATTTTGAGAGTCATGCGACCCATGACAAACTTCATAGTTGAGGAGGGCACAAACATTCCTTCATGGGTATTTGTTCTTGTTATGTCCCTCCATCTCACAATCAATGTACCATAATCCACTGTGAATGTCATGTGTTGAGCCAATAGTCAGCTTCTATAGCTAGGATGCCATTGATGCAATCTATGCCTCTATGAATTGACTAACCTTGGTATCGATGTTGCCTACTACCTAGGCTCAAAGTATGGATTCAAACACTTCATGGGGTTCTATGAAGGTCTTCATGGACAACACACATCTGAAAGGCACCAACAAGCTACCAACAAACCATTACACGTATTGGGAGGGATGAATGTCATATGAAATCTTTGAGAGAAGAGTTTAAAATTATGCATCATATAGGTGCATGCTCTCAAATAACCCCTAGTTACTCTCTTTGAGCATTGCGATGCTCTACTACCCAAACTCGAGGATATTAAACTCTTTCAAGAAGGCCTCCTTTAGCACATTGTAGTCAACCATAGCCTGGTTTGGATCAAACTTTTGATACCAGGTATGGGCATGGTCCAGCAAGGTGGTGGTGAACTAGGTTGCCTTACACTCAGGTTGAGTTTTGCCTCGAGTGTGCCACTATAATTCACACTTTAGCACATGCTCTATTATATTTTTAACTCCATGATACTCAAGCAAGTGCATCACCATCTTGTAATATTTTTGTTGGGGGGGTAGCATTGGGTTTAGGGGCATTTTTCCCCCTTGCATATGTGTTAGGTTTGGCCCCCCGTGCCTCCACTTATAGGGTTGGGTGTTGACCCTGACAGAGTAGGCTATGTCATCGAACTTGTTAGGATAGTACCACTTACTAGTGGTTTCATGCCACTTCTTGTGGGCTTTTGCCTACTCAGCACAACTAACATTCTCTACATGGGAATAATTTCACCTGTGTTCAAGGCTCTTGCATTGGCACTCACTAGATTCATTGTACCATTACTCAATTCCTTGTAAGGGATCACTTACTCAAGTATAAACTCTTGACTCAAATCTTGAATCTTATCAAAGTCTAGATCAATAACAAGTTCAGTTACCATTCTTATGTCTTCTGATGGGGAATCCAGTGTATGAACTAGTGCTTTAGGTTCAAAGGGGGTAGGTGCTTATGGCACATTCTCAAGTACTACTTCTTATAGGAACTCATTGCATCTTGCACCCAACTATTGAGTCTGGTCTCTTGCTCCTTCCTCTCTTTCTTCACAATACTGCAGTTCAAGGGATCCTTCCCCATGCCCTTCCCGCTCACTATGGGTCCTCTCAACACTTCTCAGTTCTAGATCCTCCATCAGTCTGCACCTATGCTTACTATAATTCAACCTTCAAAGCTCTTGGGTGTCAATTTTTTATTCCTCTTCCATCGCACCTTACCTATACATCCCCTTATCACCTTCCACACTTGCTCATACGTGCAAGGACTTTAGCCTTCCATCTTCACAGTTTCTATACCGTAATCCACTAGAAGCTTTTTCAATTTGGTGTCGAGCCCTATGATGAATGTGCCCCTTGGTTCACAATGAAAATCATACTTTGCCTCTTCAGGGCATGAGAAGGTTGACACTACAAATTCCAACACATAGATGTTTAGCATGCCACTCCACCACTTGTCCACAGTGTGCATCCAAATTTCATCTAGGCTTTCCAGCCTCTCTACGTGCTCTACAGTCCACTCAAGGTGTTGGTCATTACTACACCTTCTAGTAGTAGTGTAGGAAACTAACCATCGATATACGTGCTTAGGTAGCTCTTAGAAGAACACTTCATAAAGAGCATCATACAAGTTGGTTTACACCTATTTATATTGCTTTTATCCTTTGCATGTAGGATGCCTCTACGTGAAACTATCTTCCACTTGCTCCAGCCAATGTTTGATATTCTTGAGCGATAGTCAGAGCATCACTTCATTGTACCATTACAGCAATAAAATTCAACACGGGTCCCGGTAACGAAACCAAAATATTATTAAAAAGTTCACTATGTAGGCTTCTATGCTCAGTCATGTGCTTAGCTATTAGGCCAAGTCAGTTCTAGGCTTGGGGAAGTTAGGCGCAAGGGGAGCAAGATTTGGTGCACAACATTTATTCACACTATGGTGTTGGCATCAATTTCACACAAGGCACGAACCTTGTGTGCTCACTCAAAGTGCAACAGTGTAGGGACCAGGCCCTCGTTGGGCTAGTTGCAATATGGTGCAATTTGGGGTTCAAGGGGACTTAGGCAATTGCTAGAGGGGTTAGTTGGCCTTCTAGTGCTAATTCCTTCAAGGGGAGTTCAATAGGCACAAGCTTCTTAGTGTCACAAGTCCTAAGGTGCAATTTTATGATTGGTTAGGTAGGGCTCTTAGTGGTGCAAGGTGGAAGAAAAACTAGTGTAGGGTCCTGTGAGTATTCAGACAAGCTGCGGAAAGATTTAGGTTTAACGGTTCATCCCTAAGATAGCACCCTAGGTGCATGTCTTGGATCCTTAGTGTAATCTGGTTCAACACTTAGTGCACTTATAGGTTGGTCGAAGTTGCTAAGCGGCACAAGGATGCCATTAATAGCCAGGGTTGAACCTCCATTGTAATATATTGTGAAAGTACTAAGCAAAACTTAAATGAAACTAGCTCGCAGATAAAACATTCTACAAATCATAAACAAGAACTGATACTTCATTCCTTCAATGGTCTTCTTCATTAACTTAATTAAAAGAGTTCATTACAAACAACAGTGCATATGCTCTTCCTTACTCTATTCATGCCTAGTGACTCACATGCAAGCTTGGGCCATACATTTGAACTCCTAGAACTAACATGCAGAATGAAAATACTAGTGTCAACTCTCTATTTTGCCAGAACTTTGCTATGTTTTCTCTCTCCCCTCTTCAAAAGCAGGTCTTCTTTTATAGGTGATTAGTTGCCTTCTGCTAGGTTGATTGGGCACATGCCAAGTGATGAGTTATTGCGAGTTTGTCGGCTCCACTACGCTATCCAGGTTAGACGGGTGCATGATGTATGTCGAACTGTCACTTGGGGTCACTTTCCTACTTGCTCTACTCTTTTGGTATCTGTGCATCTTGAGCCACCTCATACAAGTCCTGATAGGGATGTCTTCAAAGAAGTTCAACGCTTTACAACTACCCATCAGCTGATGTGAGATCCACGGGGACTCCTCTAGTTGGCGCCAAAATGTATAAAAAAGGGTGCAACCGATCCAAGGGTTGACTTATGCCGAGGTTTGTTAGGTTGGCACAACGCACATAATAGTACTAAAGGGGGCCCAACAAGAAAGCAAAGGGACTAAAATTTTAGCTCATTTACAATGTCACCATCTAAAAATTGTGAAGACATTTAAAGATTTCCTTTATTTCAAGACCCATGACAATAAAAAGGTCAAAACCCATGTCGAAAGTTATAACTCATTACTTTCTACTAGAGAATATGAGCATGTGTTTTTCGTAAAATATACAAGTTATAATATATATAATTTTTATGTTCGTATTTATAATTATTGTTCAACATAATATGTAGCTTATATAAAGTGATGCATCCAACATTATATTTACAATTGTCAATTTCAGACCATGTATTTGCAAGATAGAAAATAGTTAAATTAGTTTTTTGCCCCTGAAACAGTGGCGACTCAAAAGACTAAGAAATGTTAGCAATCTCCTTAATTTCTATTGTTAATTTTGTAATCCAATTAAGTCTATGTTAATTTATGTTATCTAAAGATAATTACAAGGTTCGTCGTTGTAAATTAAAGAAAACAATATGAGAATAGTGTCCATCTATTCCAAACTATTTAAAATAAATCTTGATCATTCACTATTTTATTTTTTTAACCCTCAAATAAAATTAACATTAAATATATACTTGAACTATTAACACTTAAGAGAGAGATAATTATTAATACTTTACAGAAAGATAATGTTCAACATATAAATTTATTGACATATACATACATTGTATCTAAACGCATGGAGTAGATGACAAAATTAGAAAAACGAGACCATTATTCCCTTGCGATGATAAAGATATACATACATACATGGTCTTTAGAGGCATGGGGTGGATGACAAAATTAGAAAAACCAGACCATTATCTTCTTGCAATGATACATATTTCATCACATGGGGACACACTTTAAATCAACATTCTATCAACTTTAAAAAGGTGGAAAGTAGATCGCTCCTGACCGTTCCAATTTCCAACATCCCTTTCCATTCTTCATCCCCACGTTTAATTCCATGGGCTTTGCTTTCAGGACAATCAGCGCCCGGGTATGTCGGTTGAGAAAAACGGCTGCGTTTAAAGCCGAGTCCGACCCGTTCCGGAGCCCACCCGAAAGGTTACGGGTCAAAATGCATATTTACATTAAAAACAACGCTGTATACACCCCGTCCTAATCGCTTAAATTTGTGTAATCCACCCGGGTCTTTATTATAAACCCTACCTAATCCTAGGGTTTGATAGGGTTTGAATGGAAGTGGAAGTGTAAGGGAAAGGGAAAGGAGAACCTCTCGGCCTGCACCACACCGACCGCTCTTTGTCCTCATCACCCGGACAGTGCCCGCTCTGGTTCAGCCCGGCGTCGCCGGTCACTATACGCTCACCCGGAAGTAGGTAAAGGGTGTAATCATGGCCAGAGACAGTCCAAACAAAACCACGGGGTTGATATATATATCTTATTTTAATAAGAGTCCGAATGAGTAACGCTTCCTCTGATTAAAACATATTGCAGATTCCCCATTTCGTCGGGCACTTTTGCCGGAGATAGCCCTACAAGAGTCCCAGATATTTTGCAGAAAAACCAGATTTACGTGCCATTAAAAACCCCCAAAAAAAAAAAAAAAAATACGAAAACTGACAATAAAAGATATGTATTATGGATCCACAGATCCGATGGGGCCCGGCAAGATGGGCTTCCGAGTTTCTACCCTGGGCGGCCGCCTGAAAAAATCTGTCGGTGGTGTGCCAACACATATATATTATATATACCCAAGTCAACCTCAAACCTCATAAAATTCCATCCTTCACCACATCTTACCTTTTACCATGCAACGACGGAACTCGTAATTCTCTGTGTTTGAGCTGCGCGTCAGCGGATTGGTATGATAGTGCATTTTCTCGACATATATTCATTGTATATATACACGATAAACGTATTTCGTTATGGGTGTGGGTCCCTGATGTGGCGGTGTGTGTATATGGCAGTGGGCAGCAGAGAAACAGTAACAACCCACATTCATTAGGCATTGTTATACTTATTCTCAAATCTGGATGACAGTCTGCGAAGATCTTGCGCTCAGTGTCGTAAGTTCTAACGGAAGGAATCGTCTCCATCTGCTTACGACAAAAGTCCAGGCGTAGGCCAACCTTCAATTGAAACGCTTGGCAGTTTACTAAACAAACCGGGCATTGTGCCGGTGGGCCATAACGTTTACCTTTCCACGCCCTCTCGCTTCCCCTTCATTTTAAAGCACGAGGGTAATGTGTTGTGGTGATTATTTATATACAAATTTTGTTAATACTTTGTGCCATTTGTAACTAAAGTTTATTTGGACCACATTGAACTGCTTTTGCATAATGTCCAATTAGTGAAAGCTCTCTTTCATTATTAACCAACAGATTTGCGACACGTTTAGGCAAGTAACTACACCCAACCTCACTTTCCAACTTAAAATCTATGTACATTGGATTGATAGGACTTTTTCCCCAAATTCAAAGCATTTGTATTTTATATTTCGTATGATAATGATAGTGTCTAGGTTTGTTTTTATATTTATGAGAATTTCTTATGTTAAAATATATTAGGAAGATTCCTTTAAAACCAACTACGTAGAGACACATACTTGCAATTTTATTTTATTTTACCACGTGAAGATGGTTGTATATAAGAAAATAGGCACTTAAAATTTCTCATATATATAATGTAAAAATATTTAATGATAAAATTCTATAAATATAAGATTTATAGATACAAGCATCATTATAAATCTATTGTCAAAAAATTGGATTGGGGATGACAATTTCCGATCATTTGTTCCCACTTTAATTTGAGTTACTTTTTGTTTTTCTTAAATTTTTAATGAAATTTTTAGTGTTTGTTAAGGTTGGTTGTATGAATAAATGATATTCTTCGATTTTGTGTTAAAGATTGAAGGGTTTTTATTTGTACCAACTAGTTAGGTACGAATTTTAAAGATACCAAAAAAGAATAAAGTTAAGTTTGAATCATATATTTTAAAATTCGCAATACTCCTCAAGAATAAGTTAGGTTTGAACCATATATTTTAAAATTGTCTCTTCTCTTCTATTTTAAGAAGTGTTCGTCTTTAGATTTATAAATTCTCAACTATTTTTTAATATAATCAATTTATGCACAAATCTTATGTGAGCGTAATTGAATTTTATGTGCATTTCTTGTGTGAGTGTAATTGAATCTTATGTGTATGCATTGTTAAGATGGGAGGTGGTAAAAGCTTTCTCAAATTGAAAAATTCAAATTTCATGACGTCTCAAATATAAATTTGCATATATCATAGCACTAATTTCATGACACTTCAAATAAAAAGTTACATATAATGTCGATGGCCGTTTGACCCACCAGTGAAGATGCTTGGCTCTCATTGAGCCCACCAGAGATCAAATCTTACTGTTAGCAAGGTCTAGATAACTAACACGAAGAGTCGAATGGATGAGACCAGGGTCGTGCTCTGGATAATTTTGACGACGTGGATGTCCCTTAATCATTGTTGCTTGACTGAAGAAGTTTAATTCACTGAGTCGAATATTCGCTTACTCATATAATATCTTTCAAATATTATGATGATCATTTTTTATGAGTAGTGATAATTACAACTCAATATTTTTAGATTTTGTTATATAATTTAAAAAATCGATCAATTTAAATTAGTAAACATAATTAATTGTTAGCACACATCTCTCTAACAAACATGATACATTATAAAATTAATTTAATGCCAAACTTATTTATATAAATTTAAATTCTAACATTTTGTGACAATTTAATATTTTATAATTTTGTATCATATATTAATATTTATTTCATTTTTTTTAGCCTTCCCTACATAACTTGTGACCTCATCCAATCAAATGAACATATATACATTTAATAAAATGAACCTTACACAATGTCAAAGTAAAAGAGAAGTATATAAATCACAACTTTTAAGTCTACGAAATCTCATAATTTATGTGGAGTTTTATTTGCATAATCTTGAAAATATAAAACTCGTAATCTGAAATGTTGTTTGGACCAAGGCTAACAATTATGGAGAATGTAGAGTTCAAAGAAAATATTAAAAAGTTTTAAATAAAATCAAGAAAAATTTGGTATGAAATTTTAAATATATATAGTTTATTATTTCTAAATTACAATTTTTATTGTAAATAAAAAGTATTAAATAATTTTAAATAAGTAAATAAATTAAAAAAATTATTTGTCTTCATCAACCTACAAATTAATTAATTAATTAAAAAACTTTTCTTAAATTTTCATATAAAGTATTTAATTAAAATGGATGTTTTCTATTTTTAATTTTTAATTTAATTTTAAATTATAAATATCTCAAACTTTCTATAAAATATTCAATTAAAATGAATGTTTTCTACTCTGAAATTTCTTCATCTAATTTTAAATTGTAAATGAAGTTCATAATATTTTCTCAACTTAAATAAATGAAAATTGATAATTATCATGAAAATTAATGGATCATCATCCCCCTCACCCCACAAAAAATAATCTTATAATTTTTATTTATTTATTTTTAATTGGTAACTGGTTCTTTTGACTTGGGGGAACTATCTAGACCTATGAAAAGCAATGCCCCCTGAAAAGTCAACTACCAATAACAAGAGATACTCGAACATAAAACTTCATGTATAAAACCTATAAAAAATTAAAAAAATAAATAATAATTTTAACATATACATTGATTGATAAATATATAAATAAATAATTTAATTGAATGTTTAATTTTTAGGCTTATCTCATGAACAATTTGAAAAATAAAAAAATAAACTAAAATTAAAAATATATATATATTTTAAGTTTATTTCCCATGCAAATCACGGGGTCCAAACATATATCCATACACCTTAATGGTGACCATGCAGATTTACTCAAACTTGGGGAAAAAGTTTTCCCTTACGTTATAAATTATTTGAAAAAGTTAAAAAACAATTTGTAACCCGGAAAAACATTAGTAATGAGCATATTCGCCATACCAAAAATTAAGGTTCAAAATCCTAAGTATGTATACACGTATTTGACATATGTGGGTTTTAAAAACCTTTCTTGATTCAGAAAAAACAGTTTATAAAACTTACACAAATAAAATAAAATGGGACGTTAAATATAATTGAAATAATTTCAGTGCTATCATTACCCACACTTTAAAATAACCGCAAAGGTTACCGTCTACTCTCATGGTCAATATGGTTATGATTAAATGGATTAGAAATCTAATTGAAATTTTATTATTATTTTTAATTTTTGTTAAAGATAAATATTTTTGATTAAAAATATGAATTAAAATAAAAATATATATTTTTAAAAAAAAATTAAAATTATAAATTTTAGAATTAGGATACAATCATAGATCTAGTCTCTCAAAACTAGAAAACTGACAATAACAATTAAATCAAACATTCGAGTCTAATAGCAAGTAAGTTTGTAGAATGGTCCACTCTTTTTATTAAAAAGACACTAAAGACCAAGCAATAGGGTAAACCTTCTAAAATGGGATAAATAACACCTTGAACAAAAAGGAGGTTGTAGTCTTTTAGCGAGCTCCAAGCAATCAATCAGTGATTAGACAACAAAAAAAAGACATTAAGAAAAGAGAAACAATCCACTACAGAGAAGTAGATCTACCCATATGCAAATAGCAATCTTTTCCCTTTACAAGAGAAAAGGTCTTCCAAAATCCACTACGAACCATAATCAAAGATATTTGTTGTGTCCATCTGAAAAACTTTTGATTTTAATATATATATATACCATCACAAAAGTTATGGAAAAAATTTGTCACCCAAAAATGATTTTAATGAATATATTTAGTAACCCAACTCAAAGTCTAAATATCATCTATCAAAAAACAATGTCTATATCAACAATAAGAGAAAATAGTCATTTCCAGGTAGCATCAACATAAGCACTAGTTACTGGGTCTTCACATTCAAGGTTTTTTGTCCTAAATGTTAACAAGGTGTTGATCAAGATTAATAGGGACATAACCTATACTAGTCCCAATTTTTCCTTTGTCTATATTTTATTATTCTCCTGCAATAAATTGAGTGGGGGGTATGGTTAAGACTAAGGTCAATAAATATTTATTTTACTGAAGCGAGGAACCCAATCCATGTTAGAGCGCAAGGAGAACTACTCTGCATAACAAAAATGGCTTCCTATAAATGAGGACCTCTTGACTCCATTCCCTTAGTGGTCTAAAACAAAGCATTTGTTGTTTGAATGCCTCAAAGAGCCACCATTTGAAGGAGTCATGCTCATTGTGCAAGGAGCATTACCATAGTGGGAAATGAGTTGTAGGCACATGAAACCTCTAGCCAAACATAAGTTTCTACTCAAGGTTTTCAATATATAGCAGAAAATTATAGATCACAAAAATTCATTCAAAGCATGTGAATTATAAGATGTATTAGAATCATCTATGAAAATATCTTCACTTATACTTTTCCACAATTGATATAGAGTTTTAATTTAAAAAACATGCTAAATATTTAAAATATATGCATTGCAACAGTATTTAAACCCTGTTATGGTAAAGTGATATTATAGCAAAATGTAATGCATCTAGTCATAAACATGTGTAACTCAAATTTCACCATATTTATTTTAATAAAAGGGTAAAAATATACCTAATTGCATAAAAAGATAGTCTAGAATAATTAAAATGTGTAAAAGGGAATTATTAGAAGAATAATAAACTTTCACAAATATGTAAAGAGTTGAAAGAAGCAAACTCAAGGAAATAGGTTCAGAAAACAAGGTTGATAAAATTGAGAAAACTCAGAGTGAACTAATAACTTTTTATGAGTGACAAAAAATGTACCACTCCTTCGCACTACTAGAACCATATTGCTATATTTTCAAAGAAATTGTAATACTTTACAATTTTAATTTGATGAACCTATTCCTCTACTCCTGTGCTCTAAAAACATCACTCACTTTTTCATAATTCTGGACATATCTATGAGAAATTGATCTCTTTCCTTGAACCCCTAATAAGCTCACAACAACATAAAAATTGGAGGGGTGAATGGGGGGTCTATGTTATCGTTCTATTATTAGGAACTTGGCAATTTGATCATCAATGCTCAAGTATGATACAATTCAACAACCAATCACGTGCAATACAAGTGTTTCAACCCTTATTCTTTTAATGAATGTGAAAGTGGTAAATGATATAAGCTCTTTCACTAAATACTTGACTTATTATTTTGGTACATGGATGCTACTCTAATGAATGAAATCTTTGAATTTAGAATTTTAATAAATAGATATTGTTTGAATATGTTATCCTTAAATACACTAATGCACCTATGTATTTATAGGATCTTAAATTTAAATTAGTAATATGTTGGTGCACAAGCCAATATATAACAAGTGGAAAAATCCAACAAAAGAGGACTAAAAATATTAGGGGACCCAAAACAAGAGTGATAAGGCCCATACAAAAAAGAGGATCAGAAACGTAGTGGTACAGTTTTAACCTACTGTTGTCCTAGAAAAAACCCTTAATCCAATAAAAAACAAGGGTAAGAGAGAGAAAGGTAGGGAAGAGAAGGAAAACAAGAGAAAGCATAACCAAACATGGAAGAACAAAGAGGAACCGAGAGAAACATTGTGAATTGACAAGAGGCACATAGAGTCAAAACTGTTGAAAGTTGAAAAAACCCAAGGAAGATGTTGAAATTTAAACAAACACAATAAATACACTCTAATAAGAGCTAAGCTTAACTAATTGTCAATCAGCAAATAAATACACTAATACCATAAAATAATTATCTCATTGTCATGTATCAAAAAAAGGTATCTACAAACCCAACCACAAATAGCAAGCTAATATGGTAGGACCATGCATTTATCCTTGTAGAATTAGGTTTTTTGATGCAGGAACATGTGGATTCACTTGTTATCTTGCATAAACCAACAAGACTAAATGTAGAAATAAGCAAATTTTAGTAGTTTGTGCACAAGCCTTTTGTGTTGTTTTATGGCACATTATGCGTGTGCGATTTGTTAGTAGTTTCTATTCAATTTTTTAATGTGCACAATTGGGAGTATAAAGGGGTCAATATCTTAAGCACAAGAAACTTGAAAACCTTTATACAATTTAATTTTAGATGTTTTCTGAACCAATGTGTTTTGACGAATCTTGGCCAAACCTTGCACCTTGGCTTTTTTATGTAGGTTCTAGCTACGAATCATTATAGCCTAACTTCAAAGTTATCTTTTTGGGTCACGTTAATTCATGTGATATGTTATGGGTGTTGTGTGTCATGAACATGATGTGTTATGATGCATTGGAATTGTATTGAGCATTTAATGATTGTGGCACATTGTAATGTATTAGGAACATTTAATATTTGAGACATTAGTGGGTTGTTGAGAGCAATAAATGCATGTAGATGGATCTTATGCCTATATAAACAATCCCTACACTTACGAGATGGGATTCAAAAAACCCATAAGATGAAAGTCTAAATTGTGGCCATTAGTGGGAATATCCAGCATATATCTATGCACAAAGCTAGGGAAGGGGCTTTGGGTTGAATCCCATCCCTATAAGGACTTGGAGCTAACAATGCAGTGTTTTGTAAGTTTGCAGATTTTGTGTGTGTGTGTGTGTATGTTGTAAGACAAATTTAGCTAAGTGTGAAATCTTATATTCTCTGAGTAATAAAGATTTGTTGTTGTTGTTCCATTACTTTAATTGTTTATGCACTTCATGGTATAACACATATCTTCATTTATACACCTAATTGTGATTGCATCATTTGATTCATTTTTCCACTATATGTTTGAGCCAACTCGACTTTGCAAAAATGTAAAGGTAGTTCATGACATTGGAGACAACTTGTTATGTTTCTATAAAGGTTAGAAAAGATGCATCAACAAGGAGTCCATTGACTAGATGGGATCCTCTTCCAAGAAAACTAATGCCCCTAACAAACCCTCTAGACACTTATCGACAAACAAATACCCAAAAGCTTTGCAGGACATTGTGGTCATTAATGTTTAAAGAAGTAGAGGCATCAACAAAGAGGGTTTGAACATATCTGATTGAAGTAGGGTCAAACCTAGAAGATTTTAACATCTAGAAAGAAGAAAGGGAGACCCTATTTTGTGATAGGATTTTTCAATATCAATCTTGCTAAAAATTGCTTTCTAGTTTTTATCCTTGCACATTCCACGCCTCCTTAGATTGCAAATAATATTGTATCTAGAACATATCTAGCCTTATGATTACAAGAAGATGATAATCTCAAACACAAAGCTAAGGCTTTAACATTGAACTTGTAAGATGCATTAATCATGTAGTAAATTGACAATGAACTCAATATCTTCTCCTAAATGTGAACTTAATATTATCTTTGTTAATAATGACAATCAATTGGAAGAGAAAACTTCCTAATAAATTTCTAACAAACAAATACCAATACTAATCTATATATAAATTTTGTATTTAAATTCAACACTAACACGAGCTTTTATCATTTTATTCATTTAAGAAAGAGCATTCTAGATCCCTCCCAAAGAGAGAGGGGCATCATAAAACCTTCTTCATACTTCAATAAATTTATCGAGTAAAATGTCCTTATACAGATTTGAAAGGCTTGTTCTCTCTTATTAAGTTGTATAAATTGAAAAACCACCTTAAATCTTTTAAAAAGATGACAAGCCTTCTTAACCTTCAAAATATATATTTTTTGAATAATCCCTTATAATGAAAGTTAATAAAGTCTGGCGTAGATTTAAAACTAAGTATATACTATCTTCAAATATTTTTAATATATATATTTATCAATATAATTTAAATTTTGAAGAAAAATAAAAAAAATTATCCTTTTAAATTGTCAAGGTCAATATATAACTTTTATATATAAATATATGCTTTTTATTTAATCAACTTTTCCAACATTCTTTATTTTATATAAAAAATCATTTTTTATAAATTTTATTATTAAAATATTGACCCTCGTTATTTTTGAATTTTAATACAACATGATTCAACCTTCTAACAAACCCCTCTCAATAACTCAACCTATATATCTTTGAAACCATATTATATTATATATATATATATATATAAAGAGAGAAAATCCACTAATATGCATATAACCAGGTAGTATCACAATGGACACAATTAATTGTAGGAAGTAAATTTAATTTAAAGAAAAAATACATTTCATTAAAAACTATAAAGAAAATCAATCCATAGTAGTAAATTCCCCAGGTTTCCTGTTGTAAACGCTACCAACACCCAACAAAGAAACAAAGAAAGATGCATCACAAGTGATATCACCACATTTTGACCAAACATCAACAATGACATAATTTTAACACACTCTGCGAACATTTAAATAATCAAACATTAAAAACAATCTTTCAAATTTTGTCATCAAAGTTTAAAAGACAGGAAGACAAACAAGGCTCCCTCGGGTCAATAGGCCTGGTAATGTAAAATGCTTGACCAGTAGTATCAGTCTCTTGTAACAACTCACTCTTTCTTGTCTGTGATTTATTTAATCAAAGCGATTAAAGGGAGAGATGAAAAACCAGAGGGAATCAAGCATTTTAGTTATGGCGATATGTAATAAGGTTATGGCCGGTGGTCCAGAGAGCTTCTTAAATATTGCAGGGTGAGTTGAGAGTGTAGAATGGACAATGACCGGCCACATTATCAAAACGTGTTATTGATTCAATTCATCTGGCAGCCATGAATGCAAACGAACCTGGGAAAAGTGATAAAGCGGCTCGACATATTTAATGGAGTCGTGCTTCGCAAGTTTTAAACCTATTTATGATAACATAGTTTAAAAAAATATTTAATACTGCCTTCTTTAATCGATTGCACAGAAGATAATCCAAGAGCTAAAAAATGATATCAGATTTCCTAAAACAAATCATATTTTTTAATTCCTATGAATGAATGCCCATTTTCTTGAAACAATATTTTATGAAAAGTCTTCAATTTTAGCTGCTATTAATTTGTACTATGCACAAATTTCTACTCCATGATACGAACCAGGAGCTTGAGCTTCCATAAAAAGAAGTTCAACGGTCTTCTTGTTGCAACTGGCACCTACTCGCGGATACAGCAGATTCTAATCATAGATATAACTGCTTACAAAATTGCGTACAGGTATGGTTCGGTGTGTTTTTCTTTTGCTGTACATAAAATGAGAAATTAAGGCTGCCTCTCTAGGAAAATTCATTTCAGGCTTCAGCACTTGATTCCTTACTGTATCTCCTCTATGTGGCACCTACTCCTAAAAAGTCTATGAAATGCATGTTTACAGTCATATCCTTCTCAACGCTTTTGTTGAGAATACAGGATTTGCTGTACTCGTGGGAATCTGAATTGGAGTAGCTGTTGTCGCGTACTGATGACACTAATGCAGAAGAAGAAGAAAATGAAGATTCCTTTGCGGAATCCATATAATTTCTTTCGACCACAATCTTGGGTTCTGTTACATTAACATCAGCTTGGGGTGAAAAATAAAGGAAGGAATTGGTCGTATTTGCACTTTGCAGCATCGGGGCACCAAAGACACGAAATTTATCTAAGGCATTTATTCTTTCAAATGGTATCATTGCATCCTCGGTACCTGAAAAAAAAAAACGAAAAGGAGAACAACTTTTAATAAATAAAACCTGGCAAAGTTCAGAGATTTTGAAAGAGGGGTTTCAAAATTACCAGCCAAAAAATCGAGAGATTTTACTGCACCAAATGTCTGAGAACCGGACTTGATGCTGCTGAAGTCAGGGACTCTGGTGGCTGATGAAAAATCCTCATTATTTGTGTTCGAGTAAGAAGTGAAGTCTATTTGATTGTTGCTGGTGCGCGACGGTGGGTTAACAAGATTATAAAAAGGGTCAGTCCGTTTTGGGATATTGTATTCGTACTGGGAATTGACCTCGGTGCATACGGCGTTGTTATTTTCCTTTCTGTGCTGCTGGTATTGTTGTTGCGGTTTTCTTCGTCGGTAGACGGAAGAGTGCTCTCTGTATTTTCTTGCCATGATGACGTGCCAATGATTCTTGACGGCGTTGTCGGTTCGACCAGGAAACAGCCGAGCTATCATGGCCCATTTGTTGCCGTACACTCGATGTGCAGCAAGGAGACGATCTTCTTCCTCTTCACTGAAAGCCCTGCGGTTGATTCTCGGATCGAGTTGGTTAAACCACCGTAGCCTGCAACTCTTGCCTGTGTACACACATAATCAGAAATATGAAAGCTAACGCATGCAAAACCCTAAACAAATAAAAAATGACACAGTAAAGTATTAAATATGTCAGCATATTGTGAAAATACCGAGCATCTGATCTTCAAATACCTTATAAAAACCATCGATCTCAGCCAAATATGGTCTTAGACAAACATCAAAACTCAGACCTTCAAGACGCCTTTAAATAAAGAAAATCATTGATGCACAGAGTTGTTGCATGATAGGAATGGGAGGACTTATTTGCATGCCTTTAAAAACTTAAAACCCTAGGGTATTTTTAACGAAGTGCGTCTCAACATAAAATAGTGATTTTCTTACCGGATCTTCCATGGAGCTTCTCTGCAATAAGATTCCAGTTCTGAGGGCCATATTGAGCCACCAACTCCTTAAGCTTGGCATCCTCCCCGGGCCTCCAATGGCCTCTCGCACATAGCTTTGACTGCCCGCACGAGTCTGCCACTTCTTTCTCGTTGGAATTCTCCATCTCCTCGCTCTCCTTCTCCTTGGTGCAATAATCCTCGTGGCTGGAGCAGTTCTCCGCCCTGGAACTGCTCTCCATGGCCCAGGCCGCCTCCTGCGCCTGCTGCTGCATCATCCTGTGCTGCTGTTCCGAAGTAGGGCTGAGCACCTGCTGGAAGGCAATCTCGCTTCTACATTGACTTTCACCAGACACGGATCTTCCTCCTCCTTGAAGGACCCCCTCCTTCCTCAACAACTCAAACGTCACAGGTTCAAAACCCGCCGCCGAGCTGCTGCCTTTTTGCAACCACTCATGAGGTAAAAGGCACATCGTCTCGTCTAATTCCTTCAGGCTCATCAGAACCAGAATTCCTCAAGCCCAAGCCACAAAACCAAAAAGACCTTTGAAAAAAAAAAAAAAAAACAGGACCACCTCAACCCACCAAGTCCCGACAGAAAATATCTAAACGAAAAACCTAAGAAATCTGTGTGCAGATCCCTTTCTGACCTGGTTCTTCACCTCCGGTGACACTTGTGCGCATACTTCCAACACGGCTTCAGCCCCATTACCAGACGGCCGTAATCTAATCTACCCGTGTGGAGGGAGCGACGGTGTTGAAGACTACTTATAAAGTACAGGAAGCTGTCTCTCTTCCCCTTGACAAACCAAACCAGCCCTAGGACTGCTACTCCTACTACTCCTACTCCTACTGCTGCACACTGTACACGCAGTATGTGTATGTTTCGCAATAATATTAAAAAAACGCACAGTGATCATGTTATGATCTCACGAAACTGTGAATGCAGCTTAACATGACCATCCTCGGAAACCCGGACACCAACTCCAGTAACGCCCCTTCCCAATACACGGAAATCTCATTCGTTATATCACTCGTGGGCCTCTTTTTCTATTCCAATTTGCACAGGAATATTGATTGGTCTTCGACAGTGAAACCTATGCGTAGGGGCTACAACTTTATCAGCGAGTTTAAGTCTCAAGTCTAGACTCGGTCTCTTAACACAACTACAAACCATGTTTGGTAGCATTTCATGTCATTTTCAAAATAACACCCGTCTCTGTCAAAATGCCTGTCTCTCAGAATGTCTCGGCTTTACCTTTGACATGGATTTCACTACCCAATAAAATTTTTATCCTTATCCGTGTCAACTTACCATTCTGACCACTGACCCAGCATTCAACGGAGTATCTTTGAACACCAAATCGCTCTTCATTATATATATTATAACAACATTCCGCCGGATGCTTATCGATCGATCGTTAATTGACAGTAAACGAACTCGGTGGGTTTATCCTATCTCCTCCTTCCCAAAAAACAAGACATTTTTATAAGGCACGACGAATATCACATACTTTATATTTAAATAGTGTTTAGGTGTTTGTGGGTCCCCTTGTTTCGTGATAGAAATTTCGATATGTTTGTTGATACATAAGAATTGTGTTAAAAAAAATTTAATTGGGCATATATATTTTGGGACATTTCCTTATCATTATCATTGTTAATTTTTATAATAAGTTTAGAGTTTGTAATGAATTTGAAATTTCTTTTTTTGAAAAAAAAAGAAAAGATAATTAAATTTATTATAGATCCGATAATATTTAAATTCTATGTTTTTCTGATTTTGAATTATTGTTAGAAAGAATGTAAATATAATGATGTCTAATAATTTAGGTAATGTTAATGAGAGCATACTTATAATTGATTTAAGAGAAATCATAAGAAAAATATGAAGAAAATTGCATCCATTTTCAACTTAGAGAAAATACTCAAACTAATGATGCATTGTAGTTGACAAATATGATTCCATAACTCATTCAAGTTAACTTTATGTAGACTTTATAGATCTCATCCTTAATTTTATGTAGACTTTATAAAAAAATAATCATTTATTAGTGTCGATGATTTAATATTAAAATATTTTTATACATTGAACTATCTTAAAAATAATATATCTAAATAATATTTGAAGCTTCTATTATATGTATAATGCATTGATAATAATTGTGAGATAAAGCATGTGTTCACCAATTATAAAAGAGGTAAAAGGATAAAAATCCCACAATAGATTTATAAGACATGTTTACTACTATAGTTATTTCTAATTAAACATTACAAAATATGTAATGAAATAGAGGAAATAAAAGGTTCTTATCTTGTTTATGCATTGTTATGCCTCTAACTTTAAACTTTAAATATGGAAATATGTGTGCTCAAAATTGTGACTTTTTTAATGAAATTACTTCACAGATAAAGTAGAATAACAATATGAGATCAAAATATGACTAAAATAGAGTAGAATATATGAATGAATGACAAGCCATTTCAAGGGAGTAACCTCCAAACTTTATAATAAGAACAAAATTCACAACATCATAATCAAATACTAACCGTGCTACCTCCTATATATAACATAAATATGTTATGGATATACCCTAGGTTGACCCTACAACCAATATGAAACTATAAAAATGATCATATGACTTGATTAAGGGTTATGCTAACCATAATTCAACCACACATATCCCTGTGCATGCTAAAGATTAAGTATGTAGCATGCCCTCATCTTCAAGCCAACGTTGTCCCCAACATTGACAATCTTTGGATGTTATTGCACAAACTCTTTATTCTCCCATGTTGCATCTTCATTGTCCAAATTCTTCCACTTGATCATATACTCAGTAATTACCCTCGTCCTCAACCTCTTAGTTTGTCTTTGAATGATTTTTTCAGGTTCTAAAAATGCTTTGCTCTCCTCATCAAGCTATAGTAACTCTGTCTGGGTGGAAACCTTTTGTCCAATGACTTTCTTCAAGTAATAAATATGGAATACTGGTTGTATTTTCACCAACTGAGGTAACTCTAGTTTTTTTAGCTTCACTACAAATCTTATGTAACACTTGATAAGGGCCATAATACTTAATTGAAAGCTTGTTATGTTTCTCTTTTTTTTTAAGGACATTTAATTATATGGCTATAATCGCACAAATACATAATCTCCAACTTTAAAATGTCTTTCATTGCATTGTCGGTCAACTTATTGCTTCATGTGGCTTTGTGCCCTTGCCAAATTCTCTCTAAGATTAGAAATTACCTCTTGTTGGTGTTGACTATGTTCTTCAACTACTCGAACCTTCGGTTGGACCCTCAAGAATGAGGTGATGGATGGTGGATGGTACCCATACAATGCCAAAAAGGAAGACATTTTGTATGAGGTGTGGAATGAAGTATTATAGCATCATTATGCAAGTGGCAAACATTTAACCCATCTCTTTTGTTTATCTGAGAAAAAATAATGAAAATAACCCTCCAAACACTTATTTACCACCTTTCTATCAGATTGGGGATAATATGATGAGTTATGATCTAACTTATCACCCAAACATGAGAATAAATCAATCCAAAAATCACTACTAAATATAAAATCATGATCACTTACTATAATATTTGGTGTCCCATCTAACTTCTGAACTGTACCCATAAAAGTTGTTGCTAATGTATTTATTGTAAATGGACGTGACAAGGCACAAAAATGGGCATGTTTTGTGAGTCTATCCACAACCACAATGATTATATTTCCCCCTTTGGATTTAGGTAATCTTTTGATAAAATCCATGAAAACCTCCTCCCACCTCTAGCTAGGAATAGATAGAGGTTGTAGAAGCCATAGGGTCTTAATTATCTCACCTTTGTTTTACTGACACATCATGCATTCTGCCACAAATTTTTGAACGTCCCTTTTGAGCCCTTCCCAAAAAAAATCCTTCTTGTTCTATGATAAGTCTTAAATAAAACACAATGCCCACCCACAAGAGATTTGTGGAGATAAAAAAGGCTGTTATTTTTAAGGATTGAGTATATGCATAGGTACAACCTATCTTTTTACCATAGAGCATCTATTTTCCATACCAATTTTTTTAACATAACATAATTTTTGAATGATATTTTGTGTATCTATGTCATTCTTCCATTTTAATCTTGTCACATCTACCCAATCTACCTATAATATAGACATGGCACACAATAATGCATATATGGACACATCCCTCCTTGATAGTGCATCATCCATGACATTCTCTTTCCCTTTTATGTAAATGATCTCAAAGTCATAACCCAACGTCTTTGTAACCCATTTTAATTGTTCTCTAGATGATAATCATTGCTCTAAGAAGTATTTCAAATTATCATGATTTATCTTCACCTTAAAGTGTATTCCCATTAGATACGTTCTCCATCATTTGACCACATGAAGATAGCCATCATTTATTTCTCATAAATGGGCTTCAAGATATTATTACCTTTGATTAGACGAGTCTCAAAAGTAATGAGACATCCATTTTGCATGGGTACTACTCCAATACCATACCCTGAGGCATCACATTAAAAAATGAAGGTTTTATAAAAATATAGGGTAGATAGAACTAGAGTAGTGCACATGGCCTCCTTCAATTTATCAAATGCTCTAGTGGTTACCTCATTCCAATGTAAATATCCCTTCTTCAATAGCATTGTGAGTGGTGTTGCTATGCTACCATAATTATTTACAAATCTATGATAGTAGTCAGTAAGCCCTAAGAAGCCCTATAGGTTCTTGAATATTTTATGTGTTTTACATTCAACCATGGCGTTGATCTTGTGAGGATCCACTTTGATGCCTTTGTGAGAGAAAATGTGACCCAATTATTCCACCTCATTTACTCCTAAAACACACTTGGATGTCTTGACATAAAGATGATGTTGAGCATCAATAATTTCCAAAACATGATTCACATGAGGTAGGGGCCTCTCCTGGATGTTTTGATATAGATTAAGATATCATCAAATAATATCAACACAAATTTCCATAGAAATGGTCTAAAATATAAAATTCATCAAACTTTGTGATGTAGATGGTGCATTTGTGAGACCAAAAGGCATCACCAAAAATTCATAGTGGCCCTCATGTATCCTGAATGTTATCTTATGAATATCATCATCTCTGATTCTAATTTGATGATATCATGAACAAAGATCTAGTTTTTAAAATAAATAACACCATGTTACTCATCTAGAAAATTTTCAATTATTGGTATAGGAAACTTATCTTTGATGGTGTACTTGTTGAGATCTTGTAGTTTGGACACATGTGCTAAGTGTCATACTTATTACACACCATTACCACTAAATAAGAATAATCACTTTAATTATGATAATAATACTAGCTTCCAACATCTCTTGTACCATCTTCTCAATCTCACTCTTTTTCACATTTGAATACCTATAAGGTTTGATGTTTGGTGGTTGAATCCTTGGTGATATTGAATAACATGATCATGATATCTTTTGGGAGGCAATCCTTTTGTCATATCACTAAAAATAATTGAGTGTCGGTCTATAATAGCCTGCATATCTTTCAAGTATACACCTTGGACTGTTGTGCCTCCAAATAAAATAATTATGCTACAAACCCATCAACACCCTTGTTAAGCATCTCTTACATCTGATAAGAGCTTACCAATTGTGAATAATTTGCATGCAACCCATGGAACCCTCTGAATGAAATCAAATGAACAAATCTTGAAATTTCATCTCAATAGTTTCCAAGGTAGTGAGCCATTAGACTCCTAATACAATGTCTGCTCCACCCATGGAAATGGAAAACATAGGTAAATTTGGTATGTAGTCTCCCATGATGAGTTTTATATTACAGCATTTCCTTGAGTAACTAATTATACCCCCATATGCAATCATAAACCTAAAATTATGGAGTTGGATAAATAAAATAGTTTAAGCACACAACTAACTTATGGTTGATGAATTTATGAGTACTTCCTAAATCAATCAATATTATCACCTCATTTTTTTAGTAAACCCACTACCTTGAGGGTTTTGGGGTGCTAATACCTGAAAGTGCATGGCAAGAGGTTGTTGACTAGGGATATCCTAACTCATTATCTTTCTCATCATCAATACCTAATGTGCCTTCTTCATCCTCTTCTTCTTCATTGGGACCCTCACCATAGAAAAACTTCTTTTCAACACATTTATGTCCTCAACTATATTTTTTATCACAATTAAAACATAACCCTTGTGCCCTTTTTTCTTCAATTTGTTGAGGTTTTAACCTATTAGGTTGAGGGAATGATGATGTTGATATACCATGATATCTAATGTTAGTGAATGTCATCCTCATGTTGGATAAGATTTTTTTCTTTTCCCTATGTAACAAGAGAATAAAATAAAAACATTAAGCATATTAAAAATGTGTACTTCATGTTGAATGTTGTCCTTGAGACTACCTATAAATAGATAATTTAGTTTCTCATCTATAATCATCTCCACATGCAAATATAGGTTCTAAAATTGATGAATATAATCCTTGATCAAGCATGTTTGACACAACTTTACCAATTGGCTAAAGTAATTTTTTGCCACACTATTGCTATAGTGTCTTCAGCTCCTCCATTGAAACTAACCAAGTGATATTTAAATCCCTCTTATTCTTTTGTGTGCACAACCATCATTACCATAATAAATCTGGTTTAGATCTACAAAAGATTAACACAAACAAAGGAGCTGAACACAAAATTATTTAACACAAAATATAAAATTATTTCATTCCATCTAATTAAACATATAGGGGATATTATCATTTATATAGGAAAGCTATTTCCTATAATTTGGGAGATACAATCTCCACCAATATCTCACAAATGAACTCCTGACTAACCAACCCACTAAATATGAAAATATTGTTACTAACAATATATTTGTTAAACTAAATAAAACTAACCACAAGATATTAATGTAATATTGTTATAATAATAATATGTATGTTATTGCATTAATAATTTTTACACTATACATCAACATCCACCCCCTTGTGAACATTATTTATCCTATCTACACCCCCTTAATGTGAACATGGGAATAACAACTCTCCCATATTTGCACTTATACTCATGACTTGGTGATTTTTAGAGGACAATCACAAACTTTATATGATGGTTTTACAAATGGCTAACCAACAACCAAAAATAATGGTTTTACAAGTGGCTTACCACAAACCACGAAACAATGGTTTTACAAGTGGCTAACTAGAAACCACAAAATAATAGTTTTACAAGTGGCTTACCATAAAACACATCACAATGTGCAATATAATTTTTATTTCTCATCACTATCACATTTTAGAGAAGTTACATAAGAATATATAGTTCACTTATGAAAAATATGAACAAGTATACAACATCTGTTCTTATTTCAAATCACACTATGCTAAAAACAAGCACACCACACAACTGAAAATAAAAACACAACTAAATCAGAAAGTGGCCCCATCACTAGTGGCTAACAAGAGGATATGAAACCTTCAGACTGTTTCTTCCTTCCTCCAGTTGAAGAAGCTGCTTACTTAGTTGATGAAATTTATTCTTTAAGTGTCGTATGTATTGTCATGTTGTCAAGTGTCGATGTTTGTTAGTCGAGCATTCTCAGGTTTGGTATCAGCGTCATATCCATATTTGAGAATTTTTTGGATTTTTTTGTCTTGGAGTTTCATAAATTGGGTCAGTTTCCACCAAAAGTGCATTCATTACAATTCTGACACAAGATTTTAACTTTTTATTCATTTTTTATTTTGACAATATGACTATATGACTCTAACTCTTGATTTTGACACTTTTGAGACTTTTGACAAATTTTTTTATAATGGACCCCATACACACACATAAAAATCATAGATAACTATTAAGACTATATATGACATTAATTTTTTAATAATAATTTAGTTACAAATCTATTTGAAAGACTAATTGACACTTTTGACTTTGATTTTTAATAATTTGATGACTATGACCCATAAATAATTAAATACTATAAAAACTAGACTATTTTGACACATTTTAAAGTACTTAACTATTTTTATATCGATGATATCAATATTAAATACTTATAACAACTATTAAAAAATTGACTCTAAACATGACAAACTAAACTCATAATAACAAATTTACTAATTGAAACTACAAAATTTAGTTTAAATAAAGATTACTCATTAATTTATATGGGCTTTGGAACATTTGACGAGTTCATAAAAATGTTGTGGCACATTGAATAAATCTGCCTCTTTGATAATCATTATCATTTGGATTAGATGAAACCCGAGTGAACCATGATCTGTAGGAGATTTTGATAACAAACTAGAATGATGGAACTTTGATCCAATTGTAGTAGCTAGTGTAGATGCAATATAGAAAGCAAGATGTTATTATGTGAGATCAAAGGTATCAAACAATCATGAAATAGGTGAATTAAATATCAAGTGCTGGTGCATGTCATTGTGGCATATAACATGCTTTTTTCAATGCTTGGATTTGAAAAAAAGAAGCACAATCGAGCTCAATCAATTCTCCTCTCAAGCGCTCTTCTTCAAATTACTACTACTTCATGAGTTGTGCCTTATATTACTTTACCACATACAAGAAAAGTATTGATCCATTTTGACTTGCATCAATCTCCAAAATCTCTATAAATGCTGACATTATGAAATTTGTAAGACCAATAATGTCAAAAACATTGGGGGAAGATCACTAAACTCAATGAATCTAGTTGCATGCATTAAACATAGCACAAAGTGGAATATATTGACCAGTTTTTATTGCACAGCCAATAATAAATATGAAAAATGCACTTATTAACACCATGAAATATCAAACAAATGTAATGCTTAAATAGCTATAGTCTTCTATTGATAGGACACCACTATTATCTAATAAAGCCACAAAAAACTAAATACATTTACAAAACAAATCTATGGTCTTCAATAATTTAATGAATGCTACTCAAAAGGCTCTCATCGGTTGGGGCAATTAGAATAAATTATGATTTTAGCCCTCATAAATTTTCATAATCCCATCCCCGCTCTGAAACTAGATAATAGATCTAGTTTAGATCTGCAGAAGATTAACATGGAAAAATGAATTGAACACAGAGAAATATTTAACACACAATATAAAATTGTTTCATTCCATCTAATTAAACATATATGAGATATTATAATTTATATAGGAAAGCTATTTCTTATAATTGGAGAGATACAATCTCCACCAATATCTCACAAACAAACTCCTGACTAACCAACCCACTAAATATGAATATATTGTTACTAGTAATATATTTGTTAAACTAAATAAAACTAACCACAAGCTATCAATGTAATATTATTATAACAACAATATTTACATGATTACATTAATAATGTTTACACTTTACCTCAACATACTAAATGCATTATTTTAGCTCTATATATAAGGATGTCAATACCACCTTATGTCCACATGGGATCTAATGCACATAAAAAAAATCCTCCTTTTGGTTGATCTAGGTGATCGGATCCTTCCTATCGAACTTATGCATTTTAACTTTTGGCATCATGTTTTGCAGTTGTAATGTACTTATATTTGGATTGGGCTAGATGTAAGAGCCACCCTGGTTGGGTTGTGTAGTGGTGATAAGTAGCTACATTTTTTGATTATTTTTCAAATTTGTCATGAGTTTCATCAAATTTCCTCTAATTTTGCTCACATCAAATTGTATACTTTGCACACTATACTCAAGTTGGCTCACTTTATGATCCATCAAATAAAAACTCAAAACAAATGATCCACTAATTTCCCCTTATAACTCCATCTCTTCTTTGTTAAGAGTTTTACCTAGAGTTTTGGAACCCTTGCCTTGGCCCCTAGTTTGTGGTTTTGCCATACCAGAGCTTGATAATGTCGAACTGGTTTTCAATTTTGACTAAATTTTAACCAAGAGGTTTTTGACCTATGTCAGCCTCAAAATTACAAATTCAAATAATAGACCCCACTATATTTTTATAATGTTTTTGAAAATGTAAATAAATTATAAAAATTCCTTAAATTGTGACCTATAAAGTGAATTTATAAAAAACCCTAAAATCAAAATAAATCAATCAAAATTGATCACACAAACTCTTTTTTGTAAATTTTAGCATCCTTGAATGATTCTCTAACACCAAAAAAACAATTTTTGAAAACTTATTAACAAACTACAAGATATAAGCAATTCTCTAAAATTAGGGTTTTGCCCAAATTGAAGCTTTAATACCACTTGTAATGAAATTAATTCATAAACAAAGTAACATAACAATAATAGATCAAAATATGACTAAAATATATGAATGAAAGATAAGCCACTTTGAGGGGCAACCTCCACAACCTTGTAATAATAACAAAATTCACAATATAATGATCAAATACTAACCACTACCTCCCATATATAGCCTAAATATGTTATAGACACCCTATGCCAACCCTACTACCAATATGAAACTATAAAAATGATTATATGAATTAATTGAGGGTTATGGTAGCCAAAAATAGGCCACACATATACTTATTCACACTAAAGGTTAAGGGATAGAATATAAATGCTCCTGACATACTATCAAGACCATATAAAATCTTGTGGCTAGTGATTTACCATACATGTTTTCTTGCTCTCACTCCTTCACTCTATTCCCTATTTTTGTGTGTTACAACTCCTATATTCTAATAAGTGCTAAAGTTTTTTTACCCAATGTTTTAATGACTAAAGAATTTGGGAGCCTACATCAACATTTGGATGGTTAGTGGAAAGTAACTAGCCTTGATCCATGTGTAGATTACATGCAAGCCTACATATTCCTCACAAGGAATTTAAGCTCTTTGCACTTACAAAACCTCATGACATGTGTTCAACCTTATGGTATCCAAGATATTTTCTACAACATATTACAACATGTCATATAGAATCCAAATACCACACAAGCATATTTTACACTTCACCTCTTGCACACTGCTTTGTGGCATCAATTCTCACTTATGTAAGCCTCATTGTACCCATGCATATTACAACAATGACATGTAGACTATCATGAATGTAACTTGCATTATGTAATGAAATCCACTCTCATCATCCATGTGTTAGCTCCATTTTACTGCACAACATGCTAAGTGGCACTCCCTAGGTTTGGACCATGTCAAAGTAACCATCGGTAGAATTGTAAAAATATAATTCCAACCACCATAATTGTAAGAATACCAACCATCAATTAGCTAAAAAATAAACCATTCTCTCTTTGTAATTGTTTGTTGATGTAATTGTCTTCTTGTAGTGATGTATATTTTCTAATCATCCAAACTATAAGAGATTAAAAATAAGAGAACACACATAGAGACCAAATAGGATATTGTTAGCATTCCTTAGAGTATTTAGCATTCACACACATATGTAACTCACCATTATTTTAGTGTAGATAACTCAATATAAATCATTTCCCCTTTTGATCATATGTGTATATACTAAAATTTGGTATTTGGTACTTGAAAATGATAATCTTGATACACATTTACCACACATGAATTGATCATGTAAACAAGGTCCTACTTTGCCATTATATTAGACTTGAATGCTATCATATATTTAACCCTTTTTTTATGTTATTACACACCTATATAATTATCATTATTTATTTCAAGTGTATTAGATATCATGTATAGAAATATCCAAACCTCCAGTTTAGTCCACATATACATAGGTCAGATCCATCAGTATTTCTATCCAATACTAACATGATCTGATCAAAACCAACCCTTTCCTAACAATAACTAAATTTTAAAATAAAAACTCTCCTTAGGGTCAGCTCATTTTCCTAGCATGTTAGTGGTGCAAAAAATTACCCACTTGGATTCCTATATAAACAAATCAAGGTCTCATTCAAAAATGGCTTGGCATGTATTCAGTACACATACATACACCATGACACATTGATAAAATATTTCCTATTCTTCCTAAATTACAAACCTATCACTAGGAGTAGTCACAAGCCAAGTCTAAAACACACCAAAGCCAAGATAAAGTAAGCATTGTCAAGTATCAAATATAAATCATTAATTGTATACATATGGTGAAGGAACATAATTGCACAATCACACAAGGTGGGAGAACTATGTATGATTTGATTTACTTATTCAAATTATTGGATACATAAGAAAAAATAAATCATCAAATGGGTGTGATTAGGGTTAACTCAACCCATTACACTTTTTTTAATTTTATAGGTTTCCAGCCCTCATAAGCATGCCTAGGGTTTTGAGTAAAAGAGACCTTTTTTGGAGTTACACAAATTAGGAGGGTTTAGAATTGCACATACAAATCATATAGAGATAGGAAAAGGTAACCATATAGTCACAATCCCTCATTTCCACACAAGTAAATATTGACTAGCATAGGTGAATATTGATCGATGGTCTTGACCCAAATTTGTGGAACTGATCATATGTAGATGGAAGTACATTTACTGAACTGAAAGAGTCACATGATTACTTTTAGTTGATATCCACTTCTAGAATGCATTAAAAATTAGATACTCACCCAAAAAAGCTAAGTACTCATCCCTTTTTTGTACTTACTATATTTATCATATGTCACTTGTCAAATCATTGTAATTGGTTTCAATAATTTACATTCAGATGTATGCTTAAAAGCCATATATTAATATCTAAATTATTCTATAAGTTTCTATACTATTAGGATTAGTATTGATTGCATTAATCCAAATTAGGTTAAAACATATTGGTGAAACCATACACATTGGTCGAACCATCCTTCCAAGGTTTCAATTTTTTGTCCTAGGTTTCAAATTTCATTTGTGACTTCCATACATGATTTTTTTTTTGTATTTTTTATCTTAGGGTTTTAGATTTAATTTATGATTTTCATACACAAACACATCTTATCACCTTCAACCCTATACCCAATTCCTAATTATTCCTTAAATAATGCACATTAATCAATGCCATATTAAATGAACATTATTGACACAAATATTGAAAGTAATCTTTTCACATTGTTCTACATAGATAGAGTGTCTTATTTGGATCAATTATGTAAGCAAATGGGTCAAAAACATAAAATATAATAACACTAATAAGGCTAAAATTACCAATGAACAATCCCATAATCACTTGCATAGGAGAGCAAGTGTGCACTAGTAGTGCATCATGTGGCTTAAACACCACCAAAGAAATAAAAAATTAATAAGATACCACATCAATATGGAGGAAGAGCCAAAAGGTCTTCCAAAATATTGCACAATAAAACATATCATTGATTTTGGTTCTTATATCCCTTCTTCTAATTTTATACTATGTGATAGGTCCATTTGGGAAACTAATGAAGTTTGATGCCAAATATAAGAGATTCTTAATCAAGGAAAGATCATTCCCAACTCTTCTCTTTGTTGAAGCCCAATAGTCCTCATGACAAACAAAGATTGTACTTGACATTTGTAGATTTATTAGACATTGGTGACCTATTGGACCAACTCTAAGGTTAACAATACCTCACCAAGATCGATTTGAATTCAAGCTATCATCAAGTACCAGTCCATTCTGAGGATGTTTGGAAAACAACATTGAAAACATAGGAATGATTATATGAATGGTTGGTTATGCCTTTTAGCTTGATCAATGCTTCAAAAACACTCATGATTTATGTATGATCCACTTAGGCCCTTCCTCAACTCTTTTGTCATCATCTATTCCTACATGATGTCATCATATTCAGCAAGACTTGAGAGGATCATGTGGAACACATCTTGCTCATCATAGGCACATTGTGCCAACACAAGATACAAGATAATTTAGAAAAGTGTACATTTAACAACAAACATATTAGTATCTAGGATACATCATTGAATAAACAGGCATCTATGTACATATAAATCCAAGATTAGACAACTCTATGCAATCTCATTGAATTGAGGAGTTTCCTTAGATTTTCCAACTTTTATAACAAGTTTCTTCTTGGGTTATTGCATGTAACATAGTCTCTTAATAAAATCAAACATACCAAATTAAAATTACACTGTATGCCTACATAACATCATAATTTTGATTAGCTTAAATAACACCTATGTGCGACACCTATTCTGGCAATGCCTGACATTATCCATTACTTTGAGATTCACATAGATGCATCTAACTATATACTCAGTGTGGTACTCATAGAGCATGAACATTTGGTTATATATCACTCAAATATATTCAATGATAAGGTTCAATAGAATTACACCTATGATAAAAATATTTATGCTATCATGTAAGCAGTAAATCAATGATGCCACTACATCTTGGGTAAGGAGACAATCATCCATTATGATCATAAGCCACTTTAAATTTTACATACACATAGTAAGTTAGAGAATGCATGCCATATTTAGTTGATGAATTACTTGCTTTAATTACATTTAGGGATAAATCATAAGAAGGGAAAGGAAAATAAATCCTAATATTTCCTTAGTCAATAACCGGCACATGCACTCATCATGGTGTTAGACACATGCACATGCAACTTTGTTGACTAGATAACTATCTACTCAATAGATGGGGATTTCAAAAAATCCTATACCAACCTTGCATAGAGTGAATATGTTATGGATTTATGCATGTCCTAAAAGAATATACATCTTTGTATTCTTGATGTCACACCCCACCAAAGACTCATCTAAGAGGTGCACTACACCAAGATAATATGACCCTTTAGAATTACCAAGACACTAGAAACATTATAGTAACACTTCTATTAGTCTCGCATATACACAAACATTGAGTGCCACATCAAGTCTTTCATTCTTTATTTCATTATCAAAAACATGAACATGAATTTGGGACTTTACACACCTATGTTAGTTCCATCTAGGGCATCAAAATCCATTAGCATGGATTTCATGATTGGGCTACCTATTATAAAACACTAGAAAGATTCAATGTTTTTTGTAGAGGATATGTTTTATAAGATGGTCATCATGGTTGCTTGTAAAATGAGCATCAATGCATTGTGTGTTATTTCTTCATCCATGTTTAGGTTCATTTTGGTCTACCAACATCTATTATGTTGCACTGTGACCTATAGTTTGTCAGTAAACTTATTGAAAGCTTTGTGGGATATGATAGATATACAATTGGACCGGTCTACAACTTTTCATCCCCATATAAATGGGAAAATGAAAGTTGTTAATGACACACTTTTTCATTTATTTCACAAGAATAACAATGAGCATCCATGTACTTGCGATGATAATTTTATTTATATTCAACATGCATATAAGAGAGCTCTACATAATTCTATGAAGCATAGTCCTTTTTAAAAATGTTTTTGGTTCCAACCAATGACACCCCTATATATATATATATATATATATATATATATATATATATATATATATATATATATATATATATATATATATATCCTATTACACACCATTTGACATGGAGGTGTGCACACATGAAAGGGAAGTGGACAAAGTGTATAAGTTTGTGCAACACATCCAATGTGTTCACCAATAGGTTCAACATATACTCTAGCACCAACAACTAAAGTACAAAGAGAACCATGACACACATCACACACCTCATGGGTTATAGGTGGGTGATTAAGTCTAGTTGAAAATATGGATGGAATGCTTCAAGGGCCCACACTGCAATACCAAGCCTCTATGCTATGGTCCATACACCATATAATGCATAGCTTGAGTGAATGCATTTATTCTTGATTTGATGTAGTACTTAGGTTTGCACACAACCTTCAATGAGGAAAATTTAAATCCTTACCACCTTTTATTGAGCCAATAATAATTCAACATCCTTCAAATTTTGATCCTAAACACTTACACCCACTATTGAAGGATTAGATTGTTGAAGTGATAATAACACGCATCCACCAAGGTATACATTAGTTTTTCAGAGAGATAAAGATTGGGAAATATGTTGATTAGGTTAATTGGTATAACCTTATGTAGACACCCATTTTGGTAAAACTACACATATTTATAGTCTCCTTGTATGTGTATACCTTTTTACTAAGAATTAGACATCTAATGACTTAGTCTCTTATGGGCCTCTTCCATTCCATCTTATTTCACCTGATTTACCTACCCCTTGGCCCTATATGTTATGTTTATTACTCTTCATCTAATGTATGCTAGGGATCCCTACCTGTTGTTTTTTTTATTTGTGCATTTTAGCCCCTGGACACTTGCATTCATTGAGGACACTAACATCGACATTAGTGTCTAACTATGATGCAATTGTCTAGGCTTATTTTTTTATCCTTTTCCATATATTTCACTTTTGTGACCATTTTGTTAGCCATCTTTGCCCATACTATTATCGGATTTTTCACGTGTCACTAGGTTCTAATTCAAAATCAAGAGGTTCTTATATATACAAAGGCTATACTCTAATTAACACACCTAACAATTTGATTAGACAACTATCTAATTGGAAAGTATTATTTATTTCAAGCTATCAAATTGCAATACATCATTGAATCAAATATCTGAAGCATTCAAAAGGTTAAATATATTATTGCATTACTTGTACTAAGGGTTACTAGGAGAAAGAGCATATAGTCTAACTATTACAATTTCACGCACATACCTAGGAGGGAGAACTACAGGGGAGTTTGAGGCCCTCTTTAGAGTATTGGCTATGTAGGCAACACTAAGTAACAAACAAGGTTGCTAGGCTAGCTCGACTCATGTTACTAACCCCTTTTCACCAACTTACAAGAGGTACAAAGCAAAGGAACTAGGGTTTTACTTATTACATGGATTGGACACACAAGAAGACACATCCAATGATGTAAAATAGTTACACAAGTCATAGTGTAGGCTTGATACAAATTTGGAACAATTCCTGTACATATCCTTGACTAGACACCTATATCATAAGTGGACAATAGCATCAACATTACTTTTCTTGATCGACACAACTATCCAATAGATAAAAATAGTCAACAAAGAGAACAAGGTCAACATATTTAGGGCAACCTTGTGATGATTCCTAATCACTACCACATTCTAAAACATAAAAACAAATAAGATATGCTCTCTTTTATCCCTTACTTGGTACTTGTCATATTTATTGCACATGCTTAAATGAATTATATTGTCAAAGTACTATATTACATTGCTAAAATATGAACATTATAATATTGTATTCAAACAACTTTATTGCTTGTATGTTTCTCTTGTGAATCCAAAAAACATAAAACACCTTCAAAAACTTTAGTTTCAATTTCTATAGTTGACTAAAGACAAAATGGGGCCCATTACTCTTCAAAAAATGGTGAATGATTCATGCATAGATTCAACACATGTTTGTGCACTCCTCATAAGGACTTTTAACTCTCTACACTTGCAACATTTCATGGCATGCATGTAATCTTATGGTATCCAGGTGAATTATCATAACACTCAACAACATGCCATACATAAGTCAAACACCACACATGCATATTTTGCACTTCATCTCTTATGCACCACTTTGTGATATCATGCAACATTTACATAAGGCATATAGTAAACCTACATACTAGTGATACACCATACAACTCCATTTGCACTCAAATTTTAGGTGTTAGCTCTTTGTTACCACGTGAAATGCTAGGTGACACTCTCTAGGTATGCACTATGTTAGATAACTTCATGTAAAATCGCTCAGTTGGACATTCAACCATCACACCAACAAGAAGAACAACCACCACTATGCAGAAGATGAATAGTCATCTATTTTTTAACTATTATTTAATGTAATTGTCTTCTTGCAATGATATATATATTTTAACTATGTGATCCATAAGGGATCAAAGATGAGAGAGCATACAGAGAGACTAGATAAGATATTTTTAACATGCCTTGAGTATCTAACATTCACACACATATGTAACTTGCCATTCTTCCAATCTAGAAAAAATAGTATGAAGCATTTCCCGTTTTGATCACAAAAACTTACATTCCTAGTTGTACTAAATCTTGTACACATATGTACTTCTACCTGTTATGCGTATTGAGTAGAAGTTTCACCATTCTGCCAATATTTTCACATTCAAATGAGTTGTTGGTTTAATTTTGTTTAGTTTTCTTTTGTACCTTATACAACATGTAACTTGCTACTAAGTACAAGGTTGTCCACCACATCGACATCTTGGGCCTTATGGTGCAGATAATGCCCTCTTACAGTTAGACCTCTTATATTAGAATAAGATGTCAATAAACACAAATTGCATAATAGAAATAAACTCAATATGTACACCAAACGTTCTCCACAATAAAATGCTCACTAGAAAATAAGAAGTGCTTACTTATTGATTCCTTGATTATTAAATGAACTTAATCAGTTGTCTATTTATAAATGAATTAAATTTAAATTTAAAAATTATTGATGTGCATGTTGATTTCCAACGACTAGGACCTAAAGAGGTAGAAAGAGATGGATGGGTGCAGCTGACTTAAAAGGGGCCTAAAGAACATTTTAGCCAAATAGAAGATAAGAGACATGAAAATAGGAGGATTTTAGAATGCTAGAAGTCGACAAGTAGGTCAATAGTGTCTTATTTGGACTAATCACCCATATATAGAAAAATGAACATAAATAACACTAGATAAATTACTTGGGACCATTTTTAGGTGTATACAACTACAAGCATTGTCAATTTGGGAAAGAGGCTAGTGGTGAAAATAAAAAGTTAAGAAGATAGAAAATGTTGATGCAAACAAGTCTTTACCCACTTTGATAGGTTGTAAAAACTAGTTTGATCTAGAGTTCATAATCCCTAGAGTTCGTAGTCTATTAAAAAATGCTTAAAATAATAATTAATTAATGAGTACTCATAAGAATCATCTTAAGATAATTTGAAACATAAAGTCAAATCTCACGAAAATTAATAATCTAATTAAAATACTCATAAAAGCCTTCAATTATTTAAGACAAAGACAAGATATTCATATGTTGATAATTTCGTTATTAAAAACTTACTATGTTTTTTCCAAAATCCTTTTACTTACTCTCCTACATATTAGTAAAAACCAAAAAAATGACAACTCGGAGATTTATTTAGTATTACTTTAGGGGTGTTGGCACATTTTTTAATGCATAGGTGATTTGGTTTAAATTAGTTGTTTTCAATCTTTATGTCAACTTTTATGGCTTGAAACCCTCTTTCATTTATCTTCGTGTTATTTTCCTTAGATATTTTTGAGTTTCCATGACCCATGTTGGGGCCGGTCGTATAGTCATGACCATACAGTTCTAACACCTTGGGATTCCTCTCCCTTTTGAATGGATGACACATCTTCTCCTTTTCGCCTTTAACGTTTTTAACCGTTGCACATCACATGCATACAAATTTTGTTGAAGTTTGAATCCAAGTCACCTACAAATCTGGATGAATGATTAGACTCATTTGATCATCAATCACACTCGAAAACTTTTCATTCTATAAAGAAACACGTGTTCGAATCATTTCTTATATACAATTTATTTTATTTTTCGACATTTTTTTTACAATTTAAAAGGTTTAATATTTATAAATTTAAAACCCTTAACATTTCATATTTATAAATTTACCTCATTGAATTCGACAAACGAAATTAGAGAAAGAGCACGAAACAGCAAAGCAGGCGAACAGATGTGACAATAGTCTCATATTAATGTGACAGCGGTAACAGATTAAACGACGCAGGATTTAATGGAATTATATTAGAATGTCACGAGGCTTAAACATTAATTTAAGTTTGTCCTGTGGCGGTGGCCACTACACCGACGGGCCCGTTATATGTTGCCACTTCCCACCAACTCGGTCGCTTATTATATTGAGACGGCCGTATTTTTTATGCACACGGTTGTTGAATTGTCATTTCCGTTTTTGTCTTTCATTTGGATGCGTACAGTGTTTGACAGCATGAGAGGGATGCCGCACTCCGCCTACAAAATATTCTCACGAGTGAGCATCTAATCATATAGCTCTAAAGTGGGAAAATGATTTTCCTTTTGACCAAAGGCCAAAATTCCATAAGATTACATCACGGCTCCTTATCTCAACATACCATGGGCGAACTATCACATCTTAAGAAATTTATCTTTGTAAGAGTCCCTTTTTTACACATGACATATTAATGTCATTAGATAAGCATTCCTTTGAGTCTTTATTATATTATTGATACAAGTTTTTTGCACGCGGAAAAAAGGTGCTCTGATCATGTTCGATGACGCAATTTAGCCCCTCTGTACATGTCTCGTAGCAGTCCGTACTACTACCTAAGCTCAATGAAGGCTCGATTGTTTCTGCACATTTTCTAATAGTTTCAGAGTGTGTTTTTGACTCCCTGCAAATGCGCTCATCCCACGTGTACAGAACTATGCGTGAGGTTTAAAGTGTATGTGCACAGACAGGGGTCAAATGCATGCTCCCCTGTGCTTGACCGTGCTCACCTCAGACTTTCTTCCTCATGTGCGTAGGACAAGAGAAACCATTATAAAACAACGATTTAAGCAAGCTTGAAATTATGCATTTGGGAATGAACACACCAATCAATCTATGCTAAAACTCAAGGAAACATTGCATGCATGTAACATCAGTAAAGTCTAAACAAGATTTCCCATAACATAGTCATATTTATTCATAGTAACATCTAATATCCATCAACATGCAAAGGATGCAACATAACACCGACCTCATAATAATGGCAACCTTTCCCAATTATATAGATATTCTACTAATGATCACCAAACAATCCTAGAGTTGATTAAATGAACAAACAAACTAACGAACTGCTAGTACAATGGCAAGGTAGGCGCACATGCATGCATGCATGCGTGCTTAACCCCACCTTTCTCTACATTTTAGTTACTTGACCATAAAATTAGGGTGATCTTATCTTAACGGTCTCTCCACAACCCTTACTTTGCGGCCTTCTTATATGTCTATGTGATCCTCTCTAAGATCTGTTGATTTGTAACTGTTTATGTAGTGGTCATCTTCCACACACAATATATGCACAAAGCTTCATTTGAGGATTTTTCATTTCTTGCATGCGATTTCTAGTAGTAAAAATCCAAATTGTATTCTTTGATTATTCTTTCACATAGTTATATTTGTGTGTGGCCTTCCTTAATCAAAATGATGTTTACTCCACTTTATGCTCTTTGACCTAGGTATGTTTGTGAAGACTTGTGCTTAGCCGGAATTGGGAGTTGTTTGTTTACTCCGCTTTATCCTCTTTGGCCTAGGTATGTTTGTGAAGGCTTGTCCTTAGCCAAAATTGGGAATTAACAACTCCCAATACTTACTATCTTGTCCATCTTTAGACAAGTCGATGCCTTCCCCCTGTATGTTAAAAAACTCAAGCCTTTGCTTGCAGAGTTTTGTGTAGACATGAATGAAGGGGCCAAACTAATGACTGCCTTACTCCTAGCTTAGACACACTTTCTCTCAAGGGACTCACTTTAGCCACATAACTCAAATTATAAGCACTGAAACACCTTTTATTGAATGTGTATTAAAATATTATAAAGGTTTGATGCATACACACACTCTTACTTCCATATTGTTCAACAAAATTAAGAAGATAATCTGATCTCAATCTCTCATAGAATAGTTACAATCTCTGCTTTGGACTTACATCTCTAACAAGCTCTGCAAGTCTTCTCTCTCATCTCTCTCACTTTCTCTAATCTTCTTTGAAGTTGAGCTAACTCTACTCCTAACTCTTTAAAACTAATGGACCAAATCTTACAAATGAATTTAAATATTATTTGCTTGACACTAACACTCTACATGGCCTCTTTGACTTCCAAATTCCTTTAACAATAATCCACATGTAAAAAAATGAACTTCTAGGCAGTGACCAATTTTTTACTTTCATTGTGGGTGAAACTGTTGGTTACATCACACGAACGGTTTTGTAATTACTAGTTAGTGTAGACCAATGATTTTAAAACCACCACCTACATTAAGTGGTAGTTTCTTTGTCTATCAAACAAGGGCCAATTTGGCCATTAGAAAATGACTGAAACATGTTCCACTTGAACTTTATGATATGTTATAACTCTGCTTATACTTTCGAGACTATTTTGATTATCTTCAACAAGCATAATATTATCAATATTATTGACAAATTGCATAAACTATTACCCATGTTTTTGGTTGATGTAATATTTCTTGTTGACCTAGATTCTCTTGTATAAAAAACCCTAGGTAAATGAAATGATCCACAAGCTCCTACTTATGAACACTATGCGAGATATTCTATTTTATATACTTGGAAACCTCAGATGAATACATCTAAGTTGCATTTTTAGTTGCCCTATTCTTCCACTTGAATACATATTGTTTGTACTCCATGTATCTTGTCCTTTTAGTGATTTTGGAATATATTACCATCGAAATCTCTTCTATTTCTATTTCAAGAAACTGTTATCTCCAATCCAAAATTTAAGAATTCAAACTCATATCTTCATCACTTTTTTTTCCCTTATAGTGTGCATACCTGTATACTACATGAAATATATGTGGGATGTCTATCCCATTTAGTAGATTTATCTCATAAGCGTTTAAAACTTCCTTTGAATTTAGTAATGCCTAATTTTCTTCCATTTGATCTTGTTATAGTAATTTTTTGGAACCTCTCTTTCCTAAAATGCACCAAAACCAAGCCACCTACTTAGAATGCTTGTAATCCATGACACTCTTCTCTAATCTTTCTTTCACTTCCCTATGAAATTCATCCACATGTGTCACATAGTCTTCTAGTTCAACACTTCTAGTTCAACACTTCCTCTATTTGTACTCATTATATCTCTTGACTGACAAATGCCTTTAGGGCTGTAACCATAAACAATCCAAAAAGGACTCTTGGTTGTACTCCAATTGATTGAGCTATTGTAAGCAAAATTAAATTATGCCAAATTCATATCCCACTATTTAGACCTATCTCCTACCAAGTATATTAGAATTTTTTTTGAGGCTTCTATTCTCCACTTCCATTTTCCCATCCATTTTTAGAAGATAGGTTGAACTGAAATCCAATCAAGTTCCTAACTTTGTCAAAAAAGCTCTCCAAGAGTGCCCAATTTTTTTTCTCCTTATCTGAAATAATGCTCCTTATCAAACCATGCAACCTTAGTACTTTAAAAAATAAATTGGTATTGTTTGTGGCATCAATTTTTTTTTATCACATGCCACAAAGTGTACCATCAGGGAAAATATATCAACAATAACAAAAATAAATCCATTATCTCTTTGTGTTCTCGGCAGCCCAAACATGAAATCAATACTTATCTCATCCCATGGTCCCTTTGGTATAGATAAAGGCTAATGTAAACTTGAATTCTGACTTTTTCCCTTAGCATGTTGGCAAAATTTGCATCCTTGCATGAAATTATTCACATCTACATTCATCCTCGACCAATAATAACTTTCACATAGCCATGCCAATATTTTGTCTACAACAAAATGATTAGCCACTCCTCCAATATGCTTCTCCCTTATCAAGTTCTCCCTCATTGACCCTAAAGGACTGCATAATTTTTAATCTTTTAAAAACAAATCATCCTACAAAAAATAATTTAATCCTTCGAGTTATGTTATTGGTTGGATTCTTGCATGATGACTATGCAACTTGAAAATATAAATCTTCTTCATACAACTCTCTCATGGAGTCAAACCAAACTCCTTCCACTCTCATCTCATTCAATAAAATACATCTCCTACCTGAGTCCTTTGTAACTTTATTAGACTTTCCACTTCTATGCTTCAACACAAATGAATAACTTTGAAGGAATTCAATCCATTTCATATGCTATTTATTTAATTTACCTTAGTTGTTTATAAACTATAGTGGTCGATGATTCATGTACAAGATGAATTCCTTGGCCAAAAAATAATGCCTCCACTTATTAATGTCTTGTATCATAAGACACAATTATTTATTATAAACAAAATACTTCAATTTTTCTTAATTGAAATTTTCACTAAAGTAAGCAATGAGCTTACTTTTTTGACTCAAAACTGCTCCTGCCACTGTCCCACTATCATCACAATCAATTCTAAACACTTTGTTGAAAATAGACAATGCTAACAATGAATGTTATGCCACCACCACCTTATTTAAAACATGAAATCTATTTTGTGCTACAATTGTCCATATGAAATCATTCATATCACATTTCATTATTCCTTTAAATGGTTCACATATTTTGTTAAACTTTCTAATAAATTTATGATAGAAACTAGCTAACCTATGGAAGCTTCTTGCTTCAAACATTTTCCTAGGTGATGGACAATCTAAATTAGCTCTTACTTTTTTTGAGTCTATTCTTAACCCATCATTTGAGATTACAAATCCCAAATATATCAAATCTTCCTTTATAAAGTTGTGATTACTCAAGTTGACCAACAACTTCTCATCTTTCAATTTTTTCAACTCTTACTTCAAACACGATCCTAGATGTTGGGCACTCAACGATGGCTCTTACAGTTTTTGGGTCCATTATTAATCCATCATATGAGATTACATATTCCTAATAGAACAATTCTTCATTCATAAAATTACATTTATTTAATTTGAATAATAACTGCTCTTCTTTCAATTTTTATAATACTTGATTCAAATGCAACAAACTTTCTTCTCTTGTTTTACTAAAAATAAAACTGTCACCTAAATACACAATGAAAAACTTACCCAAGTTAGGTTTTATAAGTTCATTCATGATGCTCATGAATGTTCTTGGTGTATTTGACAATCCAAATGGCACAACCAATTACTCATAAAAATCAACCTTTACCTTTAATGTGGTCTTCCACTCATCACCTTATTTAATTTTATTTTGGTGATATCACACTTCAAATCAGTCTTTGTGAAGTACCTTTATCCACTCAAAAAACCCATAAAATCATCTATTTGTGGCAATCAAAATCTGTATTTAATTTAATATTGTTACTGGCTCTTAAGTATTTACATATACACCATTCCCCACCTTTCTTAGGTGTTATTACTATTGTAACTACACATGAACTTAAACTCTCTCTTGTCAAACCCTTCTCCAAAAAGTCTTGAACTTGTCTCTTCACTTATTTATTCTCCATAAGTGTCAACATATATGCTATATTATTTGGAAAGCTTCATCCCGGGATAAAATCCATGTGATGGCTAATGTTCCTCATAAGTGGCAATGCATATGAAAAAACATTTTGAAATAATTTCAACATATTCATTCATCAAATTATGCACTTCAAGTGTAATCTCACTCACCTAGTTCATTGTCCCAACTTGCATTGGTTTGGGAACAAAATAAAGCATTCATTCTTCTTCCTTTATTCTTTCAAAAACTATTTTCTAAAAACTAAAAAAACCTTAGGCCTACATTCCACCTCTTCTCATTTGTCATTCAATTGGCTCAATTTGAACCTCTTATCACCATTCAAAAGTGTGTAGGTTTTTTCTCTACCATTTATAAAATTGCCATGGTCTATATAATAACACATGACACATATCCATGGGCATAATGACACACAAAACCTTATCCTTTTATGACCCAATATAAAAATTTACCATACATCGGTCATTCACTAAATTATGATGTCCCTTTTGCAACCAAGATTTTTTATATGGATCGGGATACACAACTCACCCAAGAATTTAGACTATCTCATTGAAGCCAATTTTTCCATGTTATCACTATAAAAATGACCTTACAACACTTACCTCTTGATTTGAATATTTTTCGAAATAGATTATTTCTTTTCATTGATTTATTCTCCTCCTTGACTGATTTTAACAACACTCTCTTCATCAGAGATCATCTTCATGTTCTAGATCTTTTGTCTAATTTGGGGATGCAATTCTCTTCTCATTTGATTGTGTAAGGTGATTTATTGCTTCATTTATTCTATTTTTGTTTCAAAACATCTATAGGCATTCAAATTATATATGTCAAACATCTCCAAAATCGTAACATGTGTACATGAATCATCAATCTCTTCCTCTACCAAAGTATCAAATTCCTATAGATAATACCTTCTTCCTCTTTGTATTTTATTATGATATTGAGAAGTACCAACTTCTCCTTCATGAGCATGTTATCCTCTACTATTATTTGTTTGTTTTCTTCCCTTGGATAACCTTCCTCTACCTCTTTATGTGTTGGTGTTGCCTTCATTGACAACTTATTGTCTACCTTTAATGCACATTGATAGGGATTTTTTACCAAATTCAACTTAAACATTCTAAAATAATCCTATATGGACATACAAAGACCATTCATATACTTTAAGATCTTATCTTTTTCATCTTCAATGTGACCATATTTTATGGTGAGATTGTAAAACTACCCGATGTAATACTTTACACTTATATCTCTTTCCCTCAATATTTGTAACTTCTTAAACAAACTCAATGAATAATCTAAAGGCAATAACTTATCTTTTAACTTTGTAACTAGATATGAATCTCAATTGAATCCCAACTCTATAAAATGAATATCAATCTCATCCACCTAATAGTAACATCATGCAGGGCCTCTTTGAATTCCATCTACCTTGGAAAATGGTCCATATGTCAAAAAATGAAGTTTTAAGTAGTGACTAAAGTATTTTTTTCATCATGGGAAAAATCATTTATTGTAGACTGACAATTGGTAATTGTTAGTTAGTGATAATTATTAGTTTCAAAACCAATGCCTATATTAAGAAATAATTTCATCATCTACCAAACATGGGTTGATTTGACCTTTGGGAGATGATTGAAACTTGCTCCACTTAAACTATATAAGATGATGTAATTTTTCCAATGCTTTTAAGATTGCTTTTATCATATTTGATGTACACAATGTTGTTGACATTACCTACAATTCAAAAAAAATGCACATACATGCATAAATGTACCCATATATTAATACATGTTTTTGGATGTAATATTTCTTGTTAACCTTAATGATATTAGATCATAATTTTACTTGAAAATAATTTTTGTATTAAATATTAGTGGTGACCCATAGTATTTTTGTCGATAGATATTTGAATAAGGTCTCAATTATTGTGAGGTCCTTGGCACTATCACTTCATTTTGTCTTTACCTTTTTGAACTCTAGGAAGTGTCCACTATATTCCTCCCATGCAACATCCTCATCACTAACCTTTATTTGTTACCTTTTAAAGGTATTTTCTAGCTCTTTGTGCTACTATTTAATTGCATCCTTTCTCCCCTCAACCTCATTAAATATTTTCTTCTTCTCAACCTTATAATTTATTGCATATACTTTGGACTCATGATATTCTTTCTATATTTCTACATGTCTCATTTGTGTGATAATTATCTATGATTTTTTCACAAATTTACAAAAAACAAACTCCACCACCTTTACTTTATCCTACAAACTATTTACAAGAATTTCAAATTCTTCAATGTTTTTTTAGTTCATTTACCTTCTTTATGAGCTCTTATTGTTTGATGTCCTCCCTTAGGGATTTATTAATTTAGTTTGTCTTGCATAATAATGTGCTCACTAAGGGATCAAGGTTGTCAATGGGATCCATGCTTTCTTTGATGGTGTATTCCAACAACATTGGTTTTTCTTTGTCTAGTTTTTAGCACACCATATCTATTTTAGCCTCTAGTAAATGTTGACTCGCCAAGTCACCCCCAACTATGTAGAGTTTATAAGATGATATGAAAAAGGTTGTCATGCCTACGTAGTGATGGGTCTGTAAAAAAAAGGGTTTGCATGCATATGTTCCTTGCAAGTGCTTGAGGATGATAGTCAACATAGATCTGCACCTCAACTGAGTATCTACACACACCTATGAAGAAATCCTAATTATGTACCAAGCATAAATATTTTAGCATCCTTATGCTAAGCATAAAATTAAATGTGTGTACAAGCCATGTGTGTAAGGTCCCCAAGCTTTAAGTAGTGGTAAGCAAGAAATGCACATAATTCAAACTCCAATGGTGTGCACACATGTGATATTTTCATTTTGCATATTTACTCTTCTTTAGGGGACCTCTTAAGTCCAACAGAAGGGGTCCCATGATCAAACACATAAATTTTCATCTACACTTCCTTTATTCATAGACTACACTCTAGACTGTGCATTTCTCCCTTACAATTTTGTAGCTCTCAATCATCTTTGTGATATCACACTTCAATGCTTAGCCTTCTACAATAAAGATGAATGAATGTCTTCACACATAACATATCAAATCCTAAATGTGTATGCATAAAGTGCATGGGGTATAGATTCAAATTTGTAAGTGCGTGCCCCAAGTATACATTTTCTTGCATGATCCACTCCAAGGGGATTATCAAACTCAAATTATGAAGTCCCATGCCTAAGCACTAAGAATCGCACCTATGAATTAATTATTCATAGATAAAAGTTTAAGTCACATGCTATATCTTTTGAAAACTTATAACAACTAAAGAATTCCCATGCACACCTTTGCATAGTGTGTGTCTAAGTTAAAGGCATGCACATGACCTAACATTCACTTGATCTTCAAAGAAAGGTGTGTGCTACCTCCCATGTAGATTCTCCATGTGTATCTTGTGTAGAACTCAATGCATGTAGTCTATTACATGCATGGATCCCAAAGATAGGCATACATAATAACACCTAATGCATGTGTAGAGGTAAGATGGTAAGATATAAACATAGTCTATACCACTTCTATGCAAGTAAGTCTAGGTGGATTTCTAGGTGGCATCCATAAACAAAGATGGTAGTTGAGCCTTATTAGATGTTGAGGGAGATGAATCTAAGTAGAATTGAATAAAGGGTGGATATCAGAGCTACACACATGTATTCTCTAATTACATAAGTGTATCTTCATCCTTGATAAGCATGTAAGCCACATAAAGATCTAGGAGTATCCTTCCAACTACTTCCATATTAGAATTTTTAGGCCAAATTAATAGGCATGTTTTGCAGTGGATATTGTAGGGGAACTCAGTCTTTTTGGTTGGACTAGAGCCTCGAGTACTGACCTCTACATCCAAGTTCTATCTACCACCTCCAATGGTGAATTAAACATGTAGGACCTTAGCCAATGCTACATAAGCCCTAATTTTATTATAAAATGGTCAACATTTTTTAGGCATCATAATTCTACCAAAATTATCCACCAAGATCCCTCTCCTAGTATAACAAAGCTCCAACCATTTGAGTTTATAATATTGAATTAGACCTTGGGATTAATAAAATCTGATTTACTTTTCTTCATACTTTATGTTCTATATGTATTCATGGTTATTTATATTTGTCTATGGATGTTCATCTGTCTCATTGCCATCCTCTTTTTGCACCTGTGCATATAACTAAAAGTCTCTGTAGGTCTCATGCTATGTATACATGGGTTTTTGTAGGCATTATATATGGACCATTTTTCATCCTTACTAATGTTACATTGTGTTCCCTTACCTCCATGTGAAAAAATTATGTAGTGCACCCAATTTGACGATCTGGTAACTAGTTTATTAGTTATATACAAGTGTCATTAAGCATGCAAGGTGCTCTCTCTATTATTAATGCATCACCTTTTACATTCCAACAACCTCTTAACTTTTCCCTCCCTTTTCCCCTTATCAAGTTTAAGTTTAGCGCTAGATGTATATTTCATTATTATCTTTGTAGGTTTGCACACTGGTCTTAAAATAGGTGCATCTAGACTAGAAGGAAGTTAACCTATTTCAGAGATTCATCCCAAGGATCGTAAGTCCCACACCTTGGGGGACAATCCCATTATTACAACGTGCATAACTCCAAGGTGCTAAGTGAAAAAGAGATGTCCATAATCAAGAATGAGAGCCATTCACACATGAGTGCATGTTTAAAGTGATAAAAATAATAATTTACGTCCCTTAGACAATCCCAAATCATTCTCTTTAGTCTTCAATTGGTTTTTATAGGGCTCCACATCTAAGTTATTTAGGATGTTCTTGTGCACCACCTCCATTACAAAGTATATCAAATCAAACTTATATTTTTTCTCATTTAACTATTGGGGGTTAATGGTTATGGTGCTCACCTATTCCTATTTTACTGATGGCTCTTCTAGATTGAGGAAATAGAAAGTTACCTCAAATTTTACACCCTTTATTTGAGCTTCAACCATCCATGAGAGGTGTTTATAAGAGGCGGTTGAATCATTTTCCTCCTGTAACACATCCCACTCATATGGCTCAATTTTTTCATGTATATGTGGTTACTTCTTATCCAAATTATTTCAAATCCTCAATGATCTACATGGAGGGATCATTTCCCTCAAACTCCTTAGAGGTTATGTTGATTGGATAACCTTTTTGGTCAAGCTCCTCATCCCTAATTTAATTATTAGTATGCTTCATCTTCTTTCCTCTTTCTTCTTCTTCATTGGACACTTCCACACATGTTTATCCATCATGTACCTCTCCATTTCATGTTTCCTCTTATTTTCTTTTATCAACTTCATATTGAGACACTTCATCTTACTTTTCTTCCTCCAATATTTTTCCATGTACCTCTTACACACTTGATTTCATTTTTGTGAATCTACCTCATGAGATGAATGTTTTTTCATTTTCATTTTTTTTGTTGGCCCCTCCATCCCCATAACTAGAGTAATTGGAAGACATCTTTTTTTATCTCTTATATCTATGAAGACATGGTCTTGAAAAATAGAGGTGTCTATGTGAGGTTATCTTTGGGTGGTGATCCTTGCACATGAGAGTCTTGATTTGTCTATTTTTACACCTCTTTCTCACTTGTGACCCATTCTTATTATTTGGCATATGTGTTCCCTATTTAGGTTGTCACTTATGTAGAGATGGAATATAAAGTGAGTTAGATCAAGCATTAGTCAAGAAAACTCAAGAAATGCATAAAGAACATAACTAACTAAGCCAACTCGCTCAATGGGGTTTTAAAAATGGAAATTAATAGCTATTGAAAGAAAGCATATACATCAAACCTTCCCAAGATCATCCTTCCAAATGCGACTCATAACATGATTTTCCACTTGATTGGGTGCTCAAGTCTTTGTCAATGATGAGTGGCTTGCTCCTCCATCATCTCAAGTTCACCAATGAAACTATGCTCATGATATTTGATTAAATGTATGCCTATAGTGAAGCTATCTTATTACAAATTAAGCATAATAATACTACATTAAAAATATATTGTGAGGAGAATTATATATAATAAGTTTACATCAAATAAGCTTAAAAATGATGGTCTGGCCCTCCTATTTATATATTTTGAGAATTGATCAAAATAAACCATCATCGTCTATCTTGAGATCAAGATATGTGGCCATGAATCAATTCAATTTTAGAGGCTTGAATCATAAATAATCTCATTAATATTTGAAATAAAGGGGTATTAAAGAGGCATGGGAGGCCTCAAACTTGATATTTGTTCCATTTATGACTTGTGGATGCCACTCCACAAATGATGTCATTTGATGATGTAGATATTAGAAATCAATTTCCAATTAAAATATATTCAATAACTTCCATTAATTTTCCACTTAAGCTCTTAATTTGGATTAATTTGCCTAAGTGAGATTAATCAAAATTTATGCAATTATTTTTAAATAGGTTGTCCACTTAATCAAACTAGTCAAAATGTTAAGTTACTGGTTCATAATTTGACTAGAGTATAATTAAAAGAAGATATTAGGTGTGTATGGACTAATATCCCATTTAGGACATTGTTGACATGAAATAACACACGCATGTGCTTATAAATTAAAAGAATTCAATGGTTCAGAGCATTAAATTCCATTTTTGTTATTTTGACTTGAAATGATTTGAGAAACGTTAATAATCCCATAAAATGTATTGCCCCATTTAGGGATACATTAGCCTAAATCAATACTAGTATATGATAAGCTCGAACCATTTAATGCATTTAAGTGATTTTGGCCCAAATTATATATTTGAGTAAATTTTAAGTAAGATTAACAATTTCAACACAATGGTGTTAGGAATTGGATGTCTACATTTTACCCCTATTTGAGAAGGCATGGTGAGACATTTAGATGAAGCAACATCTTTTAAAAAAAAAGTTGATAAGAAGAAGTTAAAAGGAAATAACCCATGATGCCCCCTTGAGATGACATATGAGGATGAAAGAGAGGGATGGACTCTCAAAAAGAGTGAGAAACAATAAAATTAACCATGGATGAGATTAAAACCATATGAGCTAAGGCTTGCACATGTTGATTCTTAGTGATCAAAATATAATATAACATAATGGGCCCTAAGGCGGGGTGAAGTGGTAAGGATGCAATCCAAAAATATAAGTGACACACTTTGAACACACCCAAAAGAGGGTGCAAGTTATGTACTTAAGGAATGATCGATCTTGAGAAAAGTTGCATACTTTAAAAACTACCAAAATGAGGGCAAAAGTTGTAGATCTTAGAATTAGAATAAAAAAGAAAGCATTGCTCTAGTGAAAGGAAATAATAATGTGCCCCAGTAGAGAGGATTTGATTAGTTGATAAAGAAATTTTTCCCTAGTAGGGTGGATTTTGATCATTGATAATTGACTGTGACTTAGTAGGGCTAATTTGATTTGATGATTGGTCAAAAATATTATCCCCTAGGAGAGCAAATTGGCAAGCATAACCCAAGGATACCACCTAATATATATATATATATATATATATATATATATTAAAGATGAGTGGGGCAAACATAGATGCGATGGTCTAATGACTTAGGAAGCCACCAAAAACTAGGCATACGAGGATGCACAATGTGATGAAAGAGATGAATAGAAGAATGAAGATACGTCATGTATCCAAGCATTGCATATATAGTCCAAATAGACCTCAATCCAATGTATTTCACCTAAAAGTATAAAAAAATGGAATAAGGAATGAAGAATAAAAAAATAGATCACTATATGATTAGACTCATAGTACATGCCAAGAGATGCATGTCTTGCATAGAGTCTAGTGTATAAGCCATTGGTGTTTAGTTTCATTAGTGCATTGAGAGTTGATCTTCGAAGTTGCATTAGCTTTCTAACTTGGGATCCAAAGCACTTGGTGCTTACTATAGAAAAATAAAATTAGTCATCAGAAGTATGAATGACTTATAATGACATTATATTTCAATTGCGATGAGCTAGTTCAAATGTGAATATTTATAACTAAGAATAATGATAAAAACTATCAATACCAGAGTTACAATGATTTGCATTTAAAATAAAAATAAAAACAAAGATAAAAATAATACATAAATGTCACCTAACTAAAAATCAAGATATGAACAATCAAGACTTAAGTAGGAACAAGAATGTAGAAAAGCCAAGCAATAACAACTTAATAAACAACATGAAAGTAAGATATGAGTAATCAAAATCCATGTGTACTATCAAGATGCACTTGGAAAATAAAACAAAATAAAAAACCAAAGACAACTCTAAGAAAATCAAGCCTAATTGAAAACTAGACTAAAAAGTGAGTAGAGAATGCATTTGAACCCTAAAAAACAAAGTAATACAAAACAAAATAAGAACACAAAAGACCAAATAAATAAATAACAAGAAACAACAAAGGAATAAAATAGAATAAATGGAAAGATAAGGAAGCAAAATAAAACACCAATAAAAATCTAATAAACACACACAAATAAGAGTTAGTCACTATGTTAGTGTGAGCAAAAAATAATTATTCATGCATGTGTAGTAGAAGTGTTACTTTCTATGATAGTGATAAGAATAAAGGACACAAAGTTATCCCCAAGTGGTAAGGAAAAAATGAGACAAAGAAAAATGGGGGAAAAGAATAAAAGAAAGGGGGTGGTCGAGCTGACTCTAGATGTACAAGACAATTGGACGCTACCTACATAGTTCCATGGAAGTGAGATCCAACATGAACTTCAGGATAAATGTAGTTTTCCCAAGAAATGGGTTAGAAGAAAATTGATGAGAAGAAGACATGATTGATATTATAGAGGGAAAGGGAAAATGGGCTTACAAAATGGTGAGAGCGTTCAAATCAATGCTTATAAAATGGTAAGAGTGTGGGATCAGAATAAATAAAAGTGTAAGACAATGTTTTTTTAATTTTTGTTAGATGTTTTCACATGTTTTTTTGTGTTTTTGGGATAAGCAACATAAACAAAATAAAAAGGACCAAGGAACTACCTAACTAAGGAGATGCACATCCAAAAGTAAGAGTTCAAACAATAGCTAAACCAACTATAATGGGGATTCGTGAATATAAAAAATGGTATAGGGAACCAACTAATCAAGGAGATGCACATCTAAGAGTAAAAGTTTCACTAACAGATAAAATTGGATGTAATGGCTCATGCCCACAAATCAATGAGAGTGAGATTTTGGTAAGGCAATAATGCTTACCAAATAGTATCAAAATAATAGAACAATGTGTAGCATTAGATAAATCTAAAGAACCATTCATCGAGCAAAAAGCATGAGCTGATGTATTTATGTTCACTTATCTATAAGAAGAAAATGCAAAATATTGTTTAGGGTGAATTGATTCGTATAACTAGAATTAAGTGTGTCTAGAATGCTGATGAGTCATAATCAGGATCATAATTGGGCAAGGGATAAAACTATCCATGTTACAATGGCCCAAGTATGAAAAAAATATGGTTCTTGGTAGAACGATCTAGAATGAAACAAAATGAATAGGGTCTAAAAGAGGATGGTCCATAGTGGGATAAAAAGAGTCAAGCTAGAGTATAAACAATCTAGAGTGCCAATGGTTCAAAGTTTCAACTATCTAGAGTCATAAAATAATATGGTTTTTATGAGAACAATCCAAGGTAGGTCAAAACAAAATGAATATGGTCTAAGATAAGACAGTCCATGATATAATAATGGGATAAAATGATTTCAACACAAGTTACTTCCAAGTAAAGGGTCTTATAGACAATGGTTCAAAAGCTGTCAATCATAAAACCACTTAAAATATCCAATGTTCATGGGTTTTGGAAGTGCTTTGCCACCTATATTATCCAGCTGGTATGCCCTTGATCCATAGTTTTTTGTGATAACATATAGGCTTAGCCAATTGGGTTAAAACTTACCCTTCTTCTTACATTCAACATTTATGTTCTTCTGATTCTCTTTCAAGACCAAATTACCAATTTCAAACTTTCGAGGGAGAATGCACTTGTTTTAGCTTCTACACAATATGTTCTAATAGGCTTGCAAGTTGTCTAGGGCACCCAAATGCTTACCATCAAAGAGTTCTAGTTCTTGCAACCTGAGGACTCTATAATCTTCATCATCTTCAATATTTTCCAAAGATACTCGTAATGAAGGCAATTTGATCTCAATTGGGATAATATCTTCTGTGCCATAAACAAGGGAGTATGGAGTGGCTCCTATGGGGGTTTGATGACTAGAATGATAAGCCCAAAGGGCAAGAAAAATTTAAAATTGCAAATTATGGCCAATGTCATTAACAATCTTCTTTAGTATGGCAATAATGGTTTTGTTTAAGGCCTCAGCTTATCCATTTCCTTATGGGTTATATGGTGTGGATTGCTTTGCTTAATTTTGAATTTTGCACAAAGATTTTTAACCTCTCAATTTACAAATGATCTACCATTATTGGATATAATACAAGGTAAAATACCATATGGATAAATGATATGGTAATGAATGAACTTGGCAATCTACATCTTGGTGACATAAGTGGGAAGAATGGCCTCAAAATATGTTGGGTTTATTTTCTTGATGAGATTGAGGCCCCATATAAAAAATGGCCATGGTGTAGTGATCAAATGTAGTGGTAAGGAAGGTGTGTGTATCAAATTACCATATTGTTGACAAGTAACACACTTTATCACATAATTGCAAGCATCTATCTCTATTTTGGGCAAATAATAACCTATTATGAGGAGCTTTTTAACTAAGATTACACCATTGGTGTGGTCCCCACACATTCCTTCATGAACCTCCTTAAGTGCTAACTTAGATTCTCTTGAAGATAAATAACGAAGTAGCATTCCATCATAGCCTTTATGATAAAGCATGTTTACAAGGATGGTATAATGGGTTATGAAGTGAAGGAAAAGTTTATAATGATTATTAAAAAGGTCAGGTGGAAAAATGTGGTCACGAAAATAATTATAAATGTCTTGAAACCAATGTAGTTTAGGTGGGGGATTGGGACCATCAATAGCACATACCCTTTCTAAATCTAGAAAGATATGTGAAAGCTATATCAGATTTTCAATGAGAAACTGATACTCTTTATCACTACTATCAATCTATATCATGGACCTAATTGTTTCTATTACATTGACAAATCTATTATTAGTTTGTGGTACTTGTTCAAACTATAGAGATTGAAAATGAGCCTTGAGATTATCCACAATGTGCTTATATGGTGGTACAAGATTATCATCTCTAGTCTAATACTAATTGGTGGTTTGATTGATAATCAATTGAGAATACCCATAGACCATTAAGTTTTGGATATCTCACTACACTACAAGATGAAGTCCCATAATAAGTAACTCATACTTGGCCATATTATTGGTACAATGAAAATTGATATGAAATGTTTTGGGAATTAGACCCCCTTATAATGTAATCAACAAAAGATTGGATTTGGATCCATGAGAAGTGAAGGAACCATCAAAATGTAGTTTTCATTGCTCAGGTTCATGTTGTACTTCTTATATTGTCATAATAGAATCATTTGGAAAGTCAAATCTAAGTGGTTGAGTATCTATAATAGGGGCTTCTACAAGTTGATCAACAATAACCTACCCCTTGATAGATTTCTAAATCTAATACTCAACATCAAATTTGATTAAGAAGATGACCCATTTATCCATGTGGCCTATGATATCTAATTTGGATAATAAAAATTTGAGGGGGTCCACTTTAGCAATACTAATTATTTTATTATTTAACATATAATGTCATAAATTTTGGGAGGCAAACATCATAACTAAACACACCTTCTCAATAGGTATATAATTATGCTCATAAGCCATTAGTGTGTGACTCAAATAATAAACTACATGTTCCTTGCATTGATCTTCATGTTGGGACAAGAGTGATCCCAATGTATGCTTGATCATTAAAATATAAAGAAGTAATGGTTATCTAGGTGTTGGTGGTCTCAAAACTGCTAGGTTGGCCAAATATGTTATGAGCTTCTCAAATGATAATTGAAACTCATGATCCCATTGAAATGTGATCCCTTTCTTCAAGATATGTGTAAATGGGTGGCACTTATCTTCCAATTGTAAAATGAACTTGTGAATAGACTGGGTCTTTTCTTGTAGGCTTTGGAGCTGTGTAAGATTTGAAGGTGGAGGCATTTCAATAATGGCATTGACCTTAGTAGGGTCTAATTTGATCCCTCTTTGTAGCATAATAAACCTTAGAAATTTTTATGAAGTGATGCCAAAGACACACTTCTTGGGATTTAGATGGACCTTGTACTCACAAAGTCACTCAAAGATTCTTCATAGAACATCAAGATGTCCAACACGTGTTCTTGATTTAAATAAGATGTCATCAACATAGTCCTTAATAATATCATGCATCATGTCATGGAAGATGATAGTAATAACACACTGATAAGTGGATCCAACATTCTTCAATCCAAATGGCATGACATGGTAACATAATGTTCCCCATGGGGTAGTGAACACAGTCTTATACTGGTCTTCTTGAGCTATCTTGATTTGATTGTGTCTAAAAAATCCATATATGAGGGACATCATCTTGTACCCAATAATAGAATTGACAATCATGTCAATGTTGGGTAGAGGAAAATCATCTTTTGGGCATGCCTTGTTGATATCTCTAAAATTAGTACAAAGATAGATACCCCATGACTTTTTGATAACTGGAACTATGTTTGATATCCATTCAAAATAGTCCAGTGGTCTAATGAAGCCTGTGCCTAATAATTTCTCTAGTTTTGGTTTTACCAAAAGAGCGATGCATGAATGCATCTTTATAAATTTCTATTTGACTGGCTTGGCATCTAGATGAATAAAAAATTGATGCATAACTAAGTTAGGGTCTAAGCCTAGCATGTTAAAATATGCCACACAAAATATCAATAAAATCCTTCAAAATGGATATAATGTGATCTCGCTCCTCCTCAGTGAGGGAAAGCTCCAAGGTAAACAATTTTGGGATCATCATATGTTTTCAGGTTTACTTCAACAATGTTTTCTACAAGGAGTGTAGAACCATTTTATAAAATAGTAGGTAATGTGTGATCATGATCTTCTTGTTCCTCTACAATTTATTATTGTTCTTCCCAAAGCTTTGGATAATGTGATGAATTTGAATCCACCAGTTTAGGTAATGGCCAACTAGAAAATATCTCAGGGAAGTCAAGACCAAAATGATCAAAAACTTATTATTGTTCTGACATGATACTGGGACTGGATATGGAGCTAGGAATTGATAGACCTTGTGCATCCTTTGGGGATGAGAAAACTTTCCCATCCAAGAGTGCTTGAAACAAGTTTTCACTCAAGGGCTTGTCATTTTATTTACTATTTCCCTAACCAATGAGTACGTTAAAGAGATTTTCACCTGAAGATCTTGATGTTTTATCTTATTCATGACCAAGAAAGTTTTCCTACTCTCCAAAGTAGGCTGAAGGATCCAAAGAAAAATCAAAGCCTTGCTTATGATCACCAATTGGCAATCTATCTTTGAGGCCCATATGCTTTGTAATAGATTCTTCATTCTGGAATTCATCAAGGTGTATGACTAAATTTTAGTGGTCCCAATCAATGAGTTTGGGATGGTAAATGCAAAGTGAATAATGAGGTGTTATGGCCATAATAAAATTTTAATCAAATAAGTCTATGTCATCAAGCTCATCATAACTACTATAATGGGACACTACATCACTACTAAGAGTTTCATAACTAGTCAATTTAGAAGAACCACTATCAAAAGTCATGAGGTCACTCACAAGCGGTATAAATCCAAGACCTTGATTCAAGTTAGGTCTACCAACTGATAAAGGTTTCAAGATTCTTTGCACTCGTGGACCAAGACCTTTTCCTATATAATCAAAGTTATCCATGATCCGATTAGGGATAAAATATTTTAGATTATAAAAATAATCAACAATGCCATCAAATATAACCAATCTCCTTTAGTGAAAGCCTCTTGATCCCGATTTGATGAAGTAGCATATATAAATACCATTGGTGGTTTCAGCGTTTCTTTCTTCTTTTTCCAAATAATTTTGGGTTTGTAATGGATTTTGGAAGGTTTGGGTTTGCCAAATGATTTTGCTAGACTTGGTAAACTTTAATAATATGGAAGACATATTTAAGATGGTATGTGGAAATGCTGGTGTCTTCTATAATAACATGTTTTACAAGAGTTGTGGGAAATGGATCAGCCAAAGTGGAAGGAAGGTCATTTAGGTTAATATAATTAGATTTTAGTGGATGCAAAACTATTTCCTTATTATTATTTGTAATGAATTTAAAACCAGAATAATATTTATAATTATAGAACTTAGCCTCTAAGTGTTTGTAATACTAATAAGGCTACAGATCGGCAGAAATGGTGACTTCTATTCCATCGTGGGGAAACTTGAGACACTGATGCAAAGTGGATGTGATGGCTTGTACTTCATGGATCTAAGGATGACCAAGAAGTATGCTATAAGGCAACTCAATATCCACATTATGTAACAAAGTGTGATGGGACATGAACCCAATAATTATTGGCAAATAAATAATACTAAAAGATTTCCTTTCGGCATTGTCATATGCCTTTATGATGATCATCTCTAGTTGAATGTACTTCATAGTATAACCCAATCACTTTACCAAATTTAAGGATACTATATTTAGTCCTAAACCATTGTCTATAAGAACCCACTTGATTTTATGGTTTTCAATGGTGACCTCAATATACAAGGGGTTTTTGTGACTAGGACCAAGAGTGGACATGTCTATTTGATTAAAGGTAACCTATTAAAATGAAGACAAATGCCCTACAAGCATTTTAAATTATTCAAGGTTAATGTCTTGGGGAATAGTGGATTGTTGAATAAGGTCATTCAAAATAATTCTATGGACTTGAAACATACATAAAAGATCTAAAATAAAAATTTGTGCTGGGGTTTTACTTAGTTAGTCTGATAGATTATAAGGATTTTCAATAATAGGATGAGACGGTTTAGCCTTGGATGACACAATGTTAAAATTTGTATCTACAAACATAATTTTCATGTTGGGTTAAGTGGCAAAAGAGGGTAAAGGGCCCTAAAGAGTAACTCAAAAGCATTTATTTATGATTACATAATTTTGAGTCAGTAAGGAGCCATTATAATTAGAAGAAGGATGAGGTCCATAAATGATAACCCATGTAAACTGAGGTGCAACTGAATTGCTTATACTCGATGTAGATTTACTTGAAGGAGATGGTGTTGAGCCTATAATAATCGGTCCACTACTTTGAGAAGCATGGAATGACTCATGGGATTTGATAGTGATAGTGGTAATGTGGTTTGTAAAAATGTAGCCCATGGTTTTATTATAGTTGCAAGGCATAGTTAACCGAGGTTATTAACATGGGTATCATGATCTTAATTATAATCATGATTATTATAATTCTAACCTTGATTCTTATTCTATTATTGATTCTATCCTTGGTTCTGATTGGTTTTTTCTAGTTGTTAATTATGTATAAGAAATGGGTCTTTGTAAATGTCCATATGCTGATTAGTTTTTTATGAGGTAAGTTTAATTTCAACTTCATTACTTTCAATCAAATATTTAATGAAATGCCACAATTGAATGCATCTATAAGCACCATTACCAATAACATGATGGAAGTTGAAAAATTCATCTACTCGATACCAATCAGGATTGGGTTGATCCTTAGGAAATGACCTTGGTATAAGCCACACAATAAGGTTAGCTACTATGAGCTTTTGGAACACTGTCCCAACAAGCTCTCCCAATTTACTAAAGGCTTTATATTTTTTTATTAAATACCCTTTGTGGAGGAATTATTTTCAAAGTGGTGGGTGGATTAGGTGGATCTAATTTCACATTTAGAGATAGTAGAGCCTGCACCATTTGTACATGTCTTGATTCAATTAATCCATTTTTGACCATGTTCTTGTTCTTATTGAACCCTTTACGTTTATTTATTGAAATAATTTGAATAGGTGATTGGGGTCTGATTTGATGTTTGACCCTATGAATAAATCTTTCCAAGACCTTTAGTGGTAAGTGCTTTCTCAATCTGCACACACTTATCTATAATTTCTTCAAATGTTTGCATAAGCAATTCAAAGATTATCCACCACCTCAGGGTGTAAGTTCTATGCAAAGATATTGACCAACTGTTTGTTTGAAAAATTATGTTGAAAGTTTCCAACTAATACTCTCCACCATTGTAGATATATTACAAAGCTTTCTCCATCTCATTATTTGGCTTTACATAAGTTGACCACAGCCAAATTGTGTTCAATATTATAAGAAAAGTGGTTGAATTTTTTTCAGATAGATCATTCCAATCTGTCATTGACCCCTTGGGTAGCTTAAGGAGTCAGTCTAAATATTATCCCACTAAACTTCATGAAAATAAATGAAGTAAATAAATGTTATTATAAACTACCTCTTGGATTAATACAAATAATGCCTAAATATGTTCACGAGGGTAATCCTTCCCTTTATATTTGTCAAATTTGGGTGCCTCAAAATAAGGTAGAAAGGGGACTTGGAGAATATTCAAATCGAATGGATATGGACATATCTCATCAAACTTGTAATTCTTGATTTGGTTTCCTATCTCCAATCACAACACAATTTATTTCATCAAATTCCACTCTTGCATGTTAGGTGCATGGTAGGTGGAATATAATTCTATTGGGGTGGTCTATGCCCATGTTGCATGGATTTGTTAGGGATAAACAACCTATAGTTTATAACTTTATTTTAGTTCACTCCTTGAGTCGAGTAATTGAGCCACTAATTTTTGGGTTGATAAACATTATTTGAAGTTAGATGCCTTGAATTATAAGTTTTTTGTTGATTTTCGGGAGTCCATGGTCTATTCACCAAATTAAAAGTTAGTTGGGAAGAACTTTCCAAATTGTTTTGAAGAATTTCCTCAATACGTACTGAGTGTTTTGTTCCTTGATTTTGTAAAGTAATAAGAGGTTCTTGATGATTGAAAAATGTATGCTCCATGTCTGGTGAAGCATGTTGTGGAAACTCTTGAGACTTTTTTTATTCAATTGAGACATCATGATCCATTATAGGTGTGTTCTCAACTAAAGTGTGCTATGTTGGTTCGACCACATTCCCTTTTTCCTTGAAAGCATCATTGTGTATTGATGTGGTAGGTAAAGATTTAGTCAAGTCCATGATCTTATCTTCTTGATCTTGGTAGCAAGATCTTGATCATTATGTGTTGACTCTACGAGCACTTCCTTTCCTTTGATAGAAGAAGCAACCTTTGATTTTGTATTATGAGCAAGGGATTGTTCTCATTATTGTTCTTCTACCCTAACCAAGGAATGTAATTATTCCATAGGAAAGTTTGATGGCAATCTATCACTAGGTTCAATCAACATTAGGAGTGATTCATCTTTATACTCTAAGGGTTGATGTTGAAAATAGTCTTCTTCAGATCCTACAGTCATAGGAATGCCTTCAAACACCATGTGATTGTCTTGTCCATCATAAAAGTTCTCTTACTTATAGCTATGGCCATAAAAGACCCCACTATGACTATACCTTTGTGTCATTTATAAAATATTGTTCTCTACATTTTCTCAGATTTGGAAAATGTTTTACAAATGTTAAAAAGGCGTGTTTTGATTTTTTCCAAACAAGTGACAAGGTAAAAAGAGACTATAATAAAAGATAAGTGGCATAGTTACACACAATTAGAAGAAATGGTCAAGAATTTACTCAACTTTGGTGGGTTGAAATCATCAAATTAGAAGAGGGTATGATAAATTTAAAACCTAAAGTGCAAGAAGCACAATAAACTTAGGTTTAAAGATATGTCAATACTGTAAAATATAGGGACAAATTCAATGAGTTACAACTAAAAAATTAGAAGCGAGTCTTTCTGATGAGGAAGGTAATAATACTAACTAAGAATCTCAAGATACGAAAACACACAAGAACTCCTAAGTATAAAACTAAAACCAAATGGACAACACAATGCCACCATATGGTAATAAGAAGTAGAATGGTTCCATAACTTATAGCATGAGTGATGTGCAAGATAACCTAAGTTTACAATGATAAAAAAGATGATGAGTCTATATAAAAACCTTTAACCTAAATAGGAAATTGTACCCAAGTTAACTCAAACTAAGTGCAAATGAAAACCAATTAACACCTTGGTCTAGAACTTAGAAAGGTGAGATTCTAAATTTGAATTAAAAATGAAGGACTTGGAAATTTTTGCAAAGTAGTCTAGACTGAAATGGATAACATAAAAATGTTGTTTAGATAAAGACAAAGACGATGTTTTGAATGATGATTTGAGCAAGGTAAAAAGAGGTTTTGATTTGGTCAGCATAACACATTCTTGTTCAAATAAAATGGTGGATAAAAAATGTGTTTGGTTGACCTATTTTTGTTTATAAACAAGTTTTAGACTCAATAATATCATGCAAGTAAAGGATACAAAGATAAAATATAACTAAGTATAACATCCAAAGTCTTGAAACTGACAAAGTTACTTTGTACAATTGAATTACATCTATATACATGCCCTTGGGAAGATTTTAAGTGTTAATCAAAAAATAAAAGTGCATGAATTAGTAGGGTTTTTACACCCCCCTTCTCCCAAAATATTATATAATGACATATAACTTTGGGCTATTCGCCTTGCATCAACAATATGTCTATGAAAAGTGGGGTTGTTCTAAAACTAAATTTTTGAATGTATAAATGGTCCCAAATATGGCTAAAACTAGAGATGCCTCATGTCAATTAGAACCAAATCAATCATATTGTTGTGAAAAGGTCTTATCCTTTTCACAACCACTACATTTTTCACTTGCTCAGTATAGCGCAATGTTTGAATTACCCCTATAGTTTAAGTTGGAGTACCATTAACAAAGTTTGCTTATCTACTCAAGAAAACATCCCATTGAGTCACCCTCAATTTGTATGCCCCACTATAGAGTGGGGTTGAAATGATGTTGGGAGATGAATTCCTTGGTCAATGCTTCCCTAGATAACTGGTGAGGAGGCTATGAACTCACACTTATAAGCCAAGTTGCATAAAAATAAAAGATAAAGTGAAAATATTTTAAAGGTTATGTTTAGATCACCCAAACCTAGGGAGAGCCTTAATAACATTCTTTTCACACCTTAAACAAGGCATATTTACAAAGAAAGAGTGATTTTGGTCACTCAAGTTCTCTAAAGGGGATTGGGAGAGAGCATACATGCATCCTTCATCCTACCAAAAATAAACAAGTATAAAAGATCTAGCATAAAACAAATAATTATTTACTATTAGAGGTCTAGATTGCACTCTAGTTGGAAGCATAAATGTTTAGGTCCTAATTTCAAATCTATCTCAACATGGGATTGATCCCAAGCTATGGGTATCCTATAATGGGGTCAAACCTCTAAGATTTTTAATGAGGCTAGCTCCTCTAATGCATCATTTTATCTCATTTCCACTACTAAAACCTACTAATAACCAAGGGAAAGGGAGAGAGAGATAACATGAAAGGGAAACCTAAACTAAGGATGGTGATGCACCTAAATTATGGTTGATCCAATCTTTTTAACTCTTAAACACTAATGAGATAAGTAAAAGACCAGATCCAAAGTTCCAAATATATGTCATACATCAATATTTATGCAAAAGTTCACCAAATGATCAAAGATTGAGGGAAATGATGGAGAGGTCTAAGGTAAGACACTAACCAGTCATAGTATCCACATATAGGCTTCAATCAAAAGATGTAAAACACTAAACATGACCTGCATAATAAGATGAACTAGTAACTAGGTGAGATCATGACTTGATAAGGGAGAAACTTCTTACACATATGCAAATCTGACATGTACACACTATACCAGAACAATAAAACCTGAAAGGAGTCTTCTATTCATCTCAAGAGGTTACAAGCTCCATCAAGACCAACCTTATCATTTTTATTGAGCATCCTTAGAGTATCACTATCTTCTTGAAGCTCCAGAACATCAATGGAATTCTCAGATGGAGATTCAACTTGATGTACTATTTCCTCATGAGGATCTACCATCTTAAGCTCTTCAATTTCATTCAAATAGTCATGGTATAACTACTACCAATGGTATTCTCATTAAATAATGCTATATACCTCAATAATTATTCTACGTGAGTTATCCTCATGGCTACCTTCCAAAGAAAGATGAGCCTATAACTAATATATATCAACTACCACAACGTCTTGAGAAAAATCTTGGTTTTGGGTCACTGATATATGATCAGTAGGTTCTTGAGAAACCTCTTGATGAACATCTAAGAATTCTTCCTGTTGGACCTTATCTCTAACCTGCACTTGTTCCTACAACTCATCCTCTTTGACATTATGAAATACTAAGACATGTTCTCCCTTGCCAAGTGGTGTCCCAATGATGACCTCCTACTTTGACTCTGACAATCCATCACTATCAATTATGAGTTCAACATGGATTTCACTACTTACCTCTTTAAGGAGTGGCATAAGATATTCTTAAGATGACTCCAAGAGATATGAGACACATGTGGCACCTCTTTGGTTTAAATACTTGTCTTTGACAGTCATGTCCTCCTCATTATTTTGCATATTGCTCTAGGTTGATTTCCAAGATGGAAATGACCTATATTCTTAAGGAGGGGAGGGAGGGGATTGAGTGATCTTGGATTTGATTTACTGCATGATTTGGTTCCAAGATGGAAAATATAGATTCTCCTTTAGCTTTCTAATTTTGGTTCTCCTCCTCTTTCCTTTTCTTCAACTCCAACTCTCTAATTTGCTTATCAATATTATCTTGGAACATCTCATCTTTAAGGTGGTCAGTGGCTTCATGAAGATAAGTAACATAAGAAGATTCTTGAGGAGGGATGAGAGAGGTTGTCATAGGTTCAGATCCTTCTTTAACTTGGGTTCTCAAATAAAAATTTGTCTCACTTTGCCTGACCCATAACTTCACCTCTTGATCCATCTTGGAACCTTAAAGGACTTCTCAAGAGGTTCTTGAGGAAGGATGGAGTCTTGAACCTCAAATGTAGGTTGTTTAACAACAATCTCCTTCTTTCTTTGATAGCTCTCTTGGATAGATCTCTAAGAAGGGAAGGTCTAAGGAACACAAAGAACTTGGCAAGCTCAAAGTGTCACCTAGAATGATCTCTTAGGGAGGAATGGGTGGCACATAAGAAGGCTGAGGTGGTGTATATGAAGGCACATAAGATTGGTGAGGTTGGATCTACTATTCTTCAAGGACTTTTAGCTTGTCCTCAATGTTTTGAATGTAACCAACTACATCCATCATCTCACTTGTGAGATAGTCCTAGTTTTCTCTCTCGATAAGTGCCCATTATTATTATTTTATTGAAATGACTCTCTCACATGATGAATCAGGTGAGTAGGGACATCTTGGCCATAATACTTTTGTGAGAACAATTCTAGTTCATACTTATCAAATCTCACTAAAGTTTGCTTAAGTGTTGGTATGGATTATTCATGGTAGGGTTAATGAGGAATAATATTATGATGGGATTGCTATCCATAGGAAGGATTAGGGTAGTAATCTTACATATAAAGATCATGAGAAACTTGGCAAGGTTCCTCATAACATTGATATAAATCTTGGTAAGAGTGATAAGACTCATATGGATCATGAAGACCATATTGGGAGTAATGATAAGGAAGTGGATAATAGGAATATTCACCATAGTTATCCATAGCAAATTCATATTTCAAATGAGATGCAAGAACTAATTAGAAAATTTATTGAGACATACCTAGTCTGCTCATAACCAGAAGTTTGATTTGGAGTCATCATTAGTGCTAATGTGCTTGCTTCTAAAAGCTGATAAGAGGAAAGACACACTAAGATATTTACATTCTTTTGGACCTTGGTCCCACCAATCATGCTAGAACTATTAGAAGTCTATATTGCACCCTAGCTAGAAGAAAAAATGTTCAAGTCCTACTTCCAAATCTAGTTCAACATGGGACTGACCCTAGGTTGTGGGTATCTTATAATGGGGTTAGACCTCTAGGGGTTTTAATGAGGCTAGCTCCTCTAATGCATAATTTTAGATCATTACCACTACTAAAACCTACTAATGACTAAGAAAGAAGGAGAGAGAGATAACATGAAAGGGAAACCTAAGGATGGTGATGCACCTAGATTATGGTTGATCCACTCTGCTTGACTCTTAAACACTAATGAGACAAGTAAAAGACTAGACTTAGAGTTCTAAATATTTATCATACATCAGTAATTCATGAAGAAGTTTACCAAATGATAAAACACTAAGGGAAATGATGGAGAGGTCTAATGCAAGACACTAACTAGTCACCGTATCCACATGTGGGCTTTAATCAAAAGATGTAGAACACTAAACATGACCTGCATAACAAGATGAACTAGTAACTAAGTGAGATCATGACTTGACAAGGGAAAGACTTCTACCACATATGCAAATCTAACATGTAAACACTATACTATCATAATGAAACCTAAAAATAGTCTTGTATTCATCTCAAGAGGTTACAAGATCCATCTTGTTAGAGTTTTGTCATGCCCAAGAGAGGGAGTAGAGAAATACAAAGAGGATACATATGGAGCCATTTTTTGGCTAAAAATCCTCTATATATATAAGAAAAGAGAGAGAGATGGGAACAATGCATTAGAAAGTAAAGAAAAGACATAATGTTCAAGAAGTGAGGTGGTAGTTCATTGATTGCTTTTTGTATATGTGATTTGATCAATGAATGGACCTCCTTTTGTCCTAACAGTCCTCAAGCTTCTCTCATTAGTTGAGAGATCCCACTAGAGACAAGGGTTTATTATGCATGATGACAAAGTCTATTTGAGTAGAATCAATGCTCTTAACTACTACTTCAACTACCAACTTGTGACCTTGAGACCCTAGGTCTACTTGATGTGTTCATGAGGATCAAATCCTTGAATCTTGAAATTGACAAGGCCATGCCATAAATGACAATTTTTACTTGCATTATCGATGATGGAGCCACATCAACAGATGAGACCCTTTGCATTAACACACATCTATTCCATTTCCATAGGTCTACTATAGATGGAAAACTAATCTAAGATTATTGGTTTTCCTATAGTCTTTATATTAATATAGATTTATAGACCATATAGCCCCTTTTAATGGATTATAATAGGCCCAAATATACTCATTCTATCTCTATCGAAACCAAGAGTTTGTATATGCATGGACCATTTATTTTTAAAAAGGTGAACACAGTCATAGAATGGACTCTGTATGATACAAAAATATTGAACCAAAGGTCCATATTTATCTCCAATGGTAGTCCTTTAATGTTCCTTATACTTACTAAATCAATGTGTCCCTTTAATGGTGTTAGATTGAGCTTCAATAGAGATTGGGTGATCCTACAAAACCTATTTGCTTCCATAAAAAATGGCTTCTCAACTTCTACCAAAAGTCTTGTGCTCATCTTTATTCTAATTAACTATCGAGATGTGACTCAACTTGTTGAGATATTGACCTTTGCTCACACTGTTGATCTTGATCTGTATGATCAAGTGCCATATATTGATCTTGCCCTTGAATTGTCAACCCTATCCAAGCTTGTGCCATGTGTCAAATGTGTGTTGATTTTTAGGATTGACTATTTGTTTACAACCTCACACACTTATGCCATGTGTCAATTTCTAGAGCTCTTTAACTATTTGAATCATCTCATACCATCGGATTAAGATGTACGATCAAGTAAGGATTATTAGATCTATTGGGGTCCACTATTTAAAAACTAACAACTATTTTATGAGATTAAAATTAATGTCTAAACTTTCATCAAATGATGTTTTCATGACCATCATTGACATTTGTGTGACCATCAACTTTAAGTTTAAAAGGATTTGTTTTGAATGTCTTATTGTGTAGGTCTAACTTTATAAGCTTATAACTTGAGCTAGAAAGCTCATACATGCATGCAAATTTTAAAATATGATCATGGTATGTAGAACTAAAATTATGCATGATCTATTAGCTCATAGGGGATTCCTGAGTGAAGATAAAAATTGCATAAGTAGACTAGTTCATTTGTTTTTAGAATATGTCTTGGTGACGGTTTGTCTCTTAAACTTGCACAACTCATCTTTTGATCATTATTTTGGGGTTTTGATGGATTTTGTGAGATTTTTGCAACCTGGTCCATGCTCTTGAATGCCTGAAACACATGAAAATCTATTGGTTCCCTCTATTTGTATTGATAAACTCATTTCTAAGCCACTTGATCTTTGCTCCATCAGGGACTCAGCCCACCTTTTCTATCCAAGAAAAAAGCTTCATATGTGGGTCAAAAGTGGCCAAAATTTACTTTAATGCACTAAATGGAAGTGTTTGTGAAATTTTTGGCCCATTGGCCTTAGTTAAAAACTTGTAAAACTTGAACAAAACATCTAAGTATAAAAACCTCTAAATTCTTTTTAAGCACCAAATGAGAAGTTCAAGACTTAAACAATTTCAAATTTTTGATTTTCTCCAGCATGTGACCTATAATTTTTAGAGGGTTTATGTCTACCTTGAAGCACAAATATCAATGATAAAATCAAGATTTGAAAACTTGCTCTTAGGTTTCTTTATTTTTATTAAACAGAGATCGATGTCGATCTACAATGACCAATGTTGGTTACAATAAAATTGATGCTGATTACATGTAAACCCATAATTGAAAGACATTTTTTCAAAAAATGTTTGTTAGCTCAAATAAGTATAAAAACTCTAGAAAAATTCTAGATCCTATAACAAAATGATTAGACAAAGAGCATGCAAGTTCTTAAAATGTAGAATAACAACTATGGGTTTCAAGAAAATTCAAAAAATCTACCTTCCTACCATGTTATACCTTTCACATCAATGTTGATTAGGACAAGATTGATGTTGATTAGGGTAAATCGATGTCAGTTACTATGTAAACTGTGTCAATAAAAGCATAAAAACATGGGAAAAATAATGATAAAACTTGATTTTTAGAGATTTTAAGCATTTTTTAGAAGTTCTAAAAGTGCCAAATTAGTTTCCTTGCTTGTATGGAATGTGTGGTCCCACTAGATGTGCCAAGATGTAGAGATGGAATCCATAATGATTTAGTTCAAATATTATTCAAGAAAACTCAAGAAATGTATAAAGAAAATAAATAACTAAGCTAACTCCCTCAATGGGGTTTTGAAAAAGGAAATCAAGAGATATTAAAAAAATATATACATCAAATCTTCCCAAGAGCATCCCTCCTCCAAATACGGATCAAAATGTCATTTCCCCCTTGATTTGGTGCTCAAGTCTTTGTCAATGATGAGTGGCTTACTCTTCCATCATCTCAAGTGCACCAATAAAATTAGGCTCATGATATTTGATCAAATGTATGCCTATAGTAAAGCTATCCTATTGCAAATTAAACATAATAAAACTACACAAAAAGAGCTTGTGAGGAAAATTATACATAATAAGTTTACACTAAAGAAGCTTAAAAATGATGGTCTGGCCCTCATATTTATATATTTTTAGAATTTATCAAAATCAACCATGATTGTCCATCTTGAGATCAAGATGTGTGGCCATGAATCAATTCAATTTTGGAGGCTCAAATCGTAAATACTCTCATTAATATTTGGAAGAAAGGGGCATTAAAGAGGTATGGGAGGCCTTAAGCCTGATATTTGTTCCATTTATTACTTATGTATGCCACTCCACAACTCCACAAATGATGTCATTTGATGATGTAGATATTATAAATTAATTTTTAATTAAAAGATATTCAATAACTTCCATGGATTTTCCACTTAAGCTCTTAATTTAGATTAATTTGCCTAAGTGAGATTAATCAAATTTTATATAATTCTTTGGAAATTGGTTGTCCACTTAATCAAACTAGTTGAATTTTCAAGTTACAAGGTTGTGATTTTATTGGAGTATAATTATAAGAAGATGTTAGGTGAATACATACCAATATCCTATTTAGGACATTATCGACACAAAATAACACATGCATGTATCATTTACTTCTGAATTATAAGAATTCAATGGTTTGGAGTGTATACAATCAGAAATATATCATGTCTATAAATCAATCCTAGATTGGAGAAGATAGAACATACCTACACTTTCTATTGGGGATACACTTATTAAGTGGGAGCATGACCAATATGGGGATCCACTAGAACTGATAAAGGGATCACTTGTCACAAAATATCATGCTAGGAAGGGTTCCAAAGCCTACAATCTAACATAATTGCACAACAACCCTAATGGAGTCCTAAGGTTTAAAGCATTCACTCTATTCTAATAACAAGAAATCAAAACTAATCTAGTGCACACCAAAGCTTGTGGCACAAAGTGGGGGTTATAAATAATAAAACAACTAAACTAAACATGTATTAGAAGACATATACTCATGTCAATGTCTATGAAATCCTAATACATGGGAGAAAAATACAAATTCATTATCTATCTACTCTTACAAAGGAGAAATAAACTTAAGACTACTTACCTTTGAAGACGAACCCACTGAGCCTCAATCTCTCCATTGGCCAAGGTGCTTCGAAAGAGATTATTATGGTATGTAAGGATAACCAAGATATATCAACTCTAGGCTACACAACCTATCTAAGCATCCAACAGACTTTTCCACAAGACAAGATCCATATCTCCAAAGAAAGTATGGAACCCTAAGCTTTATTCCCCAAGTAGAATGGTCAATAAGCAGATTTTTGCTCACACTTATTTGCTAATAATTATTCTCTTATGAAATGGTCAGAAATGAGATTATATATATATATATATATAGGCAAAACTTGCCCTAAATCCTCCCAAGAATGTCAGCTGTAAAGGGTCAACCTAGTCAACCTAGTGTGTTTCTAGGGATAAATCACTAGGTTTGGGTTAGGTCAGTTGAAAGCATAACAAACTAAGAAGGTGAAAAATACCCCTAAACTATACTAGGTCAACCCAATCAACCCAATATAGTCTACTACCCAAAAGGGTGTTAAGGTAAGAAAAAGATGATGGAAAGAAGAAAAAGACTAGGGGAGGTAGGCATGAGAAGAACAAGCTTAGGGTAAATGGTTTTAGGAGACAAGTGTGTAGATGATAAGTGGAAAAAGGAACAACAATCTTACAAAACACCAATGGTCTATCCACCTCTTTCCCAGTGAACCCATTAAGGCATGCACTCAGAGAGATTGAGACTCGATAGGTTTTTGCAAGATACAAAGTGTCAGTAATGAATAAAAAAATGAAAATATTATGTGTATACATATGCCCCACTCAAAGCTCATCATGTGTCATGTAAGTGTAACATGAGATGGCGCTATGAGATAAAACATGATAACACACAACACTGATACTAAGTAAAGTGCAATAAGTAGAAAATAAGATAAATCAAAGGACTAAATTGAAAAACACATACCTTTAACTTACATTCATGCTGTAGATAAAGATGTAGTCTGCAAAAAATGTGAAGGTGTCTAATGTAGAGAACACTATATGAACCTATAGATGTTAGTGTAAAAAATATCCAAAAATAATTTTTTTTAGAATATAGGCATATGATAGTGGAAACTATTCTCTACGTCATCACAAATCTAATGCATTTTATGGTTTGCAAAATGGATGAGTAGAAACAAAGATTTAAGCAAAATAAGGAATCTACAAGATAATACTTGAAGAATTTGCATTTTTAAAAGTGTTTCAAAATAGGGGAAAAGATAAATCATTTGTTATTTTGACTTGTGAAGGAGAGAAAAGAGAGATCTGGAGAGAAAACAAGCTAGGATGGTAAGGAGACGACATGCTAGATAAGGAGAGGCTCCAGAGGTGGCAACATGTGTACTATAGGTATGCAACTAAGAATCTCAAACTAGTTGATGAAATTTATATTAAATTAAGTGAATTTTCAATAATTTTGAATTTTAAGCATTTTTAGATATCAATATGGAACAAAATCATATTATAAGAGTAGTAAATAGGAAGACAAGAAATGGGTTTAGAGGGTTTAGGCAAAAAGTAAGAAAATTGTAATTTTTTTGGAAAATGCAAGGGGTCGATAGGAAAAAAGAACTAGGTTGACCTAGTAGGCTAGAAAATAAGTAGAATCCACAGTGCCAACTTAGTAGGTATGGGTTAACCCTATATTATTTGCATGCTAAAGGCCTATTTTAGAGTTGTCAAGTAGTTTGAAAGGTCCAAAATGGAAACTCAGTACTAGGGAGAAGAAAATAAAGGTGGTTGACTTAGATTTTGAGTCAACTAGGTGAAAAGATAGGAAAATTATGGTCAAACTAGTTTGACCAAAGAGCTAGAATGATACACAAAAGCATGCCAAAGGTCAAAAAAGAGTTACAATGGCCTGAAATGACCAAGTAAGGTCAAGAAGGATCAAGAAGGCTAAAAGTAAACTAGAGAGAATGAAATAAAGTAATTTAGGCTTGTTTTTTACTTTAAAAATGTAAAAGAATGTATTATGACTATGCATGACATAGAGGAATTGATAAATCCTTTGTTGTTTCTTGGGTGTAGGGACTATGGATATTTTAAAGACTATTTTTGGTGGAGAGAGACACATCTAGTGGTATGGGTGCTAGGGCAGATGGGCTTACCTCATCTAAAAACACTGATACTGATGCCCAAGTAGTGGGCTCGACATGTGAGGGAGCTATGGGGGAGGAGATGACTAGGGCCACTAGTAATGAGGCCAACACTAAGGCCACATCAAGAGTAACCATAGACTAGTTAGGCATGATAAGGAGATAAATAGGAGGAGAGGGATGCAAAGGTAGAGATACTTAATGTACCACCACCAACATCATAGTGGGATGAGTAGTGGCTACTGAGGACATGGCATCGATGGAGGTCAGAGGCAAAGGAGAGAGTAGAGACTATACCATATTGGATGACCCCATAGGTGAGCTAGAGGAGATGATAGAAATACCACATAAATGTAAGATGAGACTGACACAATCCATGATAACTAGATTTGAGCTGAGGAGATGGTCTATAGAGGAGGGCTAGGAGGCTACATAGATAGGGAGACTATGTTAGGTAGTCAGGTAGATGGCAAGACCATACTAGTTGAGACATAAAATTGTAAAAAGAGATGGTTAATATTATTGCTTATATTTGTTTAGATAGATAGATAGATATTTGGAGATATAAAAGTGATCTAATATCCATCTTGTGTGATTTTACAGGTGTAGGTGAGGATGAGGAGGAGAGATGGGGGTCCCTGGTGAGGGGAGAACTCCATGACATCCTAAATGTTTCTATGTAGCCATACAATCCCATGACACTAGAGGATTCAAGTGTACCATCTACCCTAGCTCAGATGAGCTGGTTTAGATTAATTAAAGAGGTAACAAGGCAAATATAGGCACAAAGAGAGAAAGTATGTAGCCACCAGCAGTGATGGATGCAGGGGAGCTACAGGTATGGTAGGCCCTAACATATGAGATAGCTATGCATCTAGATATAGTAGTGTAGATGATAGAGATCCAGACCAAGTTGATGGAGTCACAGATGTGGGTAACACACCTATAGGGATAGGTAGAGGGATTAAGATCTTAGATGACCTCCTTATAACATACCATTCAGAGGAGTCAGACCGAGGCCTCAGTAGGAAACATGGATAGGCCATGAGATATATAAGATGGGACCCAACCATAGGGATGGATCATTATAAATGGTTGTATTTGTTGCATCAAACTTATGATATATATATATATATATATATATATATATATATATATATATATATATATATATCATTCTTGGCATATTGTTATTGGATGTGTAAGTTATCATTATGAATTATTTTGGTTGTTGATTATGGTTGAAGCTATGGATGCTTAGGATATATTTCTTTCTAGTACATGTATTTAGCTTTGTTGTATATGCAATAGGAAATATATGAGATGTGATTTCTTTTCTATCATTATGAAAGACACATGCATGGTTAAAAAGAAATAGGTGAAAAGACTTGGAAAAATATAATCAATCAAGAAAATGTAATACACATTATTTCAAGATGGGAGATGTGTAATAACAATAAGTGACTAAGTATAAATAACCAATAAATGGCAAAACAGGATGGTAAAAAGGAATTTATTTTTAAACCAATATGAAATATTTTTGCACCGAATTAAAATAAGTAAAATCATACTAATATCGCATGGGGAAGTATGACAAATAAAGTAATAAAATGGAAGGTATGTAAAAGGTCAAAAATGGTAATAAAAAATAAATTAATTAAGTCAATCAATCATACTAAATCATACTAGGAAGTATAAAAGAAAAATAAAATTGCAAAATATTGGTATTAAGTTGGTCATACTAATTCAAGATGGAAAGTATGAAAAATTCAAAAAATGGTTGAAATCTTACACACACTTGGAAAATAAGAAGATAAAATGTGAAATAAAAATTAAATAAGCATAAAACATACTAAATCAAGATGGCAAGCATGTAAAATGATGTGTATCTTCATAATCAATCAAATCTTCTCTGAAATTTGACACATGTAATTTGAATGGTGATTTGGGTATTGGAAAATTTTGTGAGGAGGGTTGGGTCCTATCCAAGGTGTTACACAAAAAACTCAACAAAAATAATACCATGGGGGTGAAATAAATAAGAATAATAAGGTAATCAAGGATATGGGTAATAGGAAGGAAGAGATGGTAATTTGTGAGGATGGTCGGGTCCTATCTGTGGTCTTACAAAGTAACTCATAAATGAAATCCCAAGGGGAGTGATCAGTAGATAAGATAATATTTATCAAGAGGAAATATAAGGGATATAAGGAGTGAAAAAGGGAGTGTAAAGTTCAAGACTTAGGCATCTTATGAGAAGACCTTAGGAGGCAAGACACATACTAAGAATATGGGAAAACACTAAGTAACTAGTGGTTGTATATGTATAAAGGAAACTTGTTCACTATAGACACAAAGATTTGTAGTTAGATTGGTACAAGGATAATTTAAATGGACCTATCTTCCCATGATGTGTTCCCCATTCTTCAAGACCCTTTACAGAGCTATCGATCTATTATGAAGATTGGGTACGCGCATGAAAAAGTAGGTAGTACTAAAATATTTTTAATTCTCCTCTTCTAATCTACTTGCCGACCATACCCCAAAGGACCTCAGTGCTATAGTGAGGCCAACTGTGGAGTTTGAGCTTTGACTAGATGAATGAGATGTGCTTTGAATCACATCTTTTAGTATGATTTGACTTTTAAGAATAATTTTTGCCTTTTGATATCATTACCTTTTATTTAATTCATTTGGATTTTAATATTCTTTTTAAGGATTTTTAATATTCCTCCATAAAAATTTAAAATGACCAATCATGAGAGAGATAGTGATATACATGAATGAACTGTAGGCTAAGGCTAAAGGAAGCTACATAACCAAAGACAAAGACTAACTAGGACACTTAGGCTTGAAAATGAACTAGCATGTGATCTCAAGTCTCAACCATGTATATTCTTAGTTTTCAGATAAAAGAAGTGGGAAAATAGAAATCCAAAGTGGATTGATAAAAGGATATAGTAATGAGATAGATTGTTTGCTTATTGATCACATGGTATAGGGAGATAATAACCAATGGGAACAGGGTAGGTATAACCAAATCACCATGACAAATTATCTATGAAAAATAAGGACAAGAAAGCAAAAAAATCATAAAGATACAAGCAAGAGAGTTTTGATAAAAACTTAAGGGAAAAGGGAAGGGAAAGTAATGATAAAGAAAAGATAATCATATGCAAAATATAAAAGATAAGCAAGATATAATACAACAAGTAGGAAATTATGATATAAGATAAGCAAAAATTTGACATAATATAAAATGATATAACATATAGAAATGAGGTTGGAGCACATGTACAATTAAAAATTAATGTGAAATCACCATGCATGTGCTCATAAATATTGGTAAATTTGTCCACACACATTATCCAATACATCAGATAAGTCTTTATGAAGATGTAGTCAAACTGATGCTAAGGTTTCATCAATCTTCAATAAATATTGGGAAAATAATTCTTTTATTATATATTTAATTAAAAAAGTAGGAATTATCAAAGGATCATGCTAAGGAGGAAAATTAGGTAAAGACTAGTAATGAGAATGCATGGGAGCAAGATCTATGGGAGAAGAAGGAATCACCGATGGAGAAGGATCCACAGGTGAAGGACTCATAGGTGGAGAAGGATCCATAGGTGAAGGGATCATAGGTGGAGGAACTAAATATAGTGAAGGGACCACAAGAGGTGATGGAACCATTGGAGGTGGAGCCATGGGAGAAGAAGGAGAAGACTTCTTGTAGGAATGACCTATGGGAGGAATAGAAGAAGGTTTGAGAATGGCTATAAGGTAATCTTTGAGATGTTATTATAGGATGTGACAATGATCAGTGTGATGGGTGTCACATAGATGCCATATATATTATACCTTACCATACTTGGGAAAATATTTATGAAGTACCTTCGAGGGAGGTATGGCTTTGTTTGATGATGGGGAAGAAGGATGCAAGGTATCAAGATATTGGCACAACATACAACAATGGGTGGAAGAATGGTTATCTATCCCATAGAAGCAACATATATACTTATGAGTGGTTTTATTAGAATCACTCATGGAAGGAGGTAAAATAGGAGTGGAAGAAGTCAGATAACACTCATCAGCTCATTTGGTGGGCAAAGGAGCCATCTTAGGCAAAGGAAGTAAACCATCACCAATGAAGGGTGATGATGAGATAGGAATAGAACTTGGATCAACAAAAAGAGAAATAGAATCAGTAACATGGATATGCTTAGAAATAGTAGGAGTAGGAACAAGATTAACTATAATAGAAGTGAGAAGAGGCTCAACTATAGGAGGCTCTACTGATGGAGGAGTAAAATCTAGAGAGGGTTTAATGAGAGTTGCACTAACCTTAGGGGTAAACCAACTACGAGGGTCAAGGTACCTAGGAAAATGGTAAGGCCCGAGCATAGAATGATCTATGAGCATAGTTAAAATATCAAGAGTAATAATCTTGAAGACACCATGATCTTGGAATTATTCAAAATTACAAGGGTTAGTGTCACCTTGAATCTTATATATGGCTCCATTGTGAGGGAATTTAATGCATTGACAAGTAGAGGAAGTGATGGTTCTCATGTGGTGAGTCCATAGCCTATCAAATAAGATGATATAATAAAGGGGGAAGTTAAATATCATCACATTTACATGAACAGTGATAGGTGGGATGGTAATCAAAAGCCTCACACAACCTAGAGGATACATTTCCCTTCTATCATATCCTTGGCATGTGCTGCATGTAGACTTAAGTTTATAATTGAAATACCCAAGAGTCTTAATGAAATCAAGAGAATCAACATAGGTGTTGGAACCCTCATCAATAAATGCATGCTTAACTTGGATATCGCTGTTTTAGATGCTAATAAATAAGGGAGGATCATCTACATGAAGCATAATCTCATTGAGAATCATATATGCAATAGGAAATTTTAGAGAAAGAGATGTGTCTATGGTTTCATCAACATTGCTAGACATCTATTCACATTGTTATAAAATACTATCTTTAGAACCAGATAAAGCTACCTCCCATCCTACGAGGGGAAGATGAGGGACATTCATCTCAAATAAGAGCTACATGAGGTGGTTTCTATGATGTGGGGAAGTCCTCATAAGTTCAAAGAATATAATTTGGGATGGGCAATTAGTGAGATCCACAATGGGATCCCACTCATTTTAGCCCATAAGAAGGTTGTTACATAAAGGTGCATAATGGTTAAGGAGGTCCTTGGAAGGAGGAGCCGAAGTACATTGGATTTTTTTTTGATAAGAAGAAGAAGAAGGTTTGGAATAAGGTAGTAAATCATGTTTAAATGATGAAGTAGTTGGTTTAAGTTGATTTTGAGAATTAGAAGAAGTGTTAGTAGAAGCTTGATTATCATTACCAATGGAAGATGATGGAAAAGTGGTAGAAATAGAATGGGATATGTTATCCAAGGAGGAATAAAAAATTGGATTGTCAAAATTAATAAGATATTCTTTCCCTAACTCATTTAAATGAGTTGGAGAAGAATCCTAGATAACACAATATTTCTTATGAGAAGGATTGTAGATAGGTTGGGAATCAATGAAATCCACCACCCTTCACATATTAGTCATGATAGCCATATTATCTTTAGAAGTTGGTTCAACAAGACTTTCTACATTATTAGTGGAAGGGGTGGGCTTGTCTTGAGTTTTTTGGGATAGTTTGATAATTAGATAAAGGATATTTATAGATAGCCAAATGATCATTTTCTCAATTCAAGGCTTGATTTTTGTCATTTAATTTATAGTCCTTGACATCCATCTCATAAGCTTGTTGATGCTTACAGATAATGGAATCATGATTGGAATTAGGTCAAAGAAGAAAATCCATAGCTGAATTATGAAGTTATCTAATGGTCTCATGAGAATGACCACAACTAGAATGAAACCAACAAAACTTGTTAGAATCATACCAAGATTTCATAGGATGAGTAAGGCCAAGTTCTCATGGAAGAGGCTTGGGTAGACACGTAAGCAATTCAATTGAGGATAGAGGTTTGTGAACATTGATGTTATTGGGTGAAGAGAAATGAGGATTAGTATATTGTTGAGAAGGACCTAGTTTCGAAGAAGGGTTAGGAATGACATCTTGAACATTGTAAATGTTGTCATAAGAATTGATAACATCATCATTAGTGATATTGTAGTTTTTATTCTTATGTAATAAATGAAGACCCATAGAAGGATGGGGTGGCTCGCATTGATGAATTAGGAAATATTATTTTTTAGCTTCATCAATACCCTCCAAAGTACATGGAGAGAGTGTGTGGACTTGATATTGAAGCTTAGGAAAGAGAACATTTGTAAAGAGATGAAAAAGGTTGTCATCCACCATGTTATGCTCACATTTGTTTGACAAAGTCTTCCATTGCTTAACAAAGGCTTGAGTAGTTTCATTCTCATGTTGTTTACAGTTAATGAAATGGGCCAAAGTGTTTTTAGGAAAATCATTAGTTTGGAATTCTTGAACTAAATCATTTACTAAGTCCTCTAAATTAGAAATGGAATGAGCTATAAGTTGATTTTACCAATCCAAGGCATCATCTATGAGAATTTTGGATAGGATATTGGTAGCGACAAAGGTGTTTAATTTGACCCAATACTTGTGAAGATTTACAAATGTTTTAAGGTGAAGGGTAGGATCGGTTGACCCATTAGAAGAAATTGTAGGTGTTATACCTCCTATATCAATGTTGGTAATTTGAGAGTGAGAGGTTCATTTTGTAGACGCTTGATGGTTTTATTGACTAAAGGAGGTTGAAGAATGAGATTGCCTTGAGAATATCGAAGAGGAGGAAGGGGAACATTTTGGTTATGTGTGCCCCAAGCCATTGGTTGTGGATGAGATTATATATTAAGAAGAGGTGGTTTTGCATTCTCATCATTTGATTTGTATTATGACTTTGAAAGGTATTCATTTGATTGAGAGTTTTTAATAAAAGTTGGTGTGTTTGATTAACATTAGAAGCATTATAATTTTTATTTGTGTTAGCATTAGTGGCTTGGGTACCACTATTAGTGTTAATATGAGCTTCAGAAGCATTGTGAGAATTTGAGGCACTAGTGGAAAAATTTACTTATGGAGCAAAAGATGGACTAGTGAATTATTGAGAGGAAGAAGTACTAGAAGCATGATTGCCTTGGGTAGCCAACAATGAACTAGTGGAAGGATAAAGGATAGTGGAATTTATGAAAGGACCACTAAATGTAGAACCCACCATGTTAGTGGATATATTAGGCATGGAGGTAGAAGATGTTAGAGAAGAAAATTTCATGGCATAAGGAGTTCAAATTGAAGGAAGAGGTTGAGAACCAAAGAAAGTGGTACCTCTAAATATCATTGAGAATTTAGGAGTAGGTTAATGAGGCTCTTTGGTTTGACCACTAATCATGAGGTTATATGTGGTAGAAGTGTCCTTTCCTCTATGCTGAGGAAGTTCAAAAATAATGAAAAGCATTTTAGGAGTATACTCTAACTTAGGTTGATATTCTAAGAAAAGAGGAAGGATCTGCTACAAATAGGTATTAGGAGGGGTCCCATAGTCTATTGTGTGAGTGGAAATATGAATATTACTAGCATCCAAAAGAGAATCCCTAATCTATCTATTGGAGACCTTATTAGGATTGGTAAAATTCATCATGTGTTTTGACTATAACTCAGTGTCATTATCCAATAGAAAGTCCATGATGAAGGAAAAAAAGAGGGATGACAAAGTAAAGGATAAAGAGGTGATTGAAAAAATATAGGGTCAACTTGGTAGACTTAGTATAGAAATAGGGACTGTATAACTATATATGGTCGATTGGGTCGATCCAGTATAGTCTACAAAAGGCAAAAAAGCTACTAGGTTGACTAGATCAATGTAGTACAATAGATAGGGAATTAAGAAGCCTAAATCATATTACAAAAATGAAACAAGATAAGTTTTACAAGTAGTGAAAATCATTAAATTTTGAAAGGAAACAAACATCTAATTGGATTAATGCTAGCCAATCCAATTAAAACACACAAAGTAAAACCTTACACTAACACTGGCTAATGCAAGATTTTGCATACATAATTGAACAAAGAGAAAACAAACTTGTAAATAAAAGCTAACTAATTGGTCAACTAGATTGTTTACTAGATTATGAAGAATATGATTGGAAGTTGGTTATAAGAAATGTAGTAGATAACAATCTAAATATGGTTTTAGGTAGTTTGGGTTGAAAGGGACTATAGTGGAAATGATAAAATATTGGTATTGGGTCCTACCCCCTCACTTAATACACTAAAACAATAAGGGTAATAGGTGCTTAGCTAGAATATACCTTAACCATACTTTATACTTGATTAGAGCATCAAGTCAACTTTCCCCTTGGTGATGAAATCCAAGTAGGTTGGTTTATGGTAGACAAAATGTTAAAGTGATAATTTATGTTTTTGTGATTTGGTTATGTGTGCATAGAATAGAAATAGTGAAACTAAGTGATTAATTAAAACCCCCCTAATTAGACTATGTGAACTATTATAAGCATGCAAACAATAAGAAAAGAAATGTGTGAGTTAATTACTAATATATATGAGGTTAATTCCAATTTAAAACAAGGTATATTGTTGACACTATATGCACAAAATATAGAAAAGGGTCAAACCTACACTGTGGAAGCAAAGTCTAAAAATAAATTGGGTTGGTAGTGTTGATCTAGTTATTTTAGATAGCACACAGAACATAGAACTAGGTCAACAACACATAGAACATATAACTAGGTCAACAGTGTCGATCCAGTTGACTATGAAAGGGTAGTTTTAAAGAATAAAAAATAAAAAATGAAAGATTAAAAACAAAGAAATAAAGAGGTAGAAAGGAGCCTTAGTGGATCAGATATGCAATGAAGGAAGATTTATAATGAAGAACCTTGAGGTATGATTGAAAAACTTGTAAGCTAGGCTGACATAATCGATCAAGCTATATAGGAACCTGCTAAAAAGTGATAAAACTATAAGGGGTTGACTGGGTCAACCTAGTAGGTTGAACTAGATGTTTGAAAGGATGGAAACCTATATTGGGTTGATTGGGTTGTTCTAGTTGCCTAATCCTAGAAACTTGCACATAGAGAAAAATAATTGGGTCAATAGAATCAATCAAATATGTCAAAATATATGATAAAAAATGATGATAAAAAGAATGACTAAAAGATTGAATAGTGAAAGAAATCTTACAAGGGTTAGTTTCACATTGGGTTCACAAAAATGTATGTAATCATAAATGCATCATGTCTATAAATTAATCATGGCTCATAGAAGATAAAGCATACCTACATTTTTGATTGGGGATACACTTGTTAAGTGTAAGCATGATGAATATGGGAATCTACTAAACCTGATTAGGGGATCACTTGTCACAACATATCATGCTAGGAAGAGTTCCAAAGCCTACAATCCAACAGAATCACACAACAACCCTAATGTAGTTCTAAGGTTTAAAGCATTTACTTTATTATAATAATAAGAATGTAAAACTAATCTAGTGCACACCAAAGCTTATGGCACAAAGTGGGGGTGAGAAATAATTAAGCAACTAAACTAAACATGTATTAGAAGACATATATTCACATCAATGTATACCGAATCTTAATATATGGGAGAAGAATACAAATACATTATCTATCTACTCTTACAAAGGAGAAATAAAGTTAGGAATATTTACCTTTGAAGATGAATCCATCGAGCCTCAATCTTTCCCTTGGACAATGTGATTCATAAGAGATTGTTGTGGTATGTAAGGATAACCAAGATAAATCAAATCTAGTCTACACAACCTATCTAAGCATCTAAAAGACTTCTCCATAAGATAAGATCCATATCTCTAAGGAAAGTATAGAACCCTAAGATTTATTCTTCAAGTAGAATGGTTAATAAGTAGATGTTCAATCACACTTATTCACTAATAATTATTCTCTTATGAAATGGTGGGAAATGTTCTTGTATATATAGGAGGATCTTTCCCTAAATCCTCCTAGGAACACTAGCTATACAAGGTCGACCTAGTTGACCCAGTTTGTTTTTGAGGACAAATCACTAGGTTTGAATTGGGTTGGCTGGAATGTTAACAAGTCAAGAAAGTGAAAAATACCCCTAGATTATACTAGGTCAACCCACTCAACCCAGAACAAAAAACTGGAGGAGGTAAGACTGAAGAAAATGCTTAGGGCAAATAGTTTTAGGAGACAAGTGTGTAGATGGAAAGTGGTAAAAGGAAAAACAATCTTATGAAGAACCAATGGTCTACCCACCCATTTCCTGATGCACCCCTTAAATCATGCACTCAGAGAGATTAAGACTCAAAAGGTTCTTGTAAGATACAAAGTGTCAGTAATCTATAAAAGTTTGAAAATATTATGTGTATACATAGAGTATCAAATTACATTTTCATCATTTTGACTCGAAATGATTTGAGAAAATTTAATAATCACATAAAATGCATTGCCCCAGTCAGGGATACATTCACCTAATTCAACACTTGTATATGATAAGCTCAAACCATTTAGTGAATTTAAGTGATTTTGGCCCAAATTGTGCATTTGAGTGAATTTCGAGTAAGATTGATAATTTCAACAAAATTGGTGTTAGGAATTGGATGTTTACATATAGTGTAGCTAATTTGGCCTTAGGATGGAGTTATATCTCACCTCTAATATTTTTTCATGTGGGAGTATCAGGTTACATGCTTTTTTGTGTGTTTTCTTCTCCTTATTCTTCTTGAAATTTAACATTTTTTCCATCTTTGCTTTGTAGCTCAGCCTCTTTTTGAATTTTTTATTATTCACGTAGGGTATTTTACCCCCCACATACACTTTTATTCCTTCTCTTTATCATGAGAGGATAACCTAAGAACTCATGCTGGTCTTATTCTTATTGTGCAACCCTTTTTCTTTTCTAATGGAAGATTACCTTTTATTTCTTGTTCTTACTTCCACTTACACTATAATGTGCTCTTTTTTTGGTGGTTTGATATATAGTTATTTCATTGGTATTTATTTTGGTGGGTATAAGTTCATAAGTTAACTTACACTTAATCCCATTGATAATTTCAACTAACATGAGTCATATCATAACATTGTCATATTCTAAACCCTCAGCTTTAGAGGCTATCTCTTTGCTAGTGTATTTAAATTTAAACATCATGAGGATGTCTTCATCAAGTTGACCACACTCAAACTTGGAACCTACTATCCATTGTCTTTTGTTTAAATATCTTTCTACATACTTGCTCATGATCCCATATGACAACTTGAACTGCATGGTCATATTTTATTCATCCTTCGTCTTCACTCTCATGGGAGTATGATGGATCATTACCAAAAAATATCCAAATCATTTATAAGTTTAGACATCACCTTAACTATGTACCAATTGTCCCCTATCAATGTATTTAATGGCTAAAGCCACATGTCCATCTTATTTTTTTAAGTCAGAATCATTTAGACATGACATGAATGGGTTTTATATCTTCATGTGTACGAGTCATTCTAAATTAGATAAATGAATGGTGCATCTAGAAACCCATTGGAAATATTGATTTTATCACACAACAAAATTATAAGTATTTCCCCCCCATATAAACACACCACCATTGTGTTTACCCTTAGAATTAATTAGTAAAGGAAATTAACTCTAAAGTAATGTAAACTTAAAATCTGATCTTGGAAGATAAATAAGACAAACTACTATAAAAATATAATGATATACAAAATTTATAGAAGTTGTAAATTGTTAAAAATGGGAACTAGGGTTAGAAACATGTCCTTACAAAATTATTTATTCAAACTGTGTTATTGATTCACTGACTATGACTATTTGAAATTGATTATAAAAACCTACAAACACAATGATAATTTTAAACAATGCTTCACTTTATTTTGAGATAAGTGCATAGTATCCAGATAGGGTCACAATGCATAATTGTTGACTAGTGTAACTCTATATATGTTGATTGTGTGAAAAATATAAAATTATTGATTGGATCGCCTCTATCTATGTATTATATGATTATGTATAGATCTTATTTGGATGGGTGAATCACCTACAAAATAAAAACCCTAACCTATACAAAGACAAATACAAGATCAAATTCTTAGGGGAAAAAAGTGGGGAAGTGCGATATGGCTGAGATATCATTAGAAAACCCCTCATTGACTAAGTGTTGCCTACATAGTCTAAATGGACCTCATGCTGATGTAGTTCTCCCTTTAGGGAAGATCATATGAATAAAATTAGTAAATTTAATTAGAATTATTGATAAAATATGGTCTCAACCTAAAAGAAAATAATGTTAACTTAGCCAAAGACTATATTACTACAATAAAATTATAGTAGGGCTCTTTGCTAAATAGATATATAATTTTGAAATTGATTTTGTATGAGATTGATAAATAGAATAACTAAGAATTTTAATTGAGACACTTGATGTGTGGTTATAGGATAATATTTGAATTATTTTTGATAACAAACCTATTTTCACATGAAAGAAATCCATTAGGAAGAGTGTCATTTATGAAAACTAGCTATTAGAGAACAAAGGATAAGTTTGCACTAGTGGACAAGTGCACATACGTCCCTATTTGCCTAGTGCACACATATATAAAGTGGACAAAAGCTTATGAAAAGAAAATGATAGTGAAGTATCTACTAATTAGTGATGAATAATAATGAATTAGGGAAGTCTGGAAGAAGATCTTAGTAAATTTAAGACTTTAAATGCTTTCATATGGTAAATGGTTATAATAATCAAAGTTGGCCAAGCAAGGTAAATATGTTAAGGACTAGCATTATGTAGATGACATTTATGGGTTATATATTACCTCAGTCTTAGACACTTGGTAAACTTAGACCTTTTGTTGTACCTCTTAGTTTTTGAACTTTCCTAATTTTGTAAGTCTCACATATACTCTATCTTGTGACCCTTGGCCTATATATCTCAGTATGAATAACCTTATGTTGATGACTCAGGGCTTCTATCTTTCCCACAATGCTTAAAATGCACTTATCTTCCATTTCTATAAGTTCTAAACTTGTATCTACTTTCTTACTCCTTGAACACTAACATTTGTGATAGACATTAATGTTAATGTTAGTGTCCTAATCCGATGTAAGTATCTAGTACCCTAAATTCATCTAGTTTTTAAAATGAAATGTAACCTAATGGTCAGCCTAAGTGATTTAATGTAAGTTAATTGTCCAAATGGATTGATATAAATACAAGATCAACTCTCATTCATTCCTCACCTAGTAAAAAGACCAAAGATACCAAGACAAATTATCAAAGACACTCTATTAAACATTCAATTAAATGAATCTTCCCTATTTCCATATAAGTCATAGGTACAACACATCTAAAAGTTTGAAGTACAAAAGGATCACCCCAAGAGGTTGATTTTCTAAGTTATAAGTTAGGTCACTATTGTAATTGCTTTGCACATACTATATATTTCACACACGAGCTAACATATAAGCGATAACTACATCAGTCTGAATCCACTTCAGAGTATTGGCTTTGTAGGCAATGCTCACTGATAGAGGGATCTTTGAGGTGATATCGACACCATGTGCTCATTAACCAAATTTTCCCCAAGATCATAATAAATGTGAAGAATTAGGGTTTTGGAAATTCATGAGGAATGACAGTCCATGATCTAGATCTAAATGTACTAAAGTGAAAGCAAAGTCAAACCCAAAAGCATTCAAGTGGTTGAATCCTTTTCCATAAGGTATGTCATTCAAGACACTTACATTAAACCCAAAAAATAGCATTGATGTAACTACCTCAGGATGACACTAGTGTCTAGGGCTCTAAAAGTATCAGATATATAGCTTGATGACTATTCTAGAATCTCCTTCTAGCTTAATTTTTACTTGTTCTAGATCTATCACTTTGTTAGCATAATAACCAACTAACTATATTAATTCTTTATCATTTCTATTCATACCTTAGTTGTACTTTCTATATTTAGCTTATTCTCAACATAAGAAATTTAGAGTATGTTTATATATGAGTTTAACACCCAATTAGCTTGATGTACCTTTGATTATCACCCTTGTGCATTATAATTTATATATTATTAACCTTATATACAACCCAAGTGTAGTATCCCTACATCCATTTTAGAATTAAAAATTTGGTGAACCTGATGTGAGTTTGTTAAACCAAAACCCTAGTTTGCATATTATGGCTTTCATATTCTTCAAAAGTTCATTTCATATTTTTATATCTTATTTTTAGATTTGATTTCTCTCTTACTTATATGGGCATAACTTAGGAATGTTTAGTTATATTATTGTTCTGGCCTTAATGGTTGTGTGTTTCATAATTGTCTTAAACATTACAACCCTTAATACATCACTATTATAATGCCATGCATTAAATATCCATTATGATCATTAATTTAATCCACCTAATGATCAATGTATTGCATATGAGGACCTAGAAGAACACAAAAAACATGATAAAATATCTTTTGCTTAAAACTATGATAATTAAAAATCCAATGATGCAAATGTAAATGTAAATGTCTAAGGTACTGATAATGATATTTCTAATTTTGGGTATGACTACGATTACATCCCTCTTGGCTATGACATTTTTCCTATTTCTTTGTTTTATGATGATGAAGAGTTAACATATAAACAAATTGGTAACATTCATAATGTTTAAAAACAAAATATAACATGCATACCTTCTTTAGTTACTTCATAAAGTGAGTGTGTTTCCTCCCCTTCCAATAATGCAAATATTGAAGAAATTGAATTTTCTTCCCTTATCTCTCACGATGAAAAAATTGATGAAATAAAGTGTATGCTTTTATTCTCCAAGTAATATATATTTTTGACTAGGTAAAAGACCTAGTTTTAAAAGGACTAGAAACCAAAGTATAAGCAAAGTGAGGTGAAATAAAACAAGCCCCATGGGCTGAGAAGCCAAAAACTAGAGCATCAAAATAGTAAGCTATCATAGTGGAAGACAAAAAACACAAAAATTAAAAAAGAAATTACTCTAAGAGAGAAGAACCCTTTGTGAGTACCTTAACTACCTCAGTCTTCTTCACCTACTTTTTTTAGTTTGTTCTTGGTGATTCTAGACTAGGTTCTATTTCTCAGACCTTCAACATCCTTTTTTGGCATTATCATCTTGGATTTCTTTGTCAGAATTTCCTTTTTTGGTGTCTTCTTAGAGGGATATTTGAGGGGAATATTTAGGGAAAGAATATCTATCATCTTGATGACCTAATTTTAGGGAGTGACTTCGGCCTTAGCTGAGTGTGGAAAGGATTAAATCATTTTAGAGGCTTCTTTATTAATGGAATTCCACTCTTGAAGCAATCTCATCAGGCCCATCCCCACCTCATGTAATTTATTTTTGAACTCTTCCAGTTATTTCTTATTGATTATTATCACCTTTGATAGGGGTGCCTTACCTTTACCCATTAGCTCTATAGAGTTCCCTTCCTCCAACACGAGGTTTTGGCTTGATAACAATGAGTTTTAGGGGAAGATCCTTGGTAGATATCTTATAGAAAGGGCTTATGGGGGAAAAGTTGGGTAATGGTTAGTGGTAATATTAGGTAGGGTCTTCTTTATGGGAGTCATCCTCTGTGGAAGGCCCTATCGATAGAACTTAATTACTATGAAGGGTCTCACCATGTTTCACCAACAAAAGTATTAGGCCTTGGTCAATGATGGTGTTGGCTTCATTTATTTGGAAAGTGAGTGCTATAAACCCTAGGGATTTAAGTAAGAAGTATGGTAGAATAATTTTTAAACCTTAAAAGTGATTCAATAGAAGGAAATGATGTAAAAATATGAGTGTATAATTACCTTCCAGGGTGATATACTTCATAATATGTAAACATATCTCTAGATAATATCACATAAGGTTCATGTGTGAGAAACCCTTTTTATAATTTTTGATGATCTCATTGGTCTTGAAGAACCTCTGCATGAGTTCTAACTTATTTGATTAATATTTGAAAGCTTTTACCCTTTCATAGGACATTCTAGTGACTTGTCCTATCAAATCCTTAGTTACAAAAATTCTTATCCCTCTTATTTCCACTATTCTTTTATTTCATGCCACCAAAAATTACTTTGAGCTATCCAAATAATGACCTATAACCCATTACATGAATTCATTAAGGCCCCCTATATGTAGTTTCCTCTATACCTTTTTAATACTTTGGACCTATGAACAAGATGTCAGATCCAATCGATCCTTATCACCCCATGTTGTTCTTGACTATCAACTAAAAATTTGAGAGGAAATTAAAATTTTAAATGCCTTGGTAAGTACTTAAAACCAATGGATTCAAAATAACTTGAAGTGTAAGTTTCCCTTGACCTTTGGTTATTAATTCTCCACATGATGACATGATGGAAAAGTATAATTTTTGAATGCCCTAGCTTTAGATGTAAGTTCTGCATGTGTGATTGCCACATCAACATCCTATTAAATAATGGCTTCATTTTGAATTACTTTCATGACCTGTTCAGGGATTTGGCAACCAATGTGCTAGGTAGATAAAAGAGGAAGGCCATCTCTAATGTTAATGAGTAAGTCTGCCACCCCATTAAAGTTGAAAATTATTCTCCATATTTGGATGATTCAAATGCAAATATCTTAATTTGTTCCCCTCTAGTTTGTGATGAGAAAAATGCATGTCCTACATCTCCCATTGTCTCACTTGAGGAAAAATTGAGAGCACATATAGCCATCATATGGAAGTACTTACAAAACATGCATTATTTTAAGACACAAATAAGCTCTCAAGTATATTTCATATATCATTTGCATAGATCAAGTCATGTAAGACAAAGAGGATCAAAACTAGCATTACATCTTCTTTTACTCCTTTAGAAAGTAAAATTGAAAGTGAACATTGCATTATTCCTTATAATGATGTTATAAATGCATTAAAAAGTGTTTCTTCCCTTCCCTCCTTTGAGATTTCTGATACAAAAGAGCAAATGATTACAAGTGAAAATTTTCTCCCACTCCTATTTAATGTTAATATATTTTTGATTATAATAATACTAACCTTCATGAAATTCAACATGATATACTCACATATTTAACCACGGATGCCCTTTACAACATGAAGTAAAAACATATACTGATTCACCCCTTGATAGTGAAAAAGATTTAATTATTCCTATGTTCCATGTTTATGGTAATTTACAGCCACTAGAAAAGAATTCAACCTATTCTTATGATATATTATCTATTATGACTACCATAGGATATTTGTAATAATAAGTCAACACTCTTAAGTTGCCAATTTATTCTCATGAGGCTATTTTCGAGGATAATATATTAGTAGAACGCCTTATTGCTAAGGATGTATTTGAGCATCCTAACCCTTCAAAATTTATTATGCCTTAGTTATCCTCCTTTCATGGTCAAGGGGATCCTGCTTTTCATTTACAATAATATATACATTCATTTAAATATTGGGCCCAAAATGGAAACTTACTTTTAAAGGATTTTTATCATAGCTTAACCCAAGAGGCTCTTGATTGGTTTTATAGTCTTCCAAATGGTTCATTGTCAAATTTAAAAAAACTTTAAGATGTATTTATATCACATTTTCATCATTATACTTTACCTAAGATACCATTGAAACATTTTCACACATTGACACAAATAACAAATGAGTCTATACAAAACTATATTATTTGATTTAAGGATGCCTTGTATTCCTTAACTTATAAACCCTAAAATTTGAAAGTATAATTTATCTTTATTATAGTCTTATTTATCCACTTAAATAAAGAGCATTCCATAAGACCTTTACTTCATTTGAGACCCTATATTGGGATTTGACAAATATGCATGAGCTTTAATCAATACTCAAACCATTTTGCCTATCTCTTCACCAAAAATAATTCATGATAAGAATCATGTTTTCAAGGAAAATAAACAAGTTACAAAAGAGCATAAGCCAATTCAAACACCTTATGCATAACCAATAGTAAATGTTAAAGAACAAATGATAAAGGTGTTGAACAAAGGAAATGAACATGCTTGTTGAGTATCTCCCATAATTAGATCATATGCCTATACCAAATGAAAAGCTCTTTAATTTGATTGGTATCAAGATAGACCACATGACATATTATAAAATTTGTTGGATAAATGAATCATAACACTCCCTCCTTATTCACATTATCCACCACACTGAATTGAAAATCCAAAAGGATAACACTTTTGCACTTACCAAGGTATTAATGAACATCAAGATAATGAGTGTTTTGATCAAGAAAAAGCTTATACAATTAGTCCATCAACGAATCATTGTATATTGAAAAGACATATCTAGACCAATTCCACATACTTCTCTTCGAGGCTTATCTTAGAAGGTCAACCCATCTCACGCTACCCCTTGTGAGTAATACATGGCCCATTGATCTTCATAAAAGATGACCACTAGTATAAGTCCTTATCCTAGTGTATTATCTCCTAGGACTTATCTATCCTACACTAATCCCACTGAGGAAACATTGGTTTATTAGGTCCTTCATAAAAAACATGAGGAGAAAGGGAATATACACAATAGATATGGGTACCTAAATAGATACATAAAGATTCATAGGACATTTTTACATATAATTAATAGGTAGTTACAAAATGAATAGTCTCATTACCACATGATAATTATATTCAAGATTTCTTATTTTCATATAGATTTCATTGCATACGGTAATTACTTCATAACCACTACATTACAAGTTTCATTAAATTGAAATATTTTATACTATGCACCATATTTAGACATACAAAACACCCAAGCATGTTTATACTATTTTTATTTCAATGAACCCATAATACTCCTACTATCCCTTCATGACCACATAGTCTTATTATACATACATAGAGCATCACATATATGCAGTGATAGATATTGCATCTACACAAGCTCCTTGGTATTACCAAAAATTGTTTACACCAGTTTTGAATGGAAAGATACCTATGACCACCCTTTGGATGAGATAATAGGATGATATTTACTCTTCATATATTCCAAAATACCAAAAATAAATAAAAAACATTTAAAATATCAAAAATATTTTCAGCATTTACATGTTTTATTAGCTCATTGGCGTATTTGTTGTTGGGTCCATGTTGGTAGATGACATATCAATATTTTCATATATGTTATTGGTTCCATGTTGGTAGATGAAATATCAATATTTTATATATATACATGTGTTTCAAACATATTTTGAGTGTGATATAGACACTTTTGAATGTTGGGATTTCCCTCTACTCACGTCACTAGGACATTTGGGGCATTCACCTTATTTGATCATGATACATGCAAGTTATATCATTATATGGTCACTCTACATTATCATGTTTAAGCTTACATATGTACTTACACATGCATTTATAAATGATTATATCTTACATAGGGTACTTAATATGCTATATACTTAACATTTTTTAATAACACATTTGATCCATGGGATATTATGACATGTTTATGTTGGTTGCATATGATTTACTTTATACACTTCCTTGAGTGTCTTGCCTTGCTATTGTATTCCTTATTGAAGTATTTTAATATGATCCTTTGCTTGTGAACCTTGTGTCTATGTATATTTTCATTTAAATTTGCATGTCATTGTTTATTGTATGGACATTTGAATATGTCATCCTTATTTTTGTGGATATTTGACTAAGTCAGTGTGACATTTGAATAAGCCCCTTGTTTATGGTCTCCTTAGACCATTACCTTTTGAATTGATTTTGAGTGATATTTTATATGTGTTTATTTTCTTTTTGATCTTTTATTATTACTATCTAGACATTATCATGATCCTTATCATGCAGCTTCGGTCTTAATGTGATCACATTGGTTCTATGCGCTTATATGCTATATCTACCTAGATATGTTAATTATATATGCTACATGGGTACATTCATAGATTATATAGTTGTATTATACTTTTGATGTGAGGTAAATACAAATTCCTATCTTTACCTCACCTTAAAGGGGGGGGATTTTGGTAGGAGCATGTCATAGAGACATGTTCTCTGGCACAATTTTTAGATTTAGTGGGGGCATGTTTTAGAAGCATACTCTCCACACTCATTAAATATATGGTACTTATATCAGTTTGTAGATTAAATGGGGGCATGTCATATGGAGATGGCTTACACATATTTAATATTTTATACATTTAGTGGGGGCATGCTTTAGAAGCATGTTCTCAACACCTATTTAGTATTCAACATCTCTAGATTATAGTGGGGGTATGTTTTTTAAGTATTCAACATACCCCCACTATAATCTAGAGATGTTGATTCAAATTCACTATAATCTAGAGATGTTCTCAACACTTAAATTTTTTTTTGAATTGGCCAAAGCACATAGTTATATGATTCATATTCACAATTATGGTAGAATTCTATACATTGGTACTATTATTATACACAGTTTTAACATGAGACATATCTAAGGTGCATATGATATGTAATGTGTACCTAATATTAAAAAATCCAAATCAATTTCATATTTCTAAAAATTCTTAGGGATTGTCATGACCCTCTAGTTGGATTTTATAGACTTTATTGAGATAATTTACTATAGTAGTTGGTACACCTTTTGGTATGGTTGAGGTGATAAAATTGCTCAATATTTTAATGTTTTTAGGTTAGAATTGATAGTATCATCTAGCCTCACCAGTTTAACAATGTGGGTAACTTGATTCACTCACACTCATGAGGTTATAAGTATCATTAGGTTATATAGTTGAGCTAATCTCAACTACCAGGTGGCAACTCACTTTTACTCTAAGGTTGGGGACATGTGCCTTAAAATATCTCTCTATCTATATATAGTTTATTGGATATATTCAATTTTAATATTTATCTATATTTGTCCTAATCTCAATTTTAGAGCCTTCTAACCATACATATTTTTCAAATCAACTTGCCAATAAGCAAGGTGGTTACATTGACATTTAGGTGTATTCCTAAACCTTGCTATTTAAATTTTAATTTATTTCAAGTAATTTCAATTCTAGATTATATGTATTGATTATATACTATAAAATGATCTTGTTATAGGTTAGTCACTAGTAAAACACTCAAGTTGGGCACACATAAAGAAAATGTGTGTTATACACACCTAGGTATGCATTTCTTTCCTTTAAACAAGTAATTTAATTATTAGATTAAATGAGGGGAAATTGTAAATGATATTTATAGATTATATAGCACCTCAATCTTGTACACTTGGAAAACATAGACCTTATGCTATTCTTCTCAGTTATGGACCTTTTCTATTTCTACAAGTCTTCTATTTGCTCTATCTTATGCCCCTTAGCATATATCTCTTAGTCCAACTAGTCTTATGTTGATGACCTAAGCCTTATATCTTTCCCACAATACTTAAAATGTACTTATCTTCCATCTCTACAAGTTCTAAACCTATACCTACTTTCTTGCTCCCTAGACACTACATCTGGGATAGACATTAGCATTGACATTAGTGTCCTAACTTGATGCAAGTGTCCAGTGCCCTAAAGTCATCTAATTTTAGAATGAAATGTATCCTAATGGTCATCATAAGTTATTTAATGTGAGTTACTTCTCCAAAGGAATTGATATAAATACAAGATCAACCCTCATTCATTCCTCACCTATAAAAAAGATCAAAGAGAGCAAGGTAACTTATCAAAAACACCTTATCAAAAATTCAATTGAACAAAGCTTTCCTATTTAAATAATAGTCATAGGTATAACACATCTACTAATCTAAAGTACTAAAGGATTAGCCCAAAAGACTGATTTTTCAAGTCACAAGCTAGGTCATTGTTTACTTATTTTGCACATATTACATGATTCAAATACAGGCCAACACATAGGGGAGAAATACATTAGTATGAGGCCCTATTAAAAGTATTGGATATGTAGGTAGTGCTCACCGATAGAGGGGTATTTTGGGTTAGCTTGACACCATATTTATACTAACCCATTCTCGCCCAAGCTCATAATGAAGATGAAAAACTAGGATTTTATAAATTTATGAAGAGCAATAGTCCATGACCCAGATCTAAATGCACTAGAATGAAGGTGAATTAAAACCCATAAGCATTCAAGTGGTTTCATCTTTTTCTATTAGGTATTTTATATGATAAACTTGATTCAAACCTAGATAGTAGCATCAACATAACCATCCCAAACTGAAGTTAGTGTTTAGAGCTACAAAAACATCAAATCTAAAATATGACAACTGTTCTATAATCTCCTTCTATCCTACTTTCTATCTGTTCTAGATCTAACACTGTGTTAGAATCAAAACTAGCTAAGTATATTGATTCTTTGTCATTTCTATGCATAACTTAGTTTTACTTTTTGTATTTATCCTATTATCATTATAAGAAATTTAGTGTATGTTTATATTTGAGTTTAACATCCAATTGGCCTATTATAGATCTGGTTATCACCCTTGTGCACTATCATTTATAATATTAACCCTATATACAACCCAAGTGTAGGGTTCTTACATCAATTTTAAAGTTAAACACATTGTCAAGCATTTATTGAATATATTTTAGTGTCTATGTTTTCCCTTCTCTTGATTCTAGTGATGCATAAATCACTACAGTAAAGGAAATACAATACCCAAGTGTGTATAAATACTTTGTCTTTGCCATAAATATGTATATTACCCCTTATTATGGCATGAGGAGAAGTGTTGAATTAAGAGTGACCAAGTCTCAATTTTAATAATCATTTTAGATGCTTGAGTTGGAAAGATGGGTAAGTGCATGGAGTTGGGGAATAATTTTATGGACATTTTACATAACATAATCATATTATTCAATAATGCACTTGAATTATTTAAATTATGGATCAATAATTTTAATGAGCCATAATGAAATCACATTATAAAATAACATGATTACATTAATAACATGATCATGTTTCTTATGTAACTAAAAAAACAAAAATCGAACCTGAATGCAAAATTCCTCATTTTGCATTTGAGATTTCTTTCTTTCCCACTCTCATCCATTCCATGATCATGTTTTGTATTAGTGAGGCTAAAACTTTCCATAATTCATCCTATGAAGCCACTAATTTATGATGTCTCCATGTATAAGAGGTAAGTGCTAAATATCTACACTTGTTAACCCTAAATTCTAGTAATATTTTTATTATTTTCATTGTTTAATTGGAAATTTATTTGTTTTGAATAGCCCATCCTACTAACCCTCCTATTATTCTACCCAAACCTTATAACCCTCCAAATAAAATTATTTTTCCTCTTCCTAACCCTCTTATTCCTCATCATAACCCTCTTTCTAACCCTCCACATAACCCTCCTCCTAACTCTTGTATAGTTTCACAAAATCCCCCAAGTAGTTAGGAGAGTCTAGTTGACCACCTTATGGAAAATAAAATTAAAATTGAAGAATTAATTGGGAGAATGATGGATACCACTTCCATCAAAACCCACTACACCTATCTATCCAATTCCTTAGAGACATTATTAGGTCAAATTGACTCTATAACGTGTCAAAATGATAGATGGGCTTCATTTGAGATGATTGTAAGGCTTATTATGCTGGCAAATTATTAGCACTTGAGGTCAAGAATAAATACATATAAAACCCCTCAATTTTCAATTTATTCATTGACTCAACCACTAATGCACCATTTCAAATAAATGATTTCCAATCCATCACTACCAACATAATTAAATCACAACCAATTTTTTGGACTGATGGTGGATGATGTTTGATTATCCATCGTGTAACAACCATGAAGCCCCATTATATTTTTTGAAAAAACTCTACTGTGAGTTTGTCCTCAATGATATTTTAAATTATTTTGATTATAGTGAGTTTCAAGGTTGAGGGAAAGGTTTTGCATTGAGTTGACCAGGTGTGCATCATGCACCTAATCAGACTGCAAGGATCCATATCCAAAAGCCACTTGAGCCCAAGATACCCTCTATATTTTAATAGGTTATGGATATATATAATCTACATGTACATAATTCATTCATTGATACACTCATTTAACATATGAGTAGGCTCTCATAGACTAATGCTAGAGATACACCACCTAGTGTGCATACCCAACCCTACCCTTGCAGTTCTTATGGATCTATATGCACTAGAAATTTTGATGATGATGGAATTTACGGTTTAGAGGGCTTAGATAATATACTTATGAGTGATACACTCATTTAACATATGAGTAGGCTCTCACAGACTGATGCTAGAGATACACCACCTAGTGTGCATATGCAACCCCACCTTGCAGTTCTTATGGAGCTATTTGCACTAGAACTTTTGATGATGATGGAATTTGTGGTTTAAAGGGCTTAGATAATATACTTATGAGTGATGAGTTTTTGGCATGCATATTTGGTGTACAACCATTAGCTACTATATAGATGTAGGTATATTTTATATAAATGTCATGTTAAATTTAAGTTATATTTACAAATTTAATTTAGTTAATAATTAATTTACATAGAAATTGAATAATATATATGTAATTTTTTTTCCCAAGAGGTGATGGTGCCTTCCTCATCACAATAAACATTTGTAGTATTTGATATTTATTTAAATTTTTAGATTAAGTTGTTGGTCTATCCACTACTGCATCTGTCTCTATTAGATTGACACATTTTACTTATATAGAGGTAAAATTTTGAGTTAATATTATTCTCTATGTATATTTAGTCTATGCATATTTTCTTTGTAAGTTTAAGTTAAATTTATCTATCAAGGATCTCAAATTCAAATATAGTAGTATTAAATACACTCTTGGTTTAATGAAGAAGAAAAACTTGCCATATATATCTTTGATACTTTATAAAAAAAGTAAGTGAGAGCTTATTTACATTCAGTTGATGGCTCAAGTAGACACTTTTACATCATTGCAAACCAAGATAGACATAGGCATTACTACTGCAATGCCATCTGCATAGGTGATGATAGAGGTATATATTAACTTGTAATTTTGAATTGTAAAAATAGACTTATTTTAATAAATTTACTACATACTTGGGGAAAATATAACTTATGTGAATGTATTGTGTATGCAAGGTTGTCCTATGACATATGATACTCCTAGTCAGATGATTAGTAGGGTAACTTCTCATGTTTTCCCCCTATTTTAGATGTTTATTCAAACATCTAAGCCTATCACCAACTTGTTTGAGCATCAAAAATAGATTGAGTAGGATTGTGAGCTTGTTGTAAGTAAATGTTTAAATGATTTTTTATTTTATTTTAAAATTAATTTCTTAACAATTGGTTGAATCTATTTTATGTTAATATTATAATACTACTTGTATTTGAATAGGTTCAACTACAAGCAAGTTATACGTATAGGACCCATAGTTGGACCTTGGAACAATATAAGGTATTAGAGGGATCTCCATCTACCAGCAGGGCATCCTAGGGAGAGTCTTCTTCGAGTAAGGAAAAGAGAGGGAGGCTATTTGATGATTATGATGTCTTACATGAGATGTGATTTTTAGTATGCCTATATTGCAATTTACACATTTTTGGCATTGTATATGCATATATGACATTCACCCAACATTAGATACTATATTGTTAGATGTAATTTTTTGTATGCCTATCATGAAAATCTATGTATTATTGACATTGTACATGTTCATATATGATTTTTTTAGAGTTTTTTTTCTGAATTATGTTAATCTATCTAATTTATATTCAATTTTAATTTAAAATGTTATTGTATAGTGTTGTTTTGATCTTCCAAACTATTATCTATCGGATCTCATATTTAATATTGTACAAAAATGAGGATTAAAAAATTGTTATTTTCAATGCTTTAAATCTCAGATCTCCCATATTATTTTAAATTGAGGTTTTTATTTGATTATGTGTAGTGGAAATGACTAGTGACACTTTTATCTATTTTGCATTTGTCATCACCCATTTACAACTTTTCAATTGATCATTAAAAGAATTTGATTTCACTTAAATCTCATACCTAGTCATGTTCATACTTATATAATGCAAAGACATAAAATCATTATAAAATCCCTACAAATTTTTCACTTAGATACTTATAGCTTCAAGTTACTTGATCTTTCACCTTCATCTGGATCTAATGCCTTTTTTACTATCTTTTCTCAAAATTAGGCCCACTACTTGTATACCTTCTATTATTCTTGTTCCTTTATATTTTCCCTCACCTCCTGAGTATTCTCTATCAATTCTTCTTCTGCACTCAACTCCTTTTGGTGATTATTCATCTTTGTAGCTTTATCTTTGCCAAACTTGCAAAATGAAATTCTACCTAACCTTGACTATAATGTATTTAGTCTGATAAAAGGCAACCTTATTGACTTGAAATATAATATTCACTCATGAGAGAATGATCCATCTTTGGCCAAAACCTTCTATCATCCCCTAATACCACCTAAATCACGATTTGATCTTCTATGTTTAAGAAGGATACAAAAGTCCTATTCATATGATCTAAGACAATGAAGAATTAAAATCTCACTTATCCACTCTTGTTCTCAATTCAATTCAAAATCCACTCTCAAACAATCTTCTTTTAAACTAGTCAATTACTCATTAGCTCTGCTCTTAACTAGTCACCAATCTCTCATATTTACTCTCCTTATTTTGAACAATTCTTATTTAAGATACTTTGTATAGGTCTTAGGAAAAATCAATGATTTATGTAGGTGTCAAAACTTACAATAAATCAACCAACTATAGGTCTCTCTAACAGATTGAGCTCTCATTCTCAAATTATATGTTTTGAAGTTTCTAGATATCTAGACCTAGTTATTGCTACAATATATCAATTTATAAAAATAGATTTTGTAGCTCTTAAAAATTATATTTCTAGTAGTCTTTTAGCAATTATAACATGTTTTAATCGTTACCTAAGTTTATAGACCTCAAATAAACCAAAAACTCATCTTACCTTATGCACAACTTTCTCAAAAATGGTCTTCTACAAGTGTACATAAAAATATTCCTCTATAACTAAAATTTAAAACCTCTTTTTAATCCAATGATACTTGGAATAAGTTATAAGATCCATTCCCCAGCTGCTCACAAAATTTTAGACCTTATTGTTCAATTATTTGAGTTTTAGAGGTGTTTTACTCATGAAACCCTTTCTTTGGATTTACTTAGAATTTTTGTAGGATGAGAGCTTAGCTAATACTATTTTCAACATATATTCTACATGTATTTGGTTTTTGACCCTTCAACACCTCACTCATTCAACACCTTCAACACCTCACTCTTGACATTCTATTACTTTCTAGGCCTATCCATTAAGGGTGTTAGGCCTCCTAAAAGTAATCTTTGATAAATGATATTTGAAAATATCACAAACCTATTCTAGCCTTAAAATCAATTTTAACACTTAAAATACACTTTCATGCAAAAGTGGGTGAGAAAAGGGAGAGAGGAGCACATAAACATTGGCAAAAAATGTTATTAAAGTTTAAGTTGTGGTTATATAATTCTAGTTTGATGCCTCCTGACTAAAAAAAACACTTAAAACACATTTAGGGGGGTGGATAATGTATAAGACTAGGTTTTTGGCCTTTAATTAGGCTTGATTGACAAATCAACCATCTATTCTGGCTTCAAGAACACCCTTCTCAATACAATAAAAATACAAATTTTTATCCTAAGTTCAAACATGTATAAAATAAAACCTATAAGTCATTTACATGAACCATAAGATACCTCACCTACCTATTTAATCCCTATAATTTTAACCTATATCACTTAGGTGGAACCTTCTATATCAATCTATTGGACAAGTTGCAGTGATGAGTGAAAAATGTAACTTTTTGGCATTGAATAAGCAACTTCTTGAGCTCCAATTGCCGTTTTTACTTTCAAAACCTCTAATTAAGAATATATCACTTAAATAAAATATATATATGAAATTTACACATTATAATGCTTCCAAAACATTTAAATATACCTAAAAGTGCATTTTCACTACCGTTTAGGAGCGTGGAAATACTGATAACAAATATTGTGAAAGTTTAAGTTATGGTTGTAAAACTCTAGTTCTGATGCTTCTTAACAAAAAAATAAAGATAAAAATAGATCTAAGGGGGAAGATAGTATATAGGACTAGCTTATTGGCCTCCCATTAGGCTTGATTGGTAAACCCACCACCCATTTCGGCCTCAAGAATGCCCTTCTTAATACAAGAAAAATGCAAATTTTTAGCCTAAGTTTAAACATGCATAAAATAAAACTTATAATTCATTTCCATGAACCATAAGATCCATACCCTACCTATTTATCCATATCTATAATCACATCCTAGATCACTCAAGTGGGTAATCCATTGGATAAGTTGTAGTGATGGGTCTAAAAATATAACTTTTTGGCATTCAATAGGTAACTTCTTGAGCTCTAACTACCATTTCTGATTTTGGGACCTCCACTTGAGACTATATCACTTAGATCACATATATATAGGAAAATTACATGTTATCACACCACCATAATGTTTAAATCCACCTAGAAGTTCATTTTCACTACCATTTAGGAGTACGAAAACACTACCAACAAATGTTGTCAAAGTTTAAGTTATGGTTGCAGGACTCTAGTTCTAATGTTTCAATGACCAAAAATTGAAACTTAAAACACATCTTGGGGGAATATAACATCTATGAATAGGTTATTATGCTCCCATTAGGCATGATTGACAAAACCACCACCCATTTCGACCTCAAGAATGCTCTTCCCAATACAAGAAAAATACAATTTTTTAACCTAAGTTCAAACATGCATAAAATAAAACCTATATGTTATTTATATGAAGAATTAGATCCATAACCTACCTATTTAATCCCTATAACCACACCCTACAGCAATCAGGTGTAACCTTCTAGATTAATCTATTGAATAAGTTGTAGTGGTAGGTCCAAAAATACAAGCTTTTGGCATTGAATACGTAACTGCTTGAGTTACAATTACCATTTCTACCTCTATGACATATAATAAAGAATATATCACGTAAATCATGTCTATATATTCAAAACACATTTTATCACACTACCACGATGTTCAAATTCACCCATAAGTACATTTTCACTACCCTTTAGGAGTGTAAAAACATTGACAATAAATGTTGTTGAAGTTTAAGTTGTGGTTGCATGACTCTAGTTTTGATGCTTCTTGAATAAAAATAAACATTTTGTTGGGTGAATATTTTTTCATCAACTAATTGATGGAAAAATGGTTATATCAACCAAAACATAAGGAGATTTATACAGCAAAATGGATATGGTGACCACAGCCAAAATGAGATAAATCTATCCTCTCAGTAAGGGGAGGTTCCCTATAAACTATAATATACTAATATAAGCTGAAAATAGACTCAGGGGTGAAATCATACCATCCATCTCTATTTTTTTAGAGATGATGTTCATAGAACAAAGGATAATTCTAGTGTAATTATTGAAGGTACTTCTCTTCTTTCAGAAATGATATTTAACAAACAATAGGATTCCTTCCTAGGTAGTAACTGGATCCACAAGAAACCCATGAAAGCATAAAGTCTTTTGTTGTTTCTCCTACTGATTTAAGACAAAAGACACCATAGAATGAAGTGTAGCCCAAATTCTCCACCACAAACTAAAATAGAGTAAAAGATTACGAAGGATGAGGGGAGCTCAAAGTCTCTGCAATATCCTTTACACAAAACACAGACTAAAGACAATTATGGTAGCACAAAGTCTCCCACAGTCAGCTTCACGACATCTTCCAGCTTATTTCAACTTTTTCTACTTATTTGATTAAAGGGAAAAGACTATATTTAGGAAAAATACATAAGAATGATTTCTTAGATAACACAAACTATTTCAACACAAAGTCTGAAAGGTCACTTGCTTTCTCATTCACTTAACAAAATATGATTAATAGTCTGAGCTCTAAGTCTCAAGAATGCCTTTCAATTTGGACAGAGCTTCGATTCTAATAATAGATAAATCTCCTTTATCCAAAATGAGAGATTACAATATATAGCATTCAAAGGAAGACTTGGGCGCTTGTTTTCATGAAAATGGCCCATGCTACATTGAATGCATTGGAAATTCTATGAAGGGGCCGTGCTGGAATAGGTCATCGGCCTTAACTTTGGCATTCTAAATCATCTCAAATGTCTCCTTCTAAGCATGGGTTTCCTGGTCTTCTTTATGATGCTTACACGACTATCTATTTGCCTTTACTTAATGAAGAAAAATAGGCCGTGCCATTGAATGTTTGTGTTCTTTGAGGTCCACCTAGTGGACTATTCCACCTACTAAAATAACTCTTCTATAGATATTCTTAGATTTTTTGTAGTTGTTCCCTCTTTCCTTGCTACATTTTGTCTCTTCCTGGTGATTTGAGCTCTCGAGGCTATCTTCTCGCTTTCAGTTGGCTCCTTCGACTCCTTTCTTGGCCGGTCACTGAGTTTGTTCTCAGGTCTGTGCTCTTTTAAAAATCAATGGTTATTCCATCACCCTAAATTTGACATCCATGGGGATGTCACCAGTCGCTTGAACCACTTTGAACCTTGAACTCTTTTGGTTCAATGGTTCAACGGTTCAATGGTTCGACATTTCAATATTTTGTAAAGGGCCACATTCACTTAGTTTTATTCTTCGGTTGAACCATTTTTTGGAATCTTTCACTTCATCCATTCACTTGAAGCTTCCACTTGAACTTTAAACTCTTTGAACCTTTGAACTCATTGAACCTTTGAACCTTTCAGAGGTGGGGTTCAATGGTTCAATGGTTCATTCTAACTCTTTGAATCCTTTTATTCTTTGAGTCCGTCAAAGTCGTTGAACCTTTAAACTCATTAAACCTTTGAACCTTTCAGAGGTGAGGTTCAATAGTTTAATAGTTCAATGGTTCATTCCAATTCTTTGAACCCTATCATTAAGTCTTTTGATTGAACCTCTATGTTGAACCATCTTCAAAACACTTAGGAAATGCCTTAAGTATTTTGAACTTCCCTTTAAGAAAGCCCACCTGTTGAACCTATGATTTCTTTAGCTAAAAAGGCTTGAGTTATTTAAAAAACTTAATTTGCTCAAAACATTTTTTGATAAAGAAAGAGAGCATTTTGGCCTGTAGGACTAAAATGGTCGACATGTTGTCCACAAAAACAAGTGACAGATTTTGGGAACAACATCTGGCTCTAGTTGAGGAACTTCCATTAGTTGAGATTTGAAATAATAAAAGGGACTAGAATCCATACTCTAAGTGCCTTCATCTATGCCATTGGGATACTAAGTCATGCTTACCCAAAAAGAAAGGTGCCAAAAATAAATAAACAACACAAAACAAAGAAAGACTATACATATGTACAATTGGACTTATCTGATACTTCAAGGATTGAAGTGCCTGCCCACTATGAGGTAGTGCAAATGGTGTTCCATCTTGTTATTATAGCAAGAAACTATTTCCACTATTTAATTGATGAATGGAAAATGGACCTCTCCATAAGGAATCCAATTTTCCATGCATTCATTTTGGTTCTCTCCTCTTGTCCCACAACAAGACTTGATCTCTAATCTAAACTTCATGAATCCTTGCTTTCTGGTTGAAGACTTTCTTTACTAGACTTTGATGTGTAGCAATATGATCCACCACCATAGTTTGTTGCTCATTTAATTTAGTCAAGCACATGATCCTCTTGTCGATGGAAATTTTAAAAGTTGAATGTTCTACTGCCTTTGCCAGCTCTAATGCTGGTAATTCTAAGGTGATTGGTATCTCTGCATTTAAATCATATAGAAGTTAAAATTGTGACATATCTATCACCCTTTTGGGTGTAATCTTATTTTCCCATAAAGTGTCAAGCAATGCTTTATGCTAGGTTCTCTAATTGTTATCTACCAACTTCTTGATAATGGTCACTAGGTTCTTATTGCTTGATTTTGCTTGACCATTTCCTTGTGGATAATAGTCAGAAGAGTGGGAGAGGATAATCCCATAATAGTAGCAGAATTAGGTAGCTTCATGAGAAGAGAAACATGCTACATTGTCTGTTACAATCTTGGTTAGGACTCTAAACTGAGAAATAATATTTTCCTTGAGGAAATTACATACCACTTCTAAAGTAGCATGCTTGACTGGAATGGCTTCCACCCACTTAGTAAAATAGTCTGTGGCTGTGAGAACATAGTCATGTCCAACACTCGAGGATGGGTTTACAACACCAATGAAATCAATTCCCCAATATTGAGAAGGCTCTTCAATTACCATAGGCTTGAGAGGTAGTGTGGCCAATTTGGGTTTCCCAATGAACTATTGACACAGCTCGCATCTACACACCCAAGTGTATGAATCTTAAAACAGAGTAGGCCAATAGTACCTAGCTCACAAAATTTTATGGGTAGTCACAGGTGTAGAAAAATGTCCTCCACAAGCCAAATTATGGAAAGACTCCAAAATTTTGCTCTATTGTACTTTATCCATGCAACAAAGAAACACCCCATCAAGGCTCCTCTTGTACAAACCATTGTCCCATAGGATAAAGTTAGAATCTTTCAACTTAACAATCCTCTTTTCTTTACGAGACAGGTGAGTAAGACATTCACCATAGGTAAGGAAATAATCAATATTAGAATACCAATCATTCATAGTGGTGACAAAGAGAATTTTAGGCATGTCTTCAACCTCTATTTTTTCATGCCTTACTTCTTCTGGTATGTTATCAACAATTAATTAGCATAGACCTCTTCCCTACATATGATTTGTAGGTTTGATAACAAGATCAAACTCCTAGATTTTAGCAATCCAATTACCCTTTTTAGTTTCAAACTCCTGTTGAGTTAGAATGGACTTTACTATTATATCAAAAACCAGAGCAACAGTGTGTGAGTTTAAGATGTAAAAATGGAAGTGTTTTACTACCTTAACCACAACATAAGCATACTTCTCCATGTTTGAATATTTCAGCTCATGAGCTTTAAGAGGACAAGTCATAAAAGATATGGGGGATTCCACACCTTCTTTGTTCTACTGAACCAAAATAGATGAAAGCATGTGTTTAAAAGCATAGCTATATATCACAAAGTCTTTAGTGTAATTAGAATAATCTAGGATTAGGTCATGGGTGACAGCTTCTTTGATGTCTTGAAATGCTGATTTGCCTTCTTCAATCTAGCTGAAAGTAGATTTACCCTTCATCATGTTGACAATATGGCGAGTCTTTTTTGTGAATTCAAGAATGAACCTTTGTAGAAAATTCACCTTTCCAAAGAAAGAATGGACCACAGTCTTACTAGCAGGAAGAGTAAGCTCTTGGATGGATTTGACTCTTTTTGTGTTGATCTTTGTGCCTTCTCGAGATATAGTGTGATTGAGAAGTTTACCTTCTGTAACCCCAAAAAAAGACTTCTTGGGATTAAGAGAAATACCATTTTGCTGACATCACTCCAACACTTATTGTAGATGATGCACATGATTAGGATGATGTTTAAAAAAAACTGTCAAGTCATCAAGGTATACCATAATGAAATTCCCCATTTCATTTCTGAAGGCAAGATCCATCACTCTCTAGAAGGTGGCACCAGCATTGATCAAGTGAAAAGGAATTCTACAATATGTAAAGGTGCCCTAAGGTGTAGTGAAAGTGGTCTTATATTCGTCTGCTTCACCAGCTTCTACTTGATTATATCTTGAAAAACCATCTAACATTGATAACATCTCTGTGCCAATCACTATTTGTAATAGCTAATCTATGATGGGCAGGAGATAGTTGTCTTTTAAAGATGACTGATTTAGATTTTTGAAATCAACACATAGGTGAATTTCTCCATTCTTCTTTATCACAGGGACTATGTTCATAATCTAGGTGAAATGATGGATTGAGAAAATAATTCTTGTATTCAACATTTTTTGTATCTCAAAAAGAATAGTGCCTGATATCTTGGGGTTGTACTACCTTTGTTTTTGCTTGATCCAATATTGAGAGGAATTTCATGTTGAATTTATTTAGACCTGAGAGATTTTAGATCATCATAAGAGTATGCCAAAACATCAATGTAATGGTGAATTAGGGTAATGAATTTGAGTTTATTTATCAGGAGTGCAACAATACCTGATGTTGATCATTTTGGGATTATGTTTTGTACTCAAATTTATTTGATCAAAATCTTTAGAGGATTTTGAGTCTATTTTTGGCTTCTTGATACACCTATCATGCTTATCAAATAACTTCTCAAGAGAAACTAATCCTTTGGGAATTTTATTGCCTTTGAGCTGAAAGAACTTTTCACCAGTTCTTAAATTTGTTTTGGGAGCTGATTCTTGCAATGGAGATTCACTGCCTTCAAAAAGAAGCTTCTCAAAGCTGTCTATCTATTCTAGAAAAGAAATGATTTGGTTGTCACCATTAAATACCTACTAATGGTCAGCATTATCTAGTACACTTGGTCAAAAGGCCAGCTTAATAGTGTACTTGTGCTCTTTGAAATCTCAGTGAGGAACCATGAGAGTTGTAGAGATGGCCAAGGAATTTGCTCGATTGTTGAATTCTCTAAGCACAACAAAAATAATGAAAGCATCAAAAATTTCAAGACAGTCCCACACTAAATTATGATAATATCACAATCTTTCATTCTTAGTTTGATATAGATTTCTCACCTGACAAACCACTAGCTCAACATCTCCCCAGGCATGAAGAAGTTTGACGCCTTTAGCTTGAACAACCTTTAATCCAAGTACCAAAGAGTCATACTTAGTGGTGTTGTTGGTATTGATGAACTACAACTTGTATGAGTAGGGAAAAATATCTCCTTGAGGAGATATCAATACAACTCTAGCTCCAGAACTAGTAGAAGAATTATTGCCATCAAATTCAAGAATCCATACATCATTAGAATTTGATCTTCTATTAGAGTTTTCTTCATTAGGGAAGGAAGATCCTCTTTCATTTTTATTGTGCTCTACCAATTATTCTGATGTCTTGTCTAAATTTTTTGGATTGTCACTTATAGAACTTTTATTGAATGAAATAGGAACATCTTCAGTAGACAGAAAGTAGTTTCCCATTCCTGAGGATTCAAATACAATTTGAGCCTCAGGGGTTGATGTTTGGGTGACAATGTATTTTGACTCCTTCTTAGGAAGTAGCCTTTGCATGATGCCCTTGATAGGTATCCTCACCTTAGATAGGTCCATGCTCAACTCTCCACCAACATCCTTGCAAAAATTTTGCCCAAGTAGAATGCCGTAGGAGGTTAGAACGTCAGCCACCAGGACTGTCATTTTAATTTTTTAATCTACGAAGGCCACAAATACAAATTGGGCATCTTTGATCTATCCTAAAAGTGGAACTTGTTTTTTTTCTAGGAGAAATATCTCCCAAAATTTTTATTCAACATGAGCCCAAGAGAGTCTGCCACCTTGGCGGGCATCACATTGTCAGAGGCACCAGAATCTATTATGCAATTGTTCAACTTATGACCACTTATCAATAGGGAAATGTAGAAAGGTTCTATCTTCCCAGGAGGAGCAATGACAAGATTATTTTAGGTGGTTATGTTATTTAGGGGATCATGAGTTACCTTTGAAATATCTTGTCTTGTAGGGATGGTTTTGTTCTTAATGCATTCAACTAACCTATCCAACTGCTTAGGGTTGGCTTGTAAATATTCAAACTCAGACATTTAGATCTTGGTCTTCTTAGTATGATCAATTATATCAAATGACTAAAATGAACTAGAAATAGAGGAAGGAAGTCCATCATTTTGGGTTTTATTGGGTGTGGTACTAGTCTGAGAAACTGAAGCAAAAGGTGCAAGATTGTTTGAGGTACTTACTTTTTTTATTGATCACCAGGTCCTTTGATTGGAAAGGTAGTTAAGTCACCCATTTAGCAATTGAAATTGATGGTTGAGATTCTTTGCCTATTTTTCTTTTATCAGTTTATAAGTTGACTAGTTTTAGGACCTGGTAAATAAAGTGTATGATCCATTAAACACTTCTCCTTTACTTTTAGCTTCATCCTGGTAATTTAAGAAACCAATGTTGGAGTCACCAGCTAATTCTTCTTCACCTTCTACAAAGAGGTTAGCATCATCTTCTTGGTCCAACTTAGGTTGGAAAGAGAAATCATGTTTAGCTTCATGACAACTAACTGCTGAGTTAGTTGGTGCTGCTTCAATGGCAAGCTTTCCCTGTTGGGGAGGAGGATGATTTGGTTACCCTTGATTCTTTGCAGCATTGCCCTGATATGACTAGTTGGGAAATGTCCTCCTTGGTATATCCTAATAAGAAAGAGGAGCAAACATCCCTTGTGCCATTTGATTTTTTAGAGCTATCAATTCATTTGCTAGCTTTTGTACTATAGGATCAATTGTGCTTGTAGAAATTTTTTTAGAAGGTGAAGATTTATTTTCATTAGGATCTCTTCTTATCTTTCTTACCAAGATAAGATCATCTTCAATCTCAGTGGCCAAAATTTGAGCTGCATCAAGATTTATGGGGCTAGCCCACCTCAATAAGAAACTCACTTCAGGAAGCTAAGAATTGATGAAGAAGCATTTAAAATTTTAATGTGTCAGCTGAGCAATTTTAAGAATCTTTTTCCTCAACTTGTCAAACTTAGCAATGAAGTCTCGCATAGGTTCATGAGGCTCCTTCTTCATTTTCATAAGCTGAGCTAATAGGGCATGTGCATCTTCTACAAGTTTGAATCTAGCCTTGAACTTGGCCTTGAGAGTGTTCCAATCAATCACAGTTTGTGCTTGCAGATGATAAAACTAGTCTGCGATAGTGCCTTGTAATGTTTCCATAAATAGTCTGACTTCTATGTCTTCATATTCAACACCTATCACACCACAGGCTATGTAAAAGTCTACAATATGTTCATCAGGATGAACTTTTCCATCACCATATAACTTGGAAAAATTCTTCCTTGAACTATGGGGTAGCTCATGTAAAGGTGGGGTTAGATTCAGAGGACCAAAAGTATTACCCCAGGGGCCTTGAGTTGCCATGATATGACTGGTGAAAGGAGGAATAATAAATATCTATGGGATATGTATAGACAAAGCTCTACTAATAGAGGAAAGAGCAATTTGCCTGGTATTGAAGACCTGACATTTGTAGGAGGAAAACTCTTGGTTCACTGAAGGCGAGATGGTGGAAGAAAAAGATAAAAATTATTCAACTGCACCAACTCAAATATAGGGTCAACAATACCTTGAGCACTCTGGCTTATGGTATATGGTGGATCTACCAGAATGTGAAATGGAAATGGAAAAAAATTGGAACTACTTCAATTTGAAGCTTGAGGCTTCAAACTGCTCGTTCTTCCCCAATAGAGTCACCAAAAAACTATTGGGTGAATATTTTGTCATCAACTGATTGACAACAAAATGGCTATATCAACCACAACATAAGGAGATTTATACAACAAAATGGATGTGGTGACCATTGCCAGAATGAGATAAATATCTCCTCTCAGCAAGGGGAGGTTCCCTATAAACTATAATATACTAATATAAGATAAAAATAGACTCAGGGGTGAAATCATACCATCCATCTCTCTTTTTTTAGAGATGAAGTTCACAAAACAAAGGAGAATTTTGGTGTAATTACTAAAGGCACTTCTCTTCTTTCAAAAATGATATTCAATAAATAGTAGGATTCCTTCCTGGGTAGTAATTGGATCCACAAGAAACCCATGAAAGCATAAAGTCTTTCATTGTTTCTCCTAATGATTTAAGACAAAAGACACCATAGAATGAAGTGTAGCCCAAAGTCTCCACCACAAACTACAATAGAGTAAAAGATTATGAAGGATGAGGGGAGCTCAAAGTCTCTCCAATATCTTTTACACAAAACACAGACTAAAGACAATTATGGCAACACAAAGTCTCCCCTAGTCGGCTTTAAGAAATCTTCTAGCTTATTTTTACTTGTTCTACTTATTTGATTAAAGGGACAAGGCTGTATTTAGGAAAAAGACATAAGAATGATTTCCTAGATAACACAAGCTATTTCAACACAAAGTCTGAAAGGTCACTTGCTTTCTCATTCACTTAACAAAATATGATTAACAGTCTGAGCTCAAAGTCTCAAGAATGCCTTTCAATTTAGGCAGAGCTTCACTTTTAATAATAGAGAGACATCCTTTATCTAAAATGAGAGATTACAATATATAGCATTCAAAGGAAGACTTGGGCACTTGTTTTCATGAAAATGGCCCATGTTACATTGAATGCATTGGAAATTCTATGAAGGGGCCATGATGGAATAGGTCATCAGCCTTAACTTTGGCATTCTAAATCATCTCAAATGTCTCCTCCTAAGCATGGGTTGCCTGGTCTTCTTTATGATGCTTACACAGCTGTCCATTCACCTTTACTTAATGAAGAAAAATAAGCTGTGCCATTAAATATTTATGTTCTCTGAGGTCCACTTCGTAGACTGTTCTACCTACTGGAATAACTCTTCTGTAGATATTTCTAGATTTTTTGTAGTTGTTCCCTCTTTCCTTACTACATTTTGTCTCTTCCTAGTGATCTGAGCTCTCAAGGATATCTTCTCACTTTTAGTTGGCTCCTTCGGCTCCTTTCTTGGCTGGTCACTAAATTTGTTCTTAGGTCTATGCTCTTTTGAAAATCAATAATTATTCCATCACCTTGAATTTGACATCCACAGGGACATCATCGGTTGCTTAAACCACTTTTAACCTTGAACCTTGAACTCTTTTGGTTTAATGGTTCAATGGTTCAACGGTTCAATGGTTTGACATTTCAATGTTTTATAAAGGGATACATTCACTTAGTTTTATTCTTCGGTTGAACCATTTTCTAGAATCTTCCACTTCATCCATTGACTTGAAGCTTCTGCTCAAACTTTGAACTCTTTGAACCTTTGAACTCGTTGAACCTTTTGGAGGTGGGGTTCAATGGTTTAATGGTTCAATAGTTCATTCTAACTCTTCAAATCCTTTTATTCTTTGATTCTATCAAATTCATTGAACCTTTGAACTCATTGAACCTTTGAATCATTTAGAGGTGGGGTTTAATGGTTCAACGGTTCATTCCAATTCTTTGAACCTCGCTGTTAAGTCTTTTGATTGAACCTTGATGTTGAACCATCCTCAAAACACTTAGAAAATGCCTTAAGTATGTTGAACTTCCCTTTGAGAAAGCCCACCTATTGAACTTGTGATTTCCTTAGCTAAAAAGGCTTGAGTTATTTGAAAAACTTAACTGCTCAGAATATTTTTTGATAAAGAAAGAGCATTTTGGCTTGCAGGACCAAAATGGTTGGCATGTTGTCCACAAAAACAAGTGACAAATTTTGAGAAAAACACATTTAAAACATGTTGGGGGGATATATAATGTCTATAACTAGGTTATTAGCCTCCCATTAGGCCTGATCAACAAACCCACCACCCATTCTGGCCTCATGAATGCCCTTTCCAATACAAGAAAAATTCATTTTTTAGCCTAGATTCAAACATGCATAAAATAAAACTTATAAGTCATTTACATGAAATTTAAAATACTTCCCTTGACTCTTTAATCCCTATAATGACACCCTAGATCACCCAGGTGGAACATTCTAGATCAATCTATTGGACAAGTTGCAGTGACAGGTCCAAAAATGCAACTTTTTGGCATTGGATAGGCAAATTCTTGAGCTCCAACTACCATTTTTGCCTCTGGGACTTACACTTGAGAATATATAATTTTTTATCACATCTAGATATTCAAATTAAATGTTATTAGACTTTCATGACATTCAAATCCACCTAAAAGTGCATTTTCACTACTGTTGAGGAGCACAAAAACACTAAAAAAATGTTGTCAAAGTTTAAGTTATGGCTAAAAATCTTTGGTTTTGATTATTAATGAACAAAAAATGACACTTATAACTCATCCATAGGGGTGTATAGCATTTAGGAATAGGTTATTATTCTCCCACTAGTCCTGATAGACAAACCCACCACCTATTCTAGCCTCAAGAATGCATTTCCCAATACAAGAAAAATGTAGTTTTTAAACCTAAGTTCAACCATGCATAAAACAAAACTTGTAAGTCATTTCCATAAATTTTTAGATCAATTCCCATGCCTCTTTAACCCCTATAATGATAACCTAGATCACTTAGGTGAAACCTTCTAGAATAATTCATTGGACAAGTTGTAATGATGGGTCCAAAAATGCAACTTTTTGGCATTAAACAAGCAACTTCTTGAACTCCAACTACCATTTATGATTCCAAGACCTCCACTTGATAATATATCAATTAGATCATGTTAGATAAGCAAATTATAAATTATAACATTTCCACAAAATTAAAATCTATCTAGAAGTACATTGTCACTACTATTTAGGAGTGTGGAAACATTGACAACTAATGTTGTTAAAGTTTAAGTTATGGTTGTAAAAATTTGGTTCTGATGCTTGCTGATGAGTATCATTGAACTCCTCATTTAATCAATATAAAATTGATGTCTTATCAACTAAGGTTGGTGTCCAAAGCTATCTACAATAAGGTATAGGATGGTAGATCTAGAAGTCTGCTTATGGGAATGTTTTGATGGTCCTATTCTAACTTTGATTAAAGAAAGAAATGTGTCCTAAACTACCTGATTCACTCTTTTACTAAAAAGGAAGAAATCAAATCAATCCACTCTCTTGCTTGAAATTAAAAATCACACTCCTATTTACACTTATGTGGAACGTAAAACCACACTCCTAACTAACAAAAAGAAATTTTCTTCACACATTTGCTGTAAAAGAAAATACACTTTGCTTAGAAAGGAAATGATTTTGGAATAAGAAAATGCCTTTTAAACTGTGGATTTGTTTTATATTTTTTATGAATAAATGTAAACATTAACAAGATTCTAATTATTTATAACAAGTTAATAGAACATAACATAAATACCGTACACAGTTCCTGGTTCCAAGGAGAGTGGGCCCTTTCTCCTCTTGAACTCAGGAACAAAGATTAATCAATGCTGAAAACTCAAGTGATAATTCATAAAATTGAAATAATTACAATCTAGCTAAAACTTGTCATATACTTCTATGTATTTTTCCTCTATTATCTGCTCTCTATCATCTCATATAATATCTAATATCTTTCAATGATGAAAGTCTTACATTTTATACTAATACAATCAACTCAAAATATGATGCAAAAAAATAGGATTCCTTGGTCAATCCATTCATCCAAAGATAGGAGATTGGATTTCTAGGAGATGCAATTATTCTGATGAAATAAATATACTATCCTATAATAGTCCTAATATCTAATTATATACAATTTTATTAATAGTAAATCCTACAAAATAACAGGTGATTATTTTTCTTATTTGACTCCAGCTGGAATGATTTCTCTTATCTTATCTAGTTGCCAGCTTCCCCATTTGTAGCTTCATCCTTACAAAATTATCATAATTAACCCTATAGAGTTGGTAGGAATGAGGATACAAAGTTCATAGAAACAAGTCTATGGAGTCAGTAAAAACAAGCCTACGGAGTCCGTAGAAACAAGCCTATAGAGTCTGTAGAAATAAGCCTACAGAGTTCATAGAAGCAAGCTTGTGGAGTTTGTAGTTTTGCTGGATGGAGATCAAAATTGAACTTTTACTATACATCACCTGTATATTATTCCTAAGAATTCTTCACAATAAAAAATCACTAAAACATGATAGGTATTAGATATTAATGACAAAGTAAAGGTTTAGTCTTTGGTTCAATATAAACAAGACAAGTATCTATTTTCTATGTAATAACTATCTAACAATCTATGATTTTCATAAGATAATATCCTTTGAGAGATGAATTGAGGGAAATAACATGTCAATAATGAGCCATATTCTGAGCTCATCATCCTCCCCAGGCTTTACCTTTTGCAAGTCCCATTGTAAATATTTATTGGCATTCATAGCTTTGGCATTCAATTTCCACACTCTGACTCAAATCATATTCATAAAATTCATCTATTATATGCTTGTATAAATTAATTACAAATCCTTGATGTACTTGAATCATTTGTTTCCATATATTGAATTACTCCTCTGATTGTGGAGCCCAACTCTGCTATTCTGAAATATGTATGATCAACAAAGGGGGACTATATCTCATGCCAATCCATTTCTATTCTCTCTTAGAATTTATTATCTCTATTAAGATTTTCAAAACTTAGGAAGCTCTCCTCATACTCCATCTTAAGTTATTTAGGGACATGACCTCTCATCTTTTAAGAGGCACTGAAAGTTGGTCCCATCTATTTACACTTGCAGTCACCACTGAATCAAAACTCTATCTTGAAAACAAGTTAAAAGAAACAACACAATCATATAAAGCTTGTAAATAATGCATTTTAACCTCATTGCTTGAACAAGTACATTTAAAATTCTATTTGATCAATCTGAGAATAGGAAAGGCTGGTCTGATATACAATCCTATAGTCTTAGTATGATTTGTATAGTCCTCACACATGCTTTTCTATGCTAGTTGATTTTTGAATGTAATGCCCTCAGTTGAACTTCTCTTACATGAAGGTTTATCAAGAATTTATTGTGCTTATGGTATCCTAAGATCAAATCATGCAAATAAAACTCACAAAGCAAATCCTGTTGATCAAGTTCAACACTATAGAAAATTTCCTAAAATGTTGTTGGCTATAAAATCTTGTAAAGAAGATGACAAGAGTTCCGTGGAAGATGCCATATATAAAATTGTTCAAATAAAAGCAAACTATATGTAGGTGAAGGATTCCTACATGCCAAAAGAGAATCCCCTAATTTACATGCATCCTGTAAATTTTCTTCTAAATTTTGGACCTTACCCTCTAATTCTTTCTTTTCATTTTCCAAGAGTTTGTTTGAAGAAGTTGCATCTTTGTTTTTCTATTTAAGTATAGAATATTCTTCTTCAATTTGATGTAGTATTTTCAAGGGAGGAATATCTAGATAACTTGTTTGATAACTATGGTCAACAAATACCTTAAAAGGAGAAGGTGTAACATCAGAGGTGCTTTAGAAGAGTTTACTAAAGTCTACAATCTCCTATTTTCCTTCTTTAGATTTTCTACATATATCCAAACATCTATTTGTTTACTTTCATGTTACTTTATTTTTTCCTCTAATCTATGAACTTTTACTACATGATTGGCAAATACTGTGTCTAATTTCTACACCAACAATGAGTTGAGATGATCCTTATTCTGCAATTGACTGATTAAGTCAGCAATGTCAATTATTTATTGTTACTCTAGAGCTTGAGCTTGAGAAAGCTACAAAGTTAACTACATAACAAGATCATTTAAATTAAATGACTCTCCTTTCTTATTTATACATACAGTTTTCCCTTTATCCATAGTAGTTTCAACTAGAACAAGAGGTTGTTTTGGCATACTTGATTCTTATACCATGTGTGGCTCTTATTCTGGAATTGGCTCCTTTATTATGAATGGAGATTTCTTTTTCAAAGGACTTTCTTCAACATGAATAGTTGTAGGGATATTTTTATGTATGGGGGAATGAGATACCATTTTAAGACTACCTAGAATGTCTACAGCCTCTTGTTCATCTTCATCTGTCAGAATTAGGCTTCTCTTTCTTTTGGTCACTCTCTAAGCTACACTCAGTTGGCTTTTCTTCTCAACCATCAAACCCTCGATCTTCTCAGGTTCTTTATCAACCTTTCATCTCAATTTTCTTCTTCTTGATAAGGGAATTGGTTACACTAAAGATCCATGAGGTTCTTATGGGGACCTTGAAACTTTAGGGATTTGAGACCTTATGATTCTTCTTCTTGAAGAAGGATTTATGTGAAGATTACAGTTTGTGATTCCTTCCTTAGCATTATTTTCTCAGCTAATGCAGTAGGTGGATATGAATGTTCTTGTGATAAATTTAGTATTTATTGTGAAGGAAGATTTGGAATTTGTTGTGCTATACTGCTCTAAAATTCCTCCCAGACTTCTTGTCCTTGCTGAAGGAAGTGATGTTGGATAATTAGGTGAATCAGGCCATGGTGCCTAAGAGCAGCATTAGGGGTTGTAGCAATAATTTGTAGAGCACCATATATGAAAGATGGGAGGTTAATTTTGTACTAAGGGTTTTGCCTCCCATGCTTAAGGTGTATTAACATTTTTATGGCATCTCCCCCTAAAATACTGTGTTGTCCCTCACAAATGATATACTAGAGTACCCACTTAGCTATAGATTTTCAAGGTTTAGAAAGTGAATTTCTACTAATCCCTTTTGATTTTCCCTTAGAATCTACTAGACATGAAGTCCCAATCTGTTCATTACCATTAAACTTACTAATTAAATCAGTAAATGAAATTTTGCCTATAGCTCTCATTCCCTCTTTTGGGACTTGTATGATTTGGCTTATAATTTGAGTTGTAATAGGAATAACAATGCCTTTCAAAATTAAAAATTTATGGGTGATATTAGTGATGAATTCACTTATCATTGTTTCATCAAAAGCTTAGAACTTTTCAATGAAAGGTAACTAGCCATTGTATCTAAACACTACCATAGAAGCTTTGTCTTGATAAAAATTTGTTGCATTTTTTGAGTTTGATCTTATCTTCTGTCCCATTTATATGTGAATTTATAGACAATTTTGTTCCTTTAACTCTGATTGGGGTGTAGACCAGTCTCTTTTTGAAATCAGAAGGCAACAATCACTGAAGATTTTTAGGCAACAATCATGGAAGATATATAGACCAATGTCTGTTGAAGTCTATAGAAATGAAATGGTTCATATGAAACTCCACAACTACATGAATTTGTAGTTTAGTATGATGACTTGATACAGTTAAGCGTTGCACATTTCTATGGAGTGTACCAACCATTTTATCATATTAACACAAATGAAATGAAATGATGATGTGAAACTTTGATGGTGATAGTGATTTATTACTTCATTTAAAACCTCTTTTATGATGTCCCATCATTATCATGATTGATGACTCAATTGATTGTACCAAAATTGTACACTTATCCATACACTTTTGGCAGCTCATTTGCATGCTTTTTCATTATAACATGTATCATGCCATTCTATTTTGGAAGATTCAAATTTGGGTCATCTCCATAGAATAAGTCTTCATTAAATCGAAGATAATTAGTTAACTAAACATAGATAAATAGAAGATATGTCTCACTTACTTTGACCTTAGATGTATCCTTTGCTCGCCATTTGTCCTACACAAATAAGTTTGCATGGATTAGTCAACATGACCAATCATAATGACATAATGAGATACTCTATTTTTTTTCTTATAAATTTTGTTTTTGCCCTTTAGCTAGCCATTGTTGGTTTTCTAGCCAAAGCCCTTTTTGAAATGCATAACTAGCCAACAAGTTGGTTTTCTGGGCATGCATTGTTAATAGTGTCCCTAAAAGGATTTTCACTATTAATATATTTATTTTATTATTTTTTATATACAAGATCATCAAGGAGTAGGTTCTCTAGAAGAAGCAGGGCCCTCTAGAACATCTACTTGATTTGAAGTAGTTTCTCTAGAAGATGCAGAGTCCTCCAAAAAGGCTACTTCATCTTTTATCTCTTGAATAAATTCTTCTTTATTAAGAGGTTTTTGATAAATCTTCAATCTATGTCCATTGACTAACAGAGCTCTTCTGCTGGCATCAATAGGTATTAGCTTAAGAAAACCATTTTCAAAGACCTCCTCAATTTGATAAGGTCCCAACCACCTCATTTGCATTTTTATTTTAAATTGTTAAAATTTGAAATCAAACAACAATTTTCAATCTCTTTTTTGAAACTTTTGTTGCTTGATCTATGAATCATGCCAAACTTTTTTTTAATGTTATACTAATTCATTTCTTTGTAGTGCTTTCATTCTCATCCCATCAAGTTGATTAAGCTGTAGGAGTCTTTCTTTCTATATTTCTTCTAATTTAATCCCTACTTCTACAACTATTTCAAAGTTTGTAATTTAAATTCAACAAAGAATAAGAACTTCTTACCATAAACTAATTCATAAAGTGAAAATCTAGTTATTATTTTCTAAGTAGTATTATAGGCCCAAATAGCTTCTAGTACCTTATCTGCCTAATCCTTTCTACTGGAATTAACAATATTGGTTAAAATGGTTTCCAATTCTCTATTGGTGACTTCAACTTGCCCATTAGCCTATGGATGGTATGGAGATGTTTTTTTTGTGTTGAGTTTGATATACTTACATGAAGTACTTTATCATGTTTGACATGAATTTTAGTCCTTGATCTGAGACTATCTCCTTTGGATCACCAAATATTTGTATGATTTTGAAATATAAAAAATTAGCTACCATCTCTTCTCTTGCATGAGTTAATACTTTCACTTCTGCCCACTTGGTCACATAGTTTATACATACTAGGAGATATTCTTTTCCTCTAGAAGGAGGATCCACATGAGCTATAAAATAAATTCCCCATTTCTCAAATGGTTCTAAAACTAATTGAAGATGAAGGTGCAGATGCATCTCTATTGAAAGAGTAGGCTGTCCAATTCTCTGACAAGCATCACAATGTCTGAAATATTTTTACTTGCTGATGAAGTTGAGGCCAATAGTATTTTGCTCTTAGGATTTTATGTATAGTTCTTTGAGTTAAGTAATGACCTCCTCCTGGTTCATCATGACAAGCTCTAATGATATCATAAGCTTCACCATTTGTCACACACCTACAAAACACATGGTCAGGTCCAAGTTTGAGTAAAATTCTGTTAATCCATTTAAAATAAGAACTTTCTTTGATTAAATGTTTATTTTCTTTTTGTGAAAATTGCAGAGGAAACTTCTCTATGGTGAGGTAATTGGCTATATCAACAAACCATAGAGATTTTGATGAAATAACAAATAGTTCATCTAGAAAGTCATCTTTTGTTGTTCTTCTTCACCTGTAGTGTTCATTCTTGACAAGAAATCAGCAACCACATTAGACTTCCCTGATTTATCTATAATAATAACATCAAATTTTTGTAAGAGCAACAACTATCTAATAATCCTACCTCCCATAATCAATTTATTGATAAGGTATCTAATAGCTGAATGGTCTATATAGACAAATACCTTGTAGCTTGTTATGTAGTGTCTAAATTTGTTAATTGCATAGACTACAACTAGGAATTCCCTCTTAGTTGTGGTGTAACTTCTTTTAGCAGGTGTCAGTTTTTGGCTAATGTAATATATAGCATACATGTTACCCTCTTCATCTTTTTGTTCAAGGATTGCTTCAAGTGTTTTATTGAAAGCATCTGTATATATATGGAATGTTCAATACTAGACTAGTAATAAGTTTAGCTTTGATAGTCTCAAAGGCCTATTGGCAATGATCACTCCATTCAAATATACTATCTTTTGTAAGCAAAGTAAACATAGGGGCAATTATTTGGTTAAAATTATCTATAAAGCATCTATAGTAGCCATCATATCCCAAAGGACTTTTTATTTCAGTTTGTGTTCATGGAATGGGTAAGTTGGAGATTATTTCAACCTTCTTTGGATATACTTGAATGCCTTTTGCAGAAATATGGTGTCCCAGAACTATTCCTTCATCCATCATCAACAAACATTTCTCATGGCTCAAATATAATTGATGTTCCTCACATTTGATCAATACTCTTTTCACATTGGTAAGAGCCTCTTCATAAGTTCCACCATAAATGGTGAAATGATTTATATATACTTCAACACAATCATTTGTAAGGTCAAAGAATATTGCCAGAACTACTCTTTGGAAAGTTGTTGGAGCATTAAAAAGTCCAAATGGAAGTACTCAGTAAGCAAAAGTTCCCCAAGGGTAGGTGAATGTGGTTTTATCTTGATCTTCAACTGTTATCGTTATCTGGTTATACCCACTAAACCCATCCAGGAAAGAAAAATATCTTTTTTTTGACAAGTTGTCAAGAACTTGATCAATGAAAGGTAAAGGAAAGTAATCTCTTAGTGTTGCTTTGTTTAGTTCTCTATAATCTACACATACCTTTAATTTTCCATTTTTTGGGGCATAATTACCAGAGGTGAAACCCACTGGCTATTTTAGATGGGGTAAATAAACCCAACTTCTAGTAATTTATGGATCTCTATTTTGATTATCTCCTTTAATGTTGGGTTTATTCTTCTTTGTGGTTGTATGATCGATTTGATAGATTTTGTGTAAATGTGATGAGTGCATATGCTAGGATGAATTCCCTTCATGTCAGTATAATCTCAAGCAAAAGTCTTGGTATGTCTTTTCAATACTTTAAAGAGTTGATCTTCCTCTTCATTTGTTAACCAACTATTGATGTTCAAAATCTTTCTAGGTAATACCATGCTTGGTTTTGTACCTGGGTGGTTGGATTGTATTTACTTGAATTCACTAAGAAATGAGTTTAGAGGACATGGATTAGGAATTAGATTATGAAACATGGTTATAAAATCAATAAAATCTTTTTCAGGAGGAATTAGTCTTGTTAAAGAACAATGGAATGCATCTAAGAAATAAGTCTGTTGTTGTTCTACCAATTTCCACACACTTTCCTGAATCAATCCATGATCATATGATGAGGAAGCACTAGAAAAAGTAGAACTAGAAGTTTCATAATATTCTATCTGACCCAAGATTCCTAAACTGAGGTAGTCCATAGTTTTTAAATTGGCTGAGTCTATAGATTTTGGACTGACAGAGTCTATAGCTTTCAGACTGATAGAGTCTATAGCTTTCAGACTGGCAAAATCCATAGATTCTAGGTATATGTCTTCATTCAATTATTCCAAATATTTTTTAATTGTGATCATAGATAATGAGGAAATGTTGTTTGATTCATCCACGCAAAGTTCTTTTATGTGATTTGTTGATGGTTTTGCAGGGGGATACAAAGAGATGCATTTGGATTTTAACCCATTAGAAATGGTCATGTCTCCTGACCTATAATCAATTAATTCTACCACAATATCCAACCATGGTCTATCTAAGATTATAGGATACCCTAGATTCTTTGTTTTAGGTTGCAAGACCATGAAATCTACTAGATATTCCCAATACCCTATTAGTACTTCAATATTTTCTATAGTCCCTTCTAGTTTGGTTACAAATTGGTCCACCATTTAAAGAATGATTGTTTTTGGTTGCATTATCATAAGAGATAATGCATGGAGAGTATCAGTTGTCATAACATTAATTATTGCTCTTAAATCTACCAAAATATTAGAAAATTTTTTACCTCTGATTATGATTGTGATCACTAGGCTTCCTAGATCTGCATATTTTAGACTAATAGTTTTCTTGCTAATAAATTAACAACTTTTCCATCAACATGAATGGTTCTTGGATATTTTTATTTCCTCCCTGGTGTCTTGACACAAAAGTTTTTGATGATCTTATTGGATTTAGGTATATCCCTAATACCCTGTAGTAGGGGTACATTAATATTGATTTTTTGCAACTCATAGACCAAGTTTGATTCTAGTTTAATATCAATTTCTCTTAATATTTTAGGAAAAGGAACTACTGTTGTAGTAGTGTTTTCTTTGTTGGATTTAGGGCTCATTTTGATTTTGTCATTTTTAGTGTTTAATTGAGATAATTCTATTTTTTTTCATCAGGTATCTCAGAAATGAGAACTAGAGGTTTTTGTATAGTTTTCCCTGATCTTAAATGTGTCTAAACACTCAATAGATCCAACATTCATTATCTCTTCTTGTTCATTAACATAAACATGTGCTGGTTATTTATTTTTTAGATTTGCTATTGATTGTGTATGCATTGAGGGTTGATTGATTTCCTTGTTGTTGAATAACTGGGGGTGGCATTATAGTTTGCTATTAAAGTGGTCTTCTTGGTTGGGTGAATTGTTGTTGTAGGTTCCACTATTAATTCCATTATTGATATGGCTATGACATTCATTGCTATTATGGTATCCATTGTTGCTATGGTTGTGGCACCATCCATGGGGGTGTTGGCATCTAATCTTATCCTATCCATGGATTTTGGATTGATAGAATTTGGGGTTGATTCTAAAAAGGTGAAGGGACTGAAACATTCCATGGTGCCATCCATGGATGAATTGGGTTTCTTACATTAAACTGTCCTTGATCCTAGTTTTGTCTCTAGATATAATTTACTTCTTCAGTGGACTAGACTTGTGTTTTCATTTGATTCTTTAAAAAAGGTAGAAGGGTGCAATGTTTGGTATCATGATCTATTGTATCAAAAATTCCACATGATGAAACATTAGTTTTATCTAAGGGGTAGTATCTAAGGGCATGTTTCTGTCTGCACTTAAGATAGTAAATTGCTAAGGGTTCTATTGCATTTGACATAGCTTAAAGACCATCTAAAGTACTATTTAGTGTAACCAGAATATCCATATTTAGATTAGCAAATTCTTCCATTAGCTTACCCACTTCATTAGATTTCCCAAACCTTCCTTTTATAATTCTATGTTTTGTTTGAGAGTAGTTGGTACAAAGCTCAAAAATTTGATCAAAAGCCAACTTCTTTATATCTCCTCCTCTCATCAAATTTAAGGCATCTCTAGTATCTTCACCCAACCCTTTTAAAAAAACCAATTTTTAAACTTCTTCAGTGAGTAGATAATTGCTTCTTTTATGACTAAACATGAATCTATCCAAATAATCCTCTAAAGAATCATCCTCATTTTATTTGAGTTTGAAGAAATCCTCTTTTCTTTCTCACACTTGACAATAATCTTGGTACTTGTTCAAGAATTCTATCTCCATGTCATCCCATGTTCTAATAGAATTGCCAGGTAAACCCATGAACCATCTCATAGCTGCATCTTTAAGTGTAGAGAGAAATAGTTTTGATTTCTCGCTATCTGTTGTATAATCATAGGTTTGACATAGCACCTTAAACTCAAATAGAAATTAATTAGGGTCTTCTATAGATCTTCCCCAAAAATTTGGTAGATTAGCTATTGAAATATTTTTCATGGGGATTTGATCATTAGGATCTGTAACAATAAGAAAGGAAAAAGTTCTCTTGGTTGTGCAAGTTGTTGATTTTATTGGAGAGCCATTTCTTCTTTTGATGATGTTTCAAAGCCAAGATGATCTTCCCACTAAAAATTTGTGGTATCAGTTATGGATTGTTCAAAGTTCTCAAAATTTTCTTCAGCTATGGATTTTTGAAAGGCTTCTTCTAAGTCCTTGGCAATTTCTAAATAATGCCTTCCTACAAGAGATTGATCCTAGAGAATTTGTCCTATGGGGCTTGCTTGTGGCAATGGCCTGGTTACTATCCAAGTTTCTAAAGATTCTTGTAGATAGGTTTCACTCATAACTTTTGGTTCACTACTCAGAGATGTTAAAGGAGTTTCAACTTGTGTTTTTGGTGAAAATTTTGGGATGAAACATCCTTTAGAATCTCTAGGATGGTACACCAATTTTTTTGAATTATTTTTGGATTATATATATATATATATTCACTCTAGACCAATAATTATTACCTTACTAACACCTTATTTCCTAGGAAATGGTGCCAAAAATGATGAGTGTTATTTAACTCATTTAATCAATATAAAATTGATGTCTTATCAACCAGGGCTGGTGTCTAAACCTATTTATAGTAAGGTATAGGATGGTAGATCTAGAAGTTTGATTATGGGGGTGTTTTGATGGTCCTATTATAACTTTGACTAAAGAAATAAATATGTCCTAAACTAATTGATTCACTCTTTTGATGAAAAATAAGAAATCTGTTGGGGGGATCAAACCAACAATAGATTACAATTGTGACAGCAATAAACGTAGAATTAAATCAGATTGACAAGTAATTAGAATGATAATAGCAAGAACAAGAGATACAAGAAAACACCCTGAAAACTTGTATTAACAAACTCTTTACAAAAGGAATACAATTGAAGAAAGCTTCTTTCTTCCACACCTCTCCTAGATGTATAGATCTCTCAATAGATCTCTATTCCTCAAGAGCTATCTCTCTCAAGAACAATCAACTCCAACAAGCCTAGATTGATTCAATTATGTACTGTTCTTCTACAATTACAATAATAAGCTAGGAAGATCTAATCCTTCATATAGAATTAGAAGACTTGAGCATGTACTTCCAACAAATAGTTAAACCACTTAAACAAGGGCTCTAAAAATAGTAATGCTAATAATAGAGACGCAAGCTTGAGTCCACAACTCAAACTTATCATGCAAACACTCGCTTCTATCCACGGAAATAGCTTTCTGGACACGCAGGTAACCGACGTCGGTTCCTGCTGCTTGTCTGTGACCATCGTCGGTCGATTCTCTACCGATGTCAGCGTCTTTGCAACTGCCTGTGACTGACGTCGATCACTCCTGACCGACGTCAGTGTCTGTGTAGACCTGAACCTGATAAGAAATGCTCCTTGGTGAAGTTTTTAGCTCCACACCCTAACAATTATCTCCCACTTGGAGATAAACGGCTGCACCAGTACCTATACAGCAACATCTTCTAGCTCCTCCATCTTCAACTCAATCATGAAGACCAATAGAAGTTGAATGAAGATTCAACTTCTCCTTTGTAACCGGCTTTGTTAGTATATCAGCAGGATTCCTATCTGTATGGATCTTCTCCAGCTTCAACTCACCATCTTCCAATACCTGTCGTATGAAGTGATACCTTAGCTGTATGTGCTTTGTTCTTGAATGAAAGGCTGAATTCTTAGCCAAATGGATTGCACTCTGACTGTCACTATACAATCTGCAACTCTCATGCTCCCTACCAAGCTCATCCATGAACCGTGTCATCTATATCATTTCCTTGCTAGCTTCTGTGGCTGCAATATACTCTGCTTCTGTAGTTGACAAGGCAACAACCTTCTGCAACTTAGATATCTAGCTAACCGCTGTTTCACCTACAGTAAATACATAACCTGTAGTGCTCTTCCTGCCATCCAAATCACCTGCCATATCTGAATCTACATAGCCATGCAGAGAAGTATCTGAACCTCCATAGCACAAGTGCCTACTGCTGGTTCCTTTCAGATATCTAAGGATCCACTGAATTGCTTTCCAATGTTCCTTACCTGGATTGGCCATATACTTACTTACAACTCCCACTGCTTGGGCAATATCCGGTCTAGTACACACCATTGCATACATCAAACTCCCTACTGCAAAATAATATGGAACCTTACTCATGTACTCTACCTCATCATATGAATTAGGACATTGTTCTTTACTCAACTTAAAATGTCCAGCCAAAGGTGTGCTTACCGGTTTAACATCCTGCATATTGAACCGTTTTAACACCTTGTCCACATAATCTTCTTGAGACAATATCAACCTGTGATTTTTCCTGTCTCTCTTAATGCTCATGCCAAGGATTTTCTTTGCTGCTCCCAAATCCTTCATAAGAAATGTTTGAGCTAATTTCACCTTAAGCTCGGAGATATCCTGCATGTGAGATCCTGCAACCAGCATGTCATCTACATACAACAATAGAATAATATATCTACCGTTATCAAATCTCTTGAAATATACACAATGGTCTGATTGACACCTACTGTAGCCATGCTCAGTCATAAACCTGTCAAATTTTAAGTACCATTGCCTTGGAGCTTGCTTGAGGCCATACAAGCTTTTCTTCAACCTGCACACTAACTTCTCCTTACCCTTGACCTCAAATCCTTCTGGCTGTTCCATGTATATTTCCTCATCCAAATCTCCATGAAGAAATGCTATCTTAACATCTAGCTGCTCGAGATGCAAATCCTCAAAAGCAACCAAAGACAATACAACCCTTATTGAAGTCATTTTAACAACAGGAGAAAAAATCTCACCAAAGTCAATACCTGGCTTTTGTGCAAATCCTTTTACCACTAATCTGGCCTTGTATCTCATCTGTCCATTCTCACCTTTCTTCAACCTGTAGGTCCATCTGTTCTTAAGTGTTCTCTTACCAGCTGGCAATTCAACTAAATCCCATGTTTGGTTCTCTCTTAAGGACTCCATCTCCTCAACCATGCCACGCTCCCACTCACTCTTGGACTCCACCTGTATTGCTTCTTCAAAACTCTCTGGTTCTCCACCATCGGTTAGCAATAAATAAAATAAAGAAGGAGAATATCTAATTGGAGGCTTACTCACCCTTTCTGACCTCCTGATGGGTGTCTGAGACTCATCCACAACACGCTGTCCACCCAAATTCTCTGACAGTGACCGACCTCGGTCACCTGAAGACCTGTTACTGGCTGACATTGATTCTGCCTGACCAACCTCGGTACCTGTACGGCTGACGTCAGTCTCTGTATGGTCGACGCCAGTTTCTGTCCTACCGAAGCCGGTTCCTAACCTACCGACGTCGATCTCTGTGTTTTCTTGCAAGTGATTATTTCTTTTTCCCACGAGCTCATCTTGGACTTTCACCTCATCCAATTCACCATTGCTCTGCTCAGATTGATTCAACTTCCTTAGCTGATCACCATACATCACTCTTTCATTGAAAACAACATCACGGCTCCTGATTACCTTGTTAGTTTCTAGATTCCACAATCTGTAACCAAAATCATCTGAGCCATAGCCAATAAACGTGCATCTCATAGACTTAGCATCAAGCTTCTTTCTATTTTCCTTATCTATATACACAAAGGCTTCACAACCAAAAACTTTGAGATATGAGAGATCAACCTTTTTACCTGTCCATGCCTCTTCTGGGATACCACCATCTAGAGCTGTAGAGGGTCCTCTGTTAATCAGGTACACTGCAGTGTCAACAACTTGTGCCCAAAAATGTAAGGGCAAACCGGCATGTAATCTCATACATCTTGCACGCTCCATTATTGTCCTGTTCATCCTTTCAGCAATACCATTCTGCTGAGGTGTCCTTGGAACCATCCTTTGCCTATGGATTCCATGCATGTAACAATAATCTCTGAACTTATGACTGCAGAACTCACTGCCATTGTCTGATCTCAGGCACTTTAATCTTTTACCTGTTTCATTCTCAACCATAGCTTTCCAAATTTTAAAAGTATCAAATACATCAGATTTATTTCTAATACAATAGATCCATACCTTCTTTATGGCATCATCTATGAAAGATACATAGTACTGTGATCCTCCAATGGAAGCAACCTGAGCCGGTCCCCACACATCTGTGTGAACAAGCTCCAACTTGTGCCTCTTCTTAGTAGACCCAGTTTTGAGAAAACTAACCCTTTTCTATTTTCCAAATACACAGTGCTCACAAAACTCTAGATCTATGCCTTTTAAATCTGAAAGCATACCTTTAGACTTAAGAATTGACATCCCCTTCTCACTCATGTGGCCAAGCCTTGAGTGCCACAATTTAGCATCCACATCTGAAGTAGATAATACAGAAGGAGATTTGTTAGTAACACAGTTACACAAATAGAGAGTACCTTCTCTCTTACCTCTGGCCATAACAAGTGCACCCTTGGTCACCTTCCAAGATTTTGCTGTGAGAGTTACTGTATAACCCTTATCCCCTAACTTTCTTGCAGAGATCAAATTTCTCTTCAAGCTAGGAACATGCATCACATCTCTCAACACCCATGTGTTGCTATTCTGCATCTTCAACTGCACTTTACCTTTGCCAATTATTTTACAAGGCTCATCATCCCCTAGATACACTATTCCAAAATCTCCATGGATATAGTCACTGAAATATTCCCTATTAGGAGTAGCATGAAAGATGCACCAAAATCTAATACCCAAGATTCTATATTATTATGCAGAGAGAAAATTAAAGCATCCTGTGCAATACCTGCAATCTTGGCTTCTTCCTTTCCTTCGTGCTGGTTGTCCTCCTTGGGCTTTGACCAACAATCTCTGCTTATGTGCCCCATCTTTCCACAATTCCAACATTGTGGCTTCCTGCCATTTCTGGATTTAGATCTGCCTTTCCCCTTTGATTTGGATCTTGCTCTGCCTTTCTTGCTCTTCTCTTTCTGCCTTCCCCTGCTCTCAAAACTTAAAGCGTTCCCAGATGTCTCTTCTGTGCTTTTCTTGTGTATTTCCTCATTCAAGATAACACTAACAACATCCTTTACTTTCAAAATATTTGATGCAGATGTAGTATTACTTGCTGCCATTACTAAGCCATGCCAGCTTTCAGGGAAAGAACATAATATCAAAAGAGCTTTTATCTCATCATCAAACACTATATTCACTAAACTTAATTGATTCACAATACCATTGAAATCATTCAGATGAGTAGAAACAGATCCACCTTCATTCATATGCAAATTAAATAACTGCTTCATAAGATATACCTTATTGGAAGCTGAGGGTTTTTCATACAAATTTGCTAACGTAGTCATCAACTCTACCGTAGACTTTGCCTGTGATAAATTGGATATCACAGTGGATTCTAGGCTCAGTCTTATAGAACCCAGAGCCTTTTTGTCAAGAACTTCCCATTCTTCATCCTCCATGTCTTTGGGCTTCTTTGCAATACCTCCTAACGGTAAGTAGAGATCTTTCTGATACAGATAGTCCTCTATCTGCATTCTCCAGTGTTGGTAATTTTTGCCATTGAACTTTTCCATTCTCAATTTGCTTTCATCTACCATTGCTTCTCCCACTCAAACAGAAATCCCTGTAGAAACTCCTGTGAGAACCTACAATCAATACACACTACACAGATTTGAACCACCTGTTAGTGAACCTGAACTTTGATACCAATTATCAAGCTCTGAACCTGTAACCAAGGCTCTGATACCACTTATTGGGGGATCAAACCAAAAATAGATTACAATTGTGATAGCAATAAACACGAAATTAAATTAGATTGACAAGTAATTAGAATGATAATAGCAAGAACAAGAGATACAAGAAAACACCCCGAAAACTTGTATTAACAAACTCTTTACAAAAGGAATACAATTGAAGAAAGCTTCTTTCTTCCACACCTCTCCTAGATGTATAGATCTCTCAATAGATCTCTATTCCTCAAGAGCTATCTCTCTCAAGAACAATCAACTCCAACAAGCCTGGATTGATTCAATTCTGTACTGTTCTTCTACAATTACAATAATAAGCTAGGAAGATCTAATCCTTCATATAGAATTAGAAGACTTGAGCATGTACTTCCAACAAATAGTTAAACCACTTAAACAAGGGCTCTAAAAATAGTAATGCTAATAATAGAGACGCAAGCTTGAGTCCACAACTCAAACTTATCATGCAAACACTCGCTTCTGTCCATGGAAATAGCTTTCTGGACACGCAGGTAACCGACGTCGATTCCTGCTGCTTGTCTGTGACCACCGTTGACCAATTCTCTGCTGATGTCGGCATCTCTGCAACTGCCTGTGACCGACGTCGGTCACTCCTGACCAACGTCAGTGTCTGTGTAGACCCGAACCTGATAAAGAATGCTCCTTGGTGAAGTTTTTAGCTCCACACCCTAACAAAATCAAATCAATCCACTCTTTTGCTTGAAATTAAAAATCACACTCCTATTTACGCTTTCATGGAAAGTAAAATCACACTACTAACTAACAAAAAGAAATTTGGTTCACATGTTTTTTGTAAAAAAAAATACACTTTACTTAGAAAGGAAAGGATTTTGGAATAAGAAAATTGCCTTTTAAACTGTGAATTTGTTTTGATGTTTTTTATGAATAAATGTAAATATTAACAAGATTTTAATTAGTTATAACAAGTTAATATAACATAACATAAATACTGTACACAGTTCTTGGTTCCAAGGAGAGTGGGTCCTTGCTCCTCTCGAAACACAGATTAATCAATTCTGAAAACTGAAGTAATAATTCATAAAACTAAAATGATTACAATCTGGCTAAAACTTGTCATATACTTGTACATATTTTTCCTCTATTATCTACTCTCTATCATCTCATATAATATCCAATATATTTCAATGATGAAAGTCTTACATTTTATACTAATACAATCAACTCAAAATAAGATGCAAAGAAAAAGGATTCCTTGGTTAATCCATTCATCCAAATATAGGAGATTGAATTTCCAAGAGATCTAATTATTTTGATGAAATAAATATACTATCCTATAATAGTCCTAAGATCCAATTATATACAATTTTATCAAAATTAAATCCTACAAAATAGCAAGTGGTTATTTTCTTTATTTGACTCTAGCTGAAATGATTCTCTCTTATCTTATCTAGCTACCCACTTCCCCATTTATAGCTTCATCCTTACATAATTCTTAGAATTGACCCTGCAGAGTCGGTAGGAATGAGCCTGTGGAGTTCATAGAGAAAAGCTTATGGAGTCCATAGATATAAGCCTATGGAGTCCATAGAAACAAGCCTGTAGAGTCATAGAAATAAGCCTGTAGAGTTCGTAAAAGCAAGCCTGTGGAGTCCATAGTTCTACTAGATGTAGATCAAAATTAAACTTTTACTATACATTGCCTGTGCCTTCTTCCTAAGCATTCTTCACAACAAATAATTACTAAAACATGATATGTATTAGACATTAATGACAAAGTAAAGGTTTAGTCTTTGGTTCAATATAAACAAGACAACTATCTATTTTCTATGTAATAACTATCTAACAATCTATGATTTACATAAGATAATATCCTTCGAGAGATGAATTAAGGGAAATAACATGTCAATGATGAGCCATATTCTAAGCTCATCACTTGCTGACTAAAAATTGAATTTGACAACACATACAAGGGGTGGATAATATATAGGACCAGGTTTTTGGCCTCCCATTAGTCTCAATCAACAAACCCACCACCCATTTTGGCCTAAAGAACGCCCTTCTTAATATAAGAAAAATGCAAATTTTGAGCCTAAGTTCAAACATACATAAAACAAATCTTGTAAGTCATTTTCAACAATGTCAACAACTAAAGCAATCAAACCCAGTGGGAATTTATCTTTTTTTATCTTGAAATGTTCATCCAACCATCCAAATTTATGTGTGTGCCTTACATACTCATAAATAATTTTCTTCCTAAATTTTATAAAAAATTTAGAAACAAGTATCATTTTTGTAACAAGCTCACACCATTTAGATTCTTTGCCATATTTTACTTGATAAGTCACTGATTTATATTTGCTTAAACCAAATAATTACTATCCAATTACACTTGTAATCTCCTCATGGATATATTTTTTTAATTTTGGTAATCCACCACAAATGTTGAAGTTTCCATTTAAACATGATTTGTTATAAAATAAATCTCCATCTAATCTTTTGCAAAATATAGTTGGAATAAATTCCATGGGTGATTTTGGTGAAAATTCAATGTCATACTCCTTTAAAATGTTGTTATTATGCAAAGTATAATGAATATGGTGAAAAACATTATAGTGCATTGGAAATTCAACATGTTGCCTACAACAATAAGTGGTGCATGTGTGATTTATTTTACATAAAAAGGTTTGTCCATCTCAAAATATTTTTGACAAATAAAAATTTGTGGATGTTTTTCCCAAAAATTAGTACAATTATTTTTAAGTCATATCCAATAAATGTTTTGGATGTGATTCATAATTACAAGAACCAACTCTTCTTTTCACTACATCTCTTGCATTGGGTGAAACTCTTGTGTATTATCTTTCCAAATTGAGAAAGTAACTCTTTGAGAATATTAACTATAACCTTGTCCTTTCATGAAATTTTAATAAAGAATGCCCAAATATCATTGTTATTAGGTTCATTAAGTCTTTCACATCTTTTAATTACTTTCAATAATGTTTTTGTACTTATATTAAGTGTTCATCTTATTTTTGAAAGCATTATTTTCCCCTATTTAGTCACTTATTGCATAAGTTGTAAGTATACATTGAGCAACATTACAATCTTGGGTGTGTGATTTTGGGTCTTTTTGTCACCAAATCTTGCACCTTAGAAGAAGTTGTTCAAGCTTCTTATAGATTTGGGTAACATGGGAATATTTCCAAGTATATGGGTGTACTTATATTGGAAATGAGCCTCTAGATTTAAGGGCTAGCTCCCGTAATGTATCTTGAAATGCTCTTATCTATGCCAACTGATTACTTATGAGGAAAAGAGTTCAAGAATGCATAAATTAAATCTAATATAAAGGAAGTGATGCACTAAATGTTTAAATATCCACTCTCAATATTGAACTCATTAGCACACTAATAGATTATGAATAGAACTAATGAAATGTCTACAATAATTTTCAAGTAATAGTGTTTCACCTAGAGGTCAATTTGATGAACTTAAGCTAGAGGGAAATGTGGGTAAGAATTGATTGGAAGAACTTATAGTTAATTATTCACTTTATATCTGAGACATCAACCTTAAGACACACTAGATGACCTACAAGAAAGTTTAATATCACTTAGGTTGAACTTGGACCCATAAAGGGAAGATGACAACTACTTTTGCATATCAAACAAATAAAAAATACTAAGCAAAGATTAGTAAACAACTATAAAATGTTATATTCATAACTCTAAGAAGTGAAAACTATAATTTTGGGTAGAGTCTAGTCATACCATCTTGAGGGATGCTTAAAAAATAACTTTGAAGTTATATTTATAAAAGAAAGGGCCTTTATAGAGAGTGATCTTGGCACCAAAAGAGGAATCAATGAGCTAAACTCCTTTTGAACTAAAATTATAACTACCTCTATAAGTTATGCTCATTCAAACCTTTTGATTGATCTAAGTCACTTCAAATGGTTGCATAGTTACATTATTCTCTCATCTATGCTTCCTAATGGATGAAATGGCAGGATCAAGTTGTTTTGAGCTAGGTGCTATCATTAATGTAGTTACAACCATTAGATCAATCTATTAGAGTTTTGTCCTATTGCTAACTACTCTTCACAGTTCATTATGGCATGAAAAAGTGGAGAGAATGGTCATTTTCATGTAGTTGGTCTTGGAGATGAAATCATTAGGGTCTATATGTATGCTTTCATGGCATCCCTTAAAATGATAGATCTTGTTCAAATTGGGTCATGCTCTAACTCATCCCCATGTTCATAGGTCTACTATAGATGGAAAACCATTCTTAGACTCTTGGTTTTCCTATAGTCATTATATTGATGCATACCTCAAGATTGCATGGTCTCTTTCTTGATCCATATAAGTCTAAAAATACCCATTATGTCATTATAAGAACTAAGGATTCACTATATGCATAGGTACTTTTAAGAATGGTGAACATAATTGTAGAATAAACCTTGCATGCCACATATCTACAAACTAGAGGTTTGCATTTAGCCTTAATGGTGGTCCCTTTATGTCCTTTAACTTGACTGTGTCAATGTTCCCCTTTAATGGTGTTCAACCGAGCTCCAATGGTGATAGGATGCACCTACAAGACCATATTTTCCTTGGCTAAAAATAGTCTTTTGGCTTGACTTTATCCATAGAAAACTGACTCAAACCAATCAAAATGCTCCTAGCTATCTTTATTCCCATTGGCATCACATATCCCTGCTTTCAGATTTTGGCTCTTTAACCTTGCACTTGCACCATTGTATTTTCTTGGTATGAATGAATGTGGTCCATTGATCTCTTGTCATCTTGAATGTGCTTATGCCACTTGTTAATCACACATTGATCTTAGGATCCTGTTATTAGTCTACTACTTTATGTGCTTACACCATATGGTGGCCTCTCAATCTCCTTGACCTTTTGAATCATCTCACACCATTGAATCAAGATGTACGAGTGAATTCTATTCATATATATCATTAATCCCACTTTCTTATTAGTCAATCTCACATTGTTAGATCATCGATATGATTGAACATTGATAATTGATCTAGTTACATTTGAAAATAAATAACTATCTATCATGGTCTAAATTTGACATCCATGTGCCTATCACTAATCATTTAATCCTAAATAGATATTTTATAAATCTCAAACTTGATGTTAGCACAAACATCTTGCTCTACATGACCAACTTTGAAACTCTATAACTTGAGCTAGAAATCTCGCACAGACATGAAACTTGTAGAGCATGTTCTTGACATAAATAAATCTATGGTGATACATACTTTTGGCTTGTCAGGATTTATAAGATACATTTATTAAATTCATAAACAAGTTGACCAATTTATTTTTCATGTGAGCGTAGGATGGCCTAGCCCCTTAAACTCAATAAGCTAAACTTTAAAGGCTTAGATCACAAGATAAAAGACTCATCAAGATATGAAACTTACAATGAATGATATTGGTACTAAGGACATTGATCACACATGGTTTTATGGTCATGTGAGGCTTCTTGAACTCATTTATAAAATTCACAAACATGCTATCTAGTTTGGTTCTTCATTATGTCCTGATGATGGTGTGGTCCTTAAACTTACCCAAGTCATTTTGGTTTAATCTTTTGAGGTCCTAATGAGTTTCTAAGATTTTATCAATCTGGTCCATGTCCCTATAAGATTATGAAGACTATGAGATCTTGCTTGGATCAATTCTAAAGGCCTAGAAAAAAATTATCCTTGAAACATTCAATTCTAAATTTTGCATTAGGCATACTATTGTGGTCTTTGTGCCAAGACATTTTCTTCAAAAGAATTAGTCTTCGAGAATTTTGTGTGGATAAAATGTTCTAATCTTTGGGGAAATTATCATGGGATAATTTTCTTGAAAGAATTTTTACTTAGCCTTTTCATGGAACATTTTTTTCAAAATAATTTAGGTCATCAAGCTTTTTGTTACAGATAAAATGTCTAAAAGAAACTGGGTCTTTGAGAATTTTATTTCAAATAAAACATCCAAAATAGTTCCTTATACTTAGTCAAAAACCCTGAAACAATTCTCTTGAAGGAAATATGCCTTGTAATTTTGATGCAAATAATTTGTCTAGAAGAACTCTAACACTTAGCCAAAATTTGAAATATTTCCTAAGTGTAAACTAGGCTTTTTGGACTTGTTATTGCAACTGCTCAACACCATGAAAACTTTACACTTAAATATATGACTCTAAAGTGACCCCTAAGATACTAAATGACACAAAGATAAATCTAGACTATGACCAAAGCTATATGACATATGAAATGAACTAAAACACACCCTATGACATTATATATAATCCCATATACAATATTTTGACTATAGGGGTTGACCCATTTTGGCCTATGGTAATAATGGTCAAAATTCTTGGCAATTTACCAAAGGTGGTATGCTTCCTATTCCATGACTAGTTGCCTAATCCTATCTATTTGAATTCATAAGTATACATGTTTGACACATAAACTACCCTCTTGGCAATGCACAATAACGACATAAAACAATAAGGACAAGACACAAAATAGAAACACACATGTACTTCAAGAGAACTTATTAGAACACAAAACAACAAGAAAAAAAACACATGTTTAAAATAATATTTATAAAATTGACCTTTACTTTTCAATAGTAGGGTTTCAAATGTATCCCATTCACTAGGATAGGCAACTCTTCTCCATTCATACTTGCTAACTAAAAATAATTTCTTTACTTGTAGTTGATGATGACATATGGTTCACTCCATAAGGTTGTTAAGCATGGGATATACTGAGAGGGGGGTGAATTAGTATATCATATATCTTATATATCTTTTACTTAATCAAACTCCACTTAACCATACATTAAAGATATACAACTGAAATAATAACATGCACCACACAAGAGAGAGAGTGAGACACCATATTTTTACATGAAAAACCAAATTGGGAAAAACCACATAGAATAATCTCAAGTATATGAATGAGCACTAACTCAGTTACAAAGTTCACAAGCACCAACTTGTAGGAGCACCAAACCCTTTGCCGAGCACCAACACAATAACTATTTGTGAGCAACAACCCATAGGAGCACCAACCCCTTACAAAGATTTGTGAATACCATCCCAAAGGAGAACCAACCCCTCTTGTGTATAAAACACAACTATCTCTCAACATTGCTTTCTTAACAAATGATAGAACTCTACAATATCTCTTTCTATTTTCTCCTCTTTTCTTATATAAAACAATTACAAACTATGCACTTTATTGTATATTACAAATGGATTCTCAAGCCTTTATTTATAGATTTTCAAATGAACTTTGGCATTCACCCTTTGTGACCCTTCACTCCTTGTGGAAAATAGTGCCAAACTTTTATGACCCTTTAAATCTTTGTATTTGAAAAGTCACATGGTGACCCTTCATTAGCAAATGCATCCTTTCCTCATTTGTCTTTATCTTGGTGACCTTTTGAATACCTTAAGGTGCATCTTCTTGGAAAAATCTGCCATAACATCTTTTATCTTCGCTTGGTGACTCTTAGAATTCATTAAGATGACTCTTCATGGGAAAATGCATCCCATTCGTCTTTTATCTTTACCTCGTGACTCTTTGACTTCTCCATGGGCCCCTTTTTGACTTTTATGTATCCAAAAATATATTCATTAATATTAAATAAATATCAACAAATATTATTCAAAATATGATTATTAAAAACACCTTTAGACAATAAATTCTATCACCAATGCTAGACCTTAAAAATCAATGACAATATTTACAACAAGGGTATCAAATTTAGTATGTCTCCCTAGTTTTGCTCTATCTGCATGCCCTTTAAATAATATGTAACCTTCTTTAAATGATCTTAGATTTGCCTTCTTATCAAAATACCTCTTCATTAGTACTTGGTGATTCTCCAAAGCTTGCTGATTTTTATTTCTAGTCTCTTGTAACTCTATTAATTCTATCAATCTCACCTCCATTGGGGTATTATCAAGCAACTCTAGTTGATGTGCTAACTCTAAGGTAGGTAGATCTTGATAAATAGACAACATAACTTCCCTTCCATATTCAAACACAAAAGGAGAATTCCCTATTGACCTCTTGGGAGTTATCCTATCATCCCATAAGGATGTATTTAATTTGGTGTGCCGAACTCTTTGGTTATACTCCAAGGTTCTCTTGATGATTTTGATTATATTCTTGTTAGTGGATTTAGCCAACCCATTAACTTGAGGGTAATAGTTAGATGAAGTTATCAAGAATATATTTTCCCAATCAACTATCTTAGCACCCATAAAAGTAAGAGCATTATCTAAAATAATAATAAGAGTACCAAACCATGTTATGATGCTCTCATAGAACTCCAAAATAACATTCTCATTATCTTCCTTCAAAGCTACCACCTCAACCCATCTTTTAAAATATTTAGTTGCTATGAGTATCCATTTATGACTAGAACTTGATGGGGGGTTTATCATGCCAATGAAATCAAGACCCCATTAAATGAAAGGTTGATAAACTTGGATAGGCTTCAAAAGAAGAGCTGCAAGCTTCTAATTTCTTACAAACAAAGCACATTATCCACACCTTCTCACCTAATCATGGAAACACTTGAAGAGGCTGGAGTAATAATATCCTACCCTCATGATCTTGGAAGCTATGGTTCTTTGAGAGTAATTACCTCTTGTTGTCCCATCATGAAACTTCTCAAGTAAAATGCCAAACTGATCATTATCAATACATATCAATAGCACACCATTGATGTCCCTTCTAAAAATCACATTATCCATAAGACAAAAGGGAATAGATTGCAATCTAAAATATCTCCTTTGTGATCTACTCATATTATTAGGATACTCACAATTTTGAATAAATCTAATCACATCATGTGTCTAACTTGGTGGAGGTAATGAACCACCTGATTGTGAACAATCATGATTGAATAGAGCCTCTTCCTTTGAATCATGAAGATTTTAAGATAGATGTTCACAAAGGACTTTAACCCTTATCAATTTTGTCACTTTGATGTCAACATCATATTTTATTACCTTAGTGATCCACCCTGCCCTCTTTTCACTAAGATCTTTACTCAAAAGAAACTCTTTGGTGCTATGATGAGAGACCAAAACATGAATCTTATAATTTGAAACCATATGTCTTAACTTCTCTAGTCCCCTTACAATAATAAGGACATTTTTATTTATATAGCTTCATAATCTTCTAAACCTTGACTAAAAAATGTAATTGGCTGCTCCACACCCTCGTCATTCTTTTGCATCAACATGGCTTATATAGTATAAAGGTTGGAAAATGAATACAACATGAAGTATTTAGTAAAATCAAGATTAAAAAGGGTAGGAACTTATACAATTACTTTATTGTGGCTTTAAACTTGATCTTACCCTCTTTGGTCCAAGAAAATTCTTGGTTTTTCTTGAGCATAGCTATGATAGGTTTCACCAAATATGCAAAACCATGTATGAACCTCTTTACAAAATTTATCTTGCCTAAGAAACTTTGAAGACCTTTATTATGCAAGGTCAATGATAATCCTATAATAGCCTCTATTATTTTAGGATCAATAGTCAAACCATCCTTGGAAATAATATGCCCTAAGAGCTTACCTTCGTGAACAACAAAGATTCACATTTTTGGATTAAGAGATACTCCATACTTCTTACATCTTAAACTGAAGGGTATATTCTTATAAGTAAAATTCCCCCATTTGGTAGTGAAGGTTATCTTAAACTGATCATCTTTATAGACTAAAATCTGATTATAACTTGAATATCCATATAGAAGAGAAAAACATTGAGAAACTGAAACCATTTGCAAAATCTACTCCATTGAGGGTAGAGGATAGTGATCCTTAAGTGACACTCTATTAATATCTCTAAAGTATACACAAAGTCTTATCTCCCCATTCTTATTTCTAATATGCACAAGGTTAGCTACCCATGTTGAATGATTGATGGGAAATATTAGCTTATATTTAAGGAGTTTGGTAAGTTCTAACCTCATGAGTTGCTCAACCTTGGGGTTGATTGGTCTTTGCTTCTATCTAACTAGTTTAACTCTAGGTTTCAGCTCAATGGTATGGTGTTCTAGGCTAAGATCCAATCCTCTGATATTATTAAATTCCTAAGAAAATATATCATGAAACTCTCTACACAGCTCAATGAAAGCTTGCTTCTCTAATGTAGAACATACCTTGCCTAGTTATAGGAGTTTATCTTTGAAGATCAAGACTCTTTAATAATTTTCCTCTTTTGTAGACATAATCACTTTCTTCTTATTATTTTGATCATTCTCATTGAAGATAATTTATAAGGTCACCAAACCCTTAGGTATCTTATTAGTTCTTAGCTGCATAATCTGATTACCTAATTGTTCTTGGAGCCTCCTTTGATTCCTTGAAGAAAACTCAACCTCATTTTATAAGAATCATGTAGTGTGTTTATCACTATCATACACTTTCTAAGACACTTCATTATCAATTACATAAATTATGATAATTACCTTAATATGAGACCATTTTCCCTCCTCTTTTATGGCAATTTGAGTATCAAATTGAGCTCTTATGGTTGTCAGTCTATTAGCATCACTATTCTACTCCCTTGGGACTGATTGTATATTGAACACATTAAAGTATTCAAAAGCAAATCCCATACCCTATTATTGTATGAATAAATAAAAGGGTTCTTAGAAATAATCACATTCTTAACCTGATGAACAACTAATTCACTGTCTCTGTATACTTGCAAGTTCTTGATTCTTTTTCTCTTTGCCTATTGAAGGTCATGAATTAAACCTTTATACTCAACTGTATTACAAGTATAATTGAAATGAAGTATATATGAATAATAATATTATTTTTTATATGGGGATACCAACATAACACTAGACCCTACACCAAATTTAATTCTTTAACCATCAAAAAACACCTTCCATAACTCATCATGTTTACCCTCTTCCTTGGCAAACACAAGTGTTGATACTCCTTCATGTACATACTACACTCCTCAATCAGTTTATTACATAAAAGCATAGGGATCATGCTCATAAGTATTAGTTCCATATTCATCAATAAACAAATTTGAAATACACTCAAGCTTGGAATAAGTGCCATAATCTACAATATAATCCTTTTTTTCATGGGCCACATAATTTAGATTGGAACTTGTCTCAATGTAAGGACAATATGAAGCCTTAAAATGGGTTGTGTCCTAGTTATCACCTTAGCCTTGTAAATTATTTTAAAGGATAAGAAATACCAATAAATTAAGAGGTAGCCACTTATCTTGTCTGTAAAGTCTCTTGATAGGCAGATTGTAAAGTGGACTGGGAGATCAACCACAACTATGTCTTACAAGATAGGAAAACTAGGAAAATTTTGGAAAAAAACCTTAAATAATTTTATCAATCCTACTATCTTGTAAATTTTACCATATAATTAAATGACCCATTTTCTATTGGCTCATATTTTAAGCCCAATTTGTCAGCTACAACTTTGGGCATGACAGAAGTAGAAGCTTCACTATTGACTATGCAATTGTGTACCAATTTGTCACCTATAATGAGGGTGAGGTAAAATGATAGAGGTTTCTCAAACTTAGTGGATGGTTAAATTATTTTACTAGGATAATTTTCAAGAGTAGCATGGCCATGACTTTGATTTGAGGGTGAGACACTAGTAGGGACAACGGATAACTACTTTGTAGGAGTTCTTTTTGACTAGACATATGAAGAACATCTTAAAGAGAAATGGATGTTTTAACATTCTTCAAAGAATATAAATTTGTTAAAGAATCCATACCCACTTTCTCTTGGGCTCTTGTAGGTAGATAATTTCTTGAAACTTGAGGAATATGAGCCTACCTTATCATATTTTGACTTGACGAAGATGTAGAAGTTTTAGGAACTATCACACTTGTAGCTATGTCTTATTTCTAGAGGATTAGATGAGCCTATGGACATGATACTAATAATTCCTAAAGATTACTCTTGGCCCTTATATTTTTTAACAATAGGGGATCCTTGATTTTTCACAAAATTTTCTTTGATCAAAAAATTGTCAAAGATCTCTCCTTGAGATTTCCAATCCTCATTAACTTACATCATCACCTCATCTTCATTTGATAAGTGGGGAGTAACTACTCCTTGAGTCACCAAAGATTTCTATCCATTCTCATTGGCATCCTTGAATTGATCTTGCTACCAATATTCTCCCTACACCAAAATGATATGAACTAGTACCATCTCCCTTGCATTGGTCTAAGAGATAGGACTGTATATATTAACATGCCTATTAGGATTAGGCTACCATTGGCCTCTTCCTCTTCCATATTATTGACCATAATATTGATGATAGGGGTAAGGATTCTGATATGCACTTTGTTGCATATTAACTTGCTTATTTTGATCCTTTAAAGCTAGGAACTTTGATTTCCAATCAACATTATTTTTTGCCTGCCTAAAAGCAACCTTAGTTTTGGTATTGGAATTAGGAACTTGGGATACATCTAGAGTATTAACATAGGTATGAGAAAAAGGAGGCATAGACACCTTAGGAGGCAATCTTCCAGCTTGGATGAGACTATTCTCAACTTTGATAACAAGATCATATGCTTTGGGAAGAGTGGATCCTCCCATAGATTGAAGCATGACAATAATTTTAGTCCCAATGGATTTAAAGTAGGTAGGGAACATGAAGCTAGCAGGTGGTCTCATGGGAGGAGGCAATCTATAATTTTTTTAATGAAACCTTTCATTGAAGTCATGCATTATTTCTTTGGATCCCATTTTTATCATGTTGAGTTGATATACGAGAGAGGCATGGTCACTTTCATTTCTAAATCTGAAAGTCAACAGCACTCTAAACTCATCCCATGTTGTGATGCATCCACCTTCTAGAGTCCTATACCAATCAAGATCCTTCCCTTTAAGGGACATGGCAAGTAGTCTAATGGTAATGTTATCTCAAACAATATTGTGTGAATTTCAAAAGTTAAAAACATCTCTATTGTGCTCACTAGGTGTGACATGGCTCTCACCATTGAATGTGGGCACACCTTTCATGATGTTAGCAGGAATGACATCATATACTGGAAGTTGAATTAGATTTTTAGTATTGAAGGTAAGGAAAGCATGAGGTCTAGCCATGTCTTCTTCTTCAAGATATTCAATTTATTCAACTTCTTCACTCTCTTTCTCTCTAGCAAAATCTATTCTTTCTTTAAAGTGCAAATTAGGCTATGGATATTGAAATTCAAGAGGAAATTTAGGTTGAATGTGTGAGTTAATAGGATTGAATGTTCTAGTATAATATGACCTAGTGATAACCATGAATTATGAGGGCATGCTTATAATATAACAATGGACTTATACCATATTTACCATAAAGGAGTCACCAAATACTGAGTAGTACACCAATTGTAGATGATGTTGTCAAGACCAACATTCACCTTGACAAGTTATTTTGAAGCTAATGGGTCAGACCAGGCATGCCAAAACTATTGTCACTAAATCTTTCACCGTAAAAGAAGTTGTTCAAGCTTCTTCTAGATTTGGGCAACATGGGAACATTTCCAGGTGTGTAGGTGTACCTATATTGGAAATGAGCCTCTAGATTTAAGGGCTAGATCCCTGAATGTATCTTGAAATGCTCTTATCTATGCCAACTAATTACTTATGGGAAAATGAGTTAGAGAATTCATAAATTAAACCTACTCTAAATGAGATGATACACTAAATGTTTAAAGATATACTCTCAAGATTGAACTCATTAGCACACTAATATACTATGAATAAAACTAATGTAATGCCTACAATATTTTACAAGCAATAGTGTTTCACTTAGAGGTCAATTTGATGAACTTAGGTTAGAGGTTAATGAGGGTAAGCCTTGATCAAAAGTGCTTACAATCAACCATCCACTCTATACCTGAGACATCAACCTTAAGACACACTAGATGACTTGCAAGAAAGTTTATTAGCACTTAGGTTGAAATTGGACCTACAAAGGGAAGATAAAAACCACTTTTACGTATCAAACAAATACAAATCACTAAGCATAGTTTAGTAAACAACTTCAAAAAGCTCTGTTCATTACTCCAAGAGGTGAATAATATAATTTATAACAAAGTCTAGTCATACCAACCTGAGGGATGCTTAATAATAACTCGAAAGCTATATTTATAGAAGAAAGGGATTTTATAGAGAGATATCTTGGCACCAAAAGAGGAATAAATGAGATAAAATCCATTTAAGCCCTAGTTACAACTACCTCTATAAGTTATGTTCATTCAAACCTTTTGATTGATCTAGGTTACTTCAAATGGTTGTACAATTACATTATTTTCTCATTGATGCTCCCTGATGGTTATAATGGTAAGATCAAGTTGTTCCAAGCTAGGTCTTAACATTGATATAGTTACAACTATAAGATCAATCTATCAGAGTTTTATCTTGGTGCTAACTTCTCTTCATTAGTTTATTATGGATTGAAAAAGTGGAGAGAAGGATCCATTTCATGCAGTTGGTCCTAGAGATGAAACCATTGGGGTCTACATGTATGCCTTCATGGCATTATTTAAAATGCTATCTATTATTCAAATTGGATCATACTCGAACTCATCCCCATATTCATTGGTCCACTATAGATAGAAAACCAATCTCAAACTATTAGTTTTCCTATAATCATTATGTCGATGCAACCCTAAAGACTGCATGGCCTCTTTCTTGATCTGGATAGGTCTAAAGAGACCCATTATGTTATTACGTGAACTAAGGATTCACCATATGCATAGGTATTTTTCATAATGGTGAACATAATCATAGAATGAACATTTCATGCCACACATTTATGAACTAGAGGCCTATATTTAGCTTTAATGGTGGTCTCTTTATGTTCTTTAACTTGATTGCATCAATGTGCCCATTTAATGGTGTTCAACTGAGTTCCAATGATGATGGGTTGACCCTATAAGACCTTGATTTCCTTGGTAAAAAAGGGTCCTTTAGCTCAACTTTGTCTATTAAAAACTAACTCAAACTAATTAAAATGCACCTAACTATCTTTATTCCCATTGACATCACAAATCCTTGATATCAAATTTTAACTCTTTGACCTTGCACTCATTCTGTCAAATTTTCTTGGTACAAATGAATTTAGTCCATTGATCTCTTACCATCTCTGACATTCTTATGCCACTTATCAATCATGCATTGATATTAAGATCCTGTTGTTAGTCTATTGGTTTATGTGCTCATGCCATATGGTGGCCTCTTGAGCACCTTAACCTTTTGAATCATCTTTTAGCATTGGATCAATATGTATGAGTGAATGATATCCATATATCTCATTGGAGCCACTTTCCTTTTAGTCAAGCTTGCACCATTGGATCATCAGTATGATTAAATGTTGATAATTGATTTGCTTATATTTGAAAATAATTGACTATTTACCATGGTCAAAATTTGACATTCACACACCTGTCATTGATCATTTGAACCTAAATAGTTATATTATTGAGTTCAAACTTGATGTTAGCATGAACATCTTGCTTTATGTGACCAAATTTGAAACTTCATAACTTGAGCTAGAAAGCTCATGTAGACATGAAACTTTACAGGATTTTCCATGCATGAATTAATCTATGATACAATATCCTTTTGGATCATGTGTATTTCTGAGGTGCATTTATTAAGTGCACAAACAAGCTGACCAATGTGTTTCAATGTGATGTGTAGGATGACCTGGCCCCTTAGACTTGGTAAACTAAACTTTGAAGGCTTAGATATCGAGATAAACGACTCATCATGATATGAAACTTATAGAGAATGATCTTAGCACTAAGGACATTGATTGTGCATGGTATAATGGTCATGTGATTCTTTTTGATTTCATTTATAAAATGTAGAAACACACTTTCCAATCTAGTTCTTCATGACATCTTGATGATGGTCTAGTCCTTAAACTTGCCCAAGTCATTTTGATTCAATATTCTGAGGTCATGATGAGTTTATAAGATTTTGTCAATCTTGTCCATGTACCTATGAGCTTATGAACACTATGAGATCCTACTTGGATCAATTTTTAAGGCTTGGATAAATAATTTCACCAAAATATTTAATTTTAGCTTTTGCATCGGGCATATTGTTATGGGCTTTATGCCAAGACATTTTCTTCAAAAGAATTAGTATTTTGGACTTTTGTGTAAACAAAATGTTTCAAAGAAATTGATTTTTGAGGAAATTTTCATGCAACAATTTTCCAAGAATAATTTTTACGTAGCCTTTTCATGGAACATTTTTTTGAAAGAATTCAAGTCATCAGGCTTTTTACTGCAGATAAAATGTCCAAAAAAAAATTTCATCTTTGGGAATTTTGTTTTAGATAAAATGTCCAAAATAATTCCCTAAACTTAGCTAAAAACCTAAAACAATTCTCCTGAAGGAAATATGCCTCGTACTTTTGATGCAACCAATTTGTCCAAAAAAACTCTAACACTTAGCCAAATGTTGAAAAATTTCCTAAGTGTAAACTAGGCTTTCTAGACTTGTTCTTATAACTGCTCAACACCATGAAAACCTTCCACTTGCATATATGACTCTAAAGTCATAAGACACAAAATTACACAAGCACAAATCTAGACTATGACCAAAGCTAGAATGGCATATTAAATGACATAAAATGAGCTAGAACATACCCTATGCCATTATAAAAAAGCCCCTATACAAGATTCTAACTATATAGGCTTGACCCATTTTATCCTATGGTAAAAATGGTCAACTGGTCTATAATATGATATGCATCATGTAGATTTTCAATAATTTCATTATTTTCATCATCCATTTTAGATGTTCTTAGTCATAATGTGTATATTATATAGGTCTCATCTTAATCAATTTTATCAATGAAATAAACAATTGACATATTTGACTATCATAATCTAAATTATGAAAGAAACTATATTAAATTTGTTGAGTAAGTCTTCTTAAATGGTGATCAAACATTTTTTTTATGAATTGGTTCTAAAATATTTCATCAACTTCAATTAAGTACTTATATTTCTATACACAATTATTGGAGGTGTTTTTAATGGTGGAATTTGTTGAGTGGGTGTTTCAAAATCATTATTAATTTCATTGTTTAGAGGTAGGATGAAATTTTTTTCATTGTTTATTTCTTCATTATATGTTTCCATGAAATTTTATTGATTGTTAATTTCATCATTATTTGTTTCCATAATTTTTTCTTCATTCATGGGGGGTGAAGCATTATACATAGACTCATCATCAACAAAATCAAAAACTTGGAAATTTGAATGCAAATTTCCAACATTATCCAATTCATTATTGTTAATTTCATTATTATTCATTTCATTATGGTCAATTTCATCATTGTTTAATTTTTTCTATTGTCAATTGTCTCATTATCTATGGCATTTGGTTCATCAAGATTATCATTTATACCTTGTCTACCATAAATTTTTTGCATTCGTATCTTGTGTTTCTCTTTCAAATATTCTAATTCGTCTAGTGTTTTACTCTTCAACATCTTCATCTCCCTCAAATGTGATCCATAACCCATTAAGGACAATTGACAAGTTTTCAAAGGTGGGTTCAAAAGTACATAGGTCTCATAGGTCCTATTGAGAATGTTTGTGGGGATAAAATTCTCTATTTGGGTTAAAAATAGACATTGAAAAGTGAGCTTAGTCTATATTAATAATAATGTGATTGCATTATCTAATAATGTGATCATGTTATTCTTAATACTTGATTCTGGTTAAACATAGACATTGAGAAGTGAGTCTTTTTCTATATTAAGAATAACGTGATTGCATTGTGAAATAACAGAATCACATTATTGTTAATACTCAGTTTCGATTAAACATAGACATTGAGAAGCAAGTTTTGTCTATATTAAGAATAACATGATCATTTTATTTAATAATGTGATTGTGTTATATTTAATATAGATTAGGGATTATGGATTAAGGTATTAGTGTATAGGGTTTAGGGATTAGGGATTAGGACATGTAGGGTTTAGGTTTAAGGGTGTATATAATGTATAATTACTATATATCATGTGAAATTAATTCTTCCTAGAAAGGATGTTAATTAGGACTAAATCGATTGGTAAATAGGGAAAGTTTATGGTTTACAATTTAGGGTATAGTGTTTATGGTTTATGGTTTAGGGCTTGGGTTTTAATGTATATATGGTTTAGGGTACACAGGGTTAATCACAAAGATAATTGAGGACAATTGAAATCACTTAGACACATCTATGATTATTTTATATTTTTTTGGGTTGTCATTATACCCCATGTCATCATGTCGATTGAGTAAATTAGTCAAATTGGGTAATTGGTCATGTGATTTAGGCCAAATTGAGCCATGTAAACTTAATTCTTAGTCTAAATGATGTTAATTTGGGATAAAATGATTGGTTTAGGGTTTAAATAGATTATATTTATGGTTTAGAGTTTAGGGATTAGGAATTTTAGTGATTAGGGCTTAGAGTATATAAGGTACAATATTAAGGCAAATGGGGTAAATTTGAGCTCCCTGAACCTAGATTTATGAGTAAAGAATGTGATTTTGGGCTTAATTAGCCCCCACATCATCATAGATTGAGCCAATTAAGTTAGTTGTGGTTTAATGAGTGATGTGATTTTTACCAATTTCATCCCTATGAACCTAATTCTTACTATATATAAAGGATGCTAATTGGGATTAAATTTATTAGTTTAGGGTTTAGGGTCTACAATTTAAAGGGTTTAGGGTTTAAGGTAAATGGTATAGGGTTTAAGTTAAATGATATAGGGTTTAAGATATCAAATTTAGGGTCTAATCACTAAGGTAATTAAAAAACATTTGAGTTGTTTCTTCACCTATTTATGATAATTATATTCATGTTTACATTTTTGATAAAAGTAGGGTTAGTTAAGCCATAAATGTTGCATATATTATACAATCGATTGATCCATAAATTTGGTTTAGAGGATCAATTTTTCCCAAATCATGCCCTTAATTGCATAAATTGACTAATTGGATCAATTCATGATAGAATAAAACTTTTAATTTTGCCCCAAATCATATTTTGCTCTTAAAGGGGTTCAAGTTAGCCTCAAATGCCTCTTTGATTAAATGAATAAAATCTTGGTTAATTATATATAACATGACATTAAGGTTAATTTCACTCCAAATCACATAATATACAAAATATAAAATAGGTTCATATGGCTCATTTTGACCCTAATATCCTCTACAATTTAACTACTTGACATTTGCATTGATTAACTGGTGACTTCAAGTTTATTGAGATCAAAGCCACATTATACATATGTAGAACTTGAATATAAGTAAATAATGCTTCTTTGAGCTAATGAAATTAGATCTGATCAATCCAAAAATTACATTTTATAATCATGTAATTAAGTTGAAAGGGCTCAAAATAGCCCCAATTTACTTCAGATGCATATCTAGATTGGTACTCCAAAGTCTATGTTTTGGCCATAGGTTTAAAAATGCATTTTATGACATCTTGTGATAAAATAATTTAAATTGAAGAGGCATGTATGTTTGTGAAATGTAGTGGGAATTAGGACATAGGGATCATAATTTATATTTTAGTGTTTAGGGATTAGGGATTAAGGCATAGTGTTTAGGTTTAAGGGTGTATATAAAGTCTAATCACTCTATGAAATGTGAACCTTATTATTACTACAAAGGATGTTAATTTTGACTAAATCAATTGGTAAATAGGGAAAGTTTATGGTTTACAATTTAGGGTATAATATTTAGGGTTTATGGTTTATGGCTTAGGTTTTAATGTATATATGGTTTATGGTATATAAGGTCAATCAAAAAGATAATTAAGGATAATTAGAATCATTTGGACCCATTTGTGACTATAGAATGTGTTTTGGGTTGTCATTATATCCCATGTCTTAGTGAATATTGAGTGAATTAGTCAAATGGGGTAATCAATCATGTGATTTAGGCCAAACTGATCTCTGTGAACTTAATTGTTAGTCTAAATGATGTTAATTTGGGTTAAAATGATTGGTTCAAGGTTTAAAGAGTTTATATTTATGGTTTAGAGTTTAGGGATTAGGAAATTTAGGGATTAGGGCTTAGGGTATAGGTTTTAGGGTATATAAGGTACAATCATGAAGGTGATTGGGGAAAATTTGAGCTCCTTAAACCTAGATCTGTGAGTAAAGAATGTGATTTTAGGCTCAATTAGTCCCAAAATCATCACATATTGAGCCAATTAAGTCAATTTTGGTAATGAGTGATGTAATTTTGACCAAATTCATCCCTATGAACCTAATTCTTACTACATATAAAGGATGTTAATTGGGGCTAAATGTATTAGTTTAGGGTTTAGGGTCTATAATTTAAAGGGTTTAGGGTTTAGGGTTCATGGCTTATGGCTTAGGGTTTAAGGTAAATGGTACAAGGTTTAAATTAAATGGTACATGGTTTAAGGTTTAAGATATCGGATATAAGGTCCAATCACTAAGGTAATTGAATATAATTTGAGTTACTTGTTCACCTATTAATGACAATTACCTTCATGTTTGCATTTATGATAAAAGTAGGGTCAGTTAAGCCATACATGTTGCATACACTATATAATCAATCAAGTGTTAAATTTGGTTTAGGGGCTCAAATTTTCCCAAATAATGCCCCTAATTAAAAAAATTGACTAATTGGATAATTTCATGATAGATCAAACTTAATATTTTCCCTAAATCATATCTTGATCTTGAAGGGCTTCAAATTGGCCTCAAATTCTTATTCGATTAAATGAATCAACTCTTTAGTTAATTATATATGACATGACATTAGGGTGAATTTCACTCAAAGTCACATTGAATATACAATTTAAAATAGGTTCATGTGTCTCATTTTGACACTAATTACTTCTAGAATTGAACTAATCAATATTTGCATTCATTAGATGATGAATTCAAATTTATTGAACTCAAAACCACATTATATACATGTAGAACTTGCATATAAATAAATAATTTTTCTTTTATTTAATCAAGCTAATGAAATTAGAGATGATCAACCCCTAAATCAATTTTTATAGTCATGCAATTAGGTTGAAGGGGCTCAAAATAGCCCTAATTTAATTTAGATGCACAACTAAATTGGTACTCCAAAGGCTAAGTTTTGACCATAGGTTTAAAAAATGCATTTTATGACATCTCATGATAAAATCAATTATATCATAAAACGTATAATGAGTTACACCTTAAAACCAAGTAATTATAAGTAGTCAAGTCAACATATTAAAATGCTAATAATTTTTTTGAAGTCTAATGTGATACCACAAAACCTTAATTCACTATCCATTGTTAGGTACCTTTCCTGTATCAAATGAGATAACAACACTATTAGGGAGCTTAGGAACATATAAGATCATATATAAAATTTGAGCTTAAGAGCAAATTTGGGTTTTTGGGTGTTATGAATAAATAACGTGATTACATTATTAACTAACACAATCATATTAATAGTATGGTTATTAATGAAATCATGATATTTTACTTTGAATTTAAACACCAAGCCTTTTGGCTCGATAATGGCTTGGATTCCTGAGCCAAAGGCTTGGACCTACCAATTTATAGCCAAGTCTGAGAAAACAACAAGATTGAAATTTTATAACCAAGTAAATTATGAATTTCAATGGTAAAAGTCAAAAACTTAATACCATCATGATAAGCACACTCTCCTCTTTCCAAATATGTGTTTTTTTAAAAATAATTTTTGGACTAATTTAAGGTTTTAAACTATGCTAATTTCTAACTATACCTTTTTTAGGTCACTACATGCCATAAATATACATGCCTATACATGTTCATGTAATTTGTCTTTCATTGATTGAAGTGCAAAACAAGTTATATGGTCAAAAACTAGGCCTAATACTACACATTAAACAAAGATAGATTTTCATTTTTTTGAGGTATTTAGTTATGCCACATGGATGCATATCCATTTTTTGTCAATTTTTAGGATCTATGTACTTGAAAAATTCATTAAAAAAAGTATTCATTAAAAAATTATAAAAAAATACAGTTCACAAAATAGAATATCTTATCTAAATTTTCACCAAAGTGTTTTAAACAATATTAAACACTACTAAAAAAATGGTGTGCCACACAACTGTCTATCTACTCTATTTTTTTAAAACAAATAGGAGTTCCGCTTAAAAATTTAGATGTTTGACCTAGTTATACTTAACCATTTTTAACGAAAAATAGTGTTTTGGAAATTATACTACAAATTATACATTTCATGTTCTTACACCATCATCAAATTTGGAGTGTAGTTATCTCAAATTATCTACAGAAGTTTAGATTTCTAAAATTTTAGGAAAATCATGTCCATGGGTGGGCCACTTTTTGTCCCCAAATTTTTTTCACTCACCTAGATATATGCTCTAACCCTCATGGATACTCTATGTAATGTGTGAAGATATGGGAACCAATAAAGTGGTTTGCTAAAGTTTAACAAAAACACTAAGCACCACTAAACTCTCATGTGACCCACTTACTAAACTAAAAGAGAAGAGGTGAGAACTAGTACATGGATCATTAAAGTGGAACCAAGATGTGGAGTGTCATGAAGCTCAAACATAGTTCACTTGTAAAAGATGAATCACACTAATGCAAATGGTTCTAGATTTGAACTATAAATTATTTAAACTTGATACTTGATTCTTGAAAAAAGGGAAATATGATTTTTTCAAACTAATAGCTTGGTCATGAATGCATATCATTTCCCCTATATTGTATAGAATACCAAATGTAATCATTTTAAAATTGTTTGAAGCCTTGTAACTATATTTTCACAAGTATGTTTGTGTTCAAGTAGCTTAATGAGTGGAGTGCCTAATAATGCCAAATGCCTCCATAATCTAAAAAATCTAATTTTTACACATTGTAAACTGTCATATCTAAAAATGTATTGATTTTTAAAGCCCACTGTGATGCCTATATTTTGAGACGAGGGAGATTTCCTACAAATCACTTGTCTCAAAATAAAAAATGATATCATTTATGAAAGATATATAAACATGTAATGACATTTGCATATATTGAATTTGTATTAAAATCTTATAGATGTAACATTAAAACACTTGAAAATTCTCTATATTTTTTTTGCATCATGTAAGTTTGATATAACACTATAGTATTTAATGAAGTATGTAAACTTGTGATTATTGCATATGTATTTTAAATATAATATGTTAAAAACTTGAAACATTGAAGCACATATATAGTATGTGTATGATATGTATCATGGAAACATAGATATATAAGTAAATACATCGTAGTTCATGATAACATAGTAGCTAAGTAGTAAACATGTAAGCAAAGTCACACAATTGTCATGCAAGAAGGCTTCGAGGCCACATACAAGGGAGATATATGATATTTCAAAGAGCATAAAAATAGTTTGCATAGATGCAAAAAATTTGATCCCAAAGGCTGAATACAAGGGACATGAAAGTGTTACAAAAGCATGGAAGGCCACAAAGGCCACACATGCAATGCATGATTGTGACATACAAGAAAGGTGTATGATGAACATACACAAGACCAAAGGCCAAATATAATAAGCAAATAATTTTTAAGCATGTTATGAAATTGAAATAAGCATATGATAACAAAATACAAAAATTAAAGATATAACAGGTTAAAAATATGGAGCTATGTTTTAGTTTAGGAAGTAGCATATTGACCAAGACATATGTGAAGATATAAATAAAGATTAAAAAATGTATTTTAATTTATATCTCAACATGTAAAATAGGTTGTGGACAAATATAACCTACAAGGTATTCATACATAATAAAAAGATGCCCCCAGCTAACCAAGGGAGTTGGGTGAAATGTTTGATTAACATTTAAACCATGTAAAATTATGTCTTAACTTGAAACTTGATTGATAATTGAATGTGAATTTTATTATGTGTGTAAAAAATATGTAAGAAGTCCTTGTGAATATGTTGTAGTTTATTATAGAGAGTGAATATACATAGGGATAGGTACATAATGTGCCATTGTATTTCAACTACAACTTTATCCAGATTGACTGTATATAAAATTTTCTAATCCAGAGAGATTTTTTGTGTATGAAGACTATTTTTCACTATGAAATTTATCTTTTTGCACACTCAAATACATTTTGAAGAGTATTATATATTTAAAATATGGTATGTATTTAAATATAAAGATAAATTACATATCCAACAACGTGAATAGGTGCATATAGGTCTTAATTTTTAATTTTTTTATAGAGATTCTAGTTTTTTATATTTTTTAGAATATATAAAATTTTAGGTATTTTGCATATTTGAAAATAAAAGCATTTATAATTTAAAGTTGAAAAAACAATATAAGATGAATGATTGAAAAATTAGAAGAAGGTGGGGGGAGGGAGATTTAAACAACCCTCATTAAGGTACTGAAGCAAATCATGGTAAGGATGAAGGCATATGAGATGCCCCCAATGTAAACGTAATGTTGAAAATATGGAAAGCATGGCCATGTAAACTCATGTAAAAATAGGTATATGTGAGCATGAAAGTACATATGACATCCTATGGTGTGCATAGATGTGAAATAATAAGCAAATGAGTTACCATGAAAGATATGTATATTAAAATCTTAGTAATATGGTTGTCTTGGTTTGTTTAAATGGGATTGAAAAAAATAAGGTAAAAATTCCCCAAAATGAAAATATAAATCCAAGGGTTAGAAGAAGTTAGATTGGGTGTAGAGTAATAATCAACAAAAAATTTATGTACAAGTAGGTACCGGGAAAGAAATATAATCAAGGTCCTTAACCCAACTAGGAGCATGGGATAGCATGCTAGAATGTGTCCAACTAATGATATCATAAATGGCATGCTAATATGTGTATCCAACCTCTTGAAAATAAAAATTTTATGCTATAAAAATAGTGCCAAATCTATTTTTTTGAATTTGAATAAAAACCACATGTTTTAAAGTAACCTTATAAATCTTTGCTCATATACTTATCTAAACCTGTATCCTTGTGCATGAGAGTAGATGATGTAACAACATGTACTTGTTTGGGAGTAGAGACCTTTCCTTCATTTTAAAAATTATCATGATTATTTGAAATAATGTTATGATAAAAAATAGATAGAAAAACTAAAATATATTCATGTGAATTTTATAAGGAACTACTCTAGTTTTTTGTAACAAAGGTCTTCCCAATAACATATCAAATACACCTATGTTTGGTAACACTAAGAAATAAGTGGGTAATATGAGATGTCCCACTTGAAAATTAAAAATAATGTGTCCAAGAGTGTCTTATGTATGGCCATAAAATTCCTTAAAAACTCTTGATGTATGATGTATATCCTTTTTTGTATAGCCAAGAGAATGTAAAAGTGTTATAATGCACACAATTTCACTAGATCTATTATTTGTCATAACACTATGAATAAGTTGCATGCAAATATATTTTCTAATGAGTAATACATTTCTATCAAATTCATTATCAATAATTTCAAAATAATCAAATGTAATAGATGGATGAGATGATAATTTACTTGAAACTGTACCATTAATTATATCAAACGGATGCCCATATGAATATGGAGGAGGATGAGCATTATATGCATAAATTAATTCAAAAAATTTCTTATTATCTTGTGCCCCATGATTGGGAAAATAATCTTGATACATTTTTAGCTTTGTATTCTCATTTACTTATAGCCTAGCCTCTTCAGTAGGTCTACAAATGTCAATAATGTTCTCATCAATGAGATATTGGATTTTTTGCTTTAGTTTCATACATATATTATTGGAATGTTTAACACATCTATGATAATTAAAAAATGCATTTCAATCAAATATTTTAGATTGAGGTATAGATAAAGATACTTCTAATTATGGAGGAAGTGTGATAACATGAAATTCAAAAAGATTTTATAGTAGGAAATGAGTAGGTGAAGGCAACTTTGAGAATTATCTCCTTGGTGGAGCTTGTAGTTGGAGCTTTTATGGTGGTTGTGATTTAGAATTAACTTTAGATTTATCCTCATTTTTTTAAAATTTCATTAGGTTTTCTCTTATAATTGGGCTTACCTTGAAACTTGATAGTAGTTATATAAGGAAGAATAAAACTATACTTAAGCTTGTTCAATGCAATCAATTTAACCTCACATTCATTAATTGTATGAAATATCTCATCAAATGATTTAAAATTATAAAAAATGATATAATTTTTAAGATGAGTAAGCAATATTTGAGTTAAAATGTCTTGAATCTCATTATCTTCCACTTGATTTGACATTTTGGTTAACATTGTCATGTATCTTAGAAAATACTCACTAATTATCTCATTTGGAACTTGTTTGAGCTTTGCTATTTGAGCTTAAAATAATTTATCACCAATATTATATAAATATGTGCCAAAAAATAATTTTCCAAAGTGTTGAAAGTTGTAACTGATTTTAGAGGAATATCATAGAACCTAATAGCATAGTCCTTGAGGACTCTTAAAAAGAATTTGGTTGACAATCTGCCATTAAATTTATAATCTAAACAAACTACATGGTGTTTAACCCCTTTTAGAAATAAGGGTAAGGAGAATAACCTAATCAAATAAGGAATATACTATTCTACAAGTAGGCTGTTTAAGTAATTAAAATTCACAATATTCTATTATAATGCTAAATTATGAAAATATGCTAACTATAGAAATTACATCACCAAACACTAATTTAATTGCTCAAACATGAATAAGAGATAATGATTAGCTTGTTTACTAATGCATAGGTGGATCTGAGAAGTGTAGGTGAAGGATATAAGATGATTCTTAGGTATGAATTGTTAAATTCTATAAATTAGGTCTCTATCAGCCCAAACATTACCATTGGAATATAAGCCCAAATAATACCATTGGAATATAAGCCCAAATAATACCATTGGAATAGAGACACTAGCATCAACCCTTTTGTCCCAGTTTTGATGCTTCAATCCATAGTAATGTATAGGTCCTTTTATATAAATTACACTTATTCCTATTACTTCTTACTATAACATTATAGAATATTTATTTATATCACGTGTGCAAGTTCCATATATCAATGTGTAGCTCAAAACCTTAGGTCCTCTAACTAGGACACATGATCTTAAAAAATAAGGGTTAGTAAGCTCAAGTGAAGTAAAGCTAACCTCAAAGAACCCTTTAATAATGAGTGTTGCCTACATATCCATATACTCTAAAGAGGGCTTTAGATCAATGTAGTTCTCCCCATTATATGAGATTGTGTGTGAATAATTATGCAATATGCTATATGCAAGTGTGTGTAGTGATCTATCTTGTAACTTGACAAATAAAACTCATGGGATACTATTTGAATGCTTTAAAATTACAAGAGGACTAATCCTATGACTAATGTATAAATATGAAAGAATAGGGTAGTAGAACTTAGATGTGTAGATGATTTAGTGAGCTTGATAGGTGCTTATTTTATACTTTCTAGATGGTTAAATGAGTGGACTTTTGTTTTGTATTTATACCACATAATTTTAAGTTATCTCAAATTATGTTTAATTAAGACAAATAGGCCAACCCATATATATCAAAATATTTGAAAATTTGAGTATTTATAGGTGAAGACACTGGTGTTAGACTTGGGACACTAGTATCAAATCTTGATCAAGCTACTTAAGGGAGCTAACTATTATAGATAGATAAAATCTCAAATAGTGCATCTTGGTAAGGTCAATGTATAAATGTGTATATAATCTAAATATGTAAATGTGATTTTGGTGCATTTTCATGACATATACACCTTTAATGTGTCTCAAGCTAAAGTATTTGTCAAAATGTAACCTCTAGTTTATAAAATTTATATAATATTTATCACAAATCTAATTTTTTTATCCCACATCTATAAAAATAAGTGCCAAGTGCATAATATTCTGACCCAAGTGTATATTTGAATCATGTAAATTGTATCAAATTATGCCAATTATGAAAATTATAGGTATGTGGACTCATGTCATTATGACATGCCCCCATAGATATGATCCATTTTGAGGTGAGGGGAATGTTATTTGATAGTCACCTTATCTCAGTATGATAATATATCCATTATACATTTGTATCAACCATGTATTAAAGAAAGATATAGTGGTATCATCTCGAAGTAGATGTATTAATGAAGAACATAGTATCGAACATAACAAACCCTAGGATGCATGATATGGATCATGGAAATGTATAAAAGTAAGAATCATAGGCTCAACAAAAAATCATGTACACACATAGGAGAAATCAATGTCACACAAAAGGGGTCCAATGAGACTAAAAACAAGGGGCATGTTTAAATACCACACACTCAAATGGGAGGACATGTTTAAATGTACACACACCAAAGAAACAACACTCAGTGTCATTGGGACCAATAAATAAGGAACATGTTCAAATATTCCACGGTATAAAAAAGATATTAAATAAGAAATACACTCAAGTAAGCCATGTGATAATATGAATACGTGAAGTATACACCACTAGCATAAGCATATCATACTAGTTACTACATACACATATTATAAAAATGTATTATAACATAACATATCTAGCACACTATGTAGGATGTAAACTTGAGTATCAACATGTGTAAGATTTAGGATATAAGCTTAACATGATAATGTAAAGTTATCATAAAACAATATAACCTTTATCAATCATGATCAATAGAAGTAGATGTCCCCAACATAATGTGTCACATGAGTAGATGAAAGGTACAACATATGTATATGCATGTATCATGGATTTAATGTATACCTATACCACACTCAAGTGCCTATGAAACACATGTGTATATATAAAATTATATGCTATCTACTAATATAAAATAAACAACATATGCTAAAAATCTAGTAAAAATGCTAAATATTTTTATATTTTTGATTGCAATGAATGTTTTTATATTTTATTATTATTTTTTAAAATTTAAAAATGAGAAGGCTATTTGATGATCCCATCTAAGGGATGATAATATAATACTCTAGTCTCAAGATAAGGTATAAAAAACTAGTCATGCTACCAAGGATCATGCATATGTATCGAATCTAAATATGTGGAATCTATAATATTCTACCTATGACTCATAGGACTCTATGATTGTGAAGTAGTACTAGTTTGTGGAACCCATTGTTTAGTTCCCTATGATTTATTTGTTGTAAATATAATATTGGGTCTTTGTACCCTCTCTGAAATATGATGATATGATTTCAAAAACTCACTAGGCCATGCATGTGTAGATGAGGACTCCATGGAGTCCACTATGTGTTTATGATGTAATAACCTCTCAAGTATCATTTGCCTAAAACAGGTGATTACCTTTTGATTACACTTTTTCTCATGATTAACCTTAATAAATTATATAATTAATTATCTTGGAATAAATTCCTCTTGTTGTAGTGGATGTTCATACTAAATTACTCAACATGTGATTACCCTATTGCCATTAATATACTTAAGACATTTATGCAATGTAGAGGGGACTACATGGATCTTATAAATCCAAGGTCATCCCTATATCACATCAAAGAATCCTACATGTGGAACAACTAAAAATGTTGTGGTAAAATGTGTTGTATCATTTTAAAAGGTAAATCAATCTCACCTTACACGTGCTTTTCCATAAAATATTTTAACCATCTTCATCAAAGGTTATAAATCATCATGTGTATATCCCAATTTTTTGAATAATTTCATGGTACATACATTCTCACTAGAACCATTATCAACCATAAAACTATGTATAGGATAATGATAAATATTTGTTGTAATAAATAATTAGTGAATATATAAATCATCATCCCTAATATCATTATCATAAAATGTAATAAAAGGCCTCTGAACCATAGGAGGCGTCTCATGTGTAAGTGTGCCAATAATCTCATCTAATGGGTAACCATAATGCAGTGGAGGAGGATGCTCATTATATACATTTACACTTTTGATGCTTCCTTAAAATGATATTTCAATATATTATTGAATATCTTTTGGTTTTGATGGTCACCATGTTGTGACCCTAAATCCTTTGAAAAATCATCAAATGTCATATTTTCACTATTAATGAGATTTTGTATATTGTGCTTCAACTTGTAACATTTATTCATCTAATTCCAAAGACATTGGTGATAGTCACAATAAATATTGGCATCATATCCTTTTGGTAGAGGTCAAATCGTATTAATCTCTAAAGAAGGAAGAAGATATATGAGATGAAACTCTATTAGCTTCTTAAGGAGTGAAGTTGGATACTCAAGTACTCATGTAAATTGTATCTTAGGTGAATTGTATAAGATGAGCCTATTAGGTTGATGTGAAAAATATTCACCATTGTTGTTACTTCCTTTTTAGCCTTTGGAAGGTTTACCTTATAACTTGGCTTGATGTGAAACTTGGTATTAGATGTAGTTGGTGTGTTAGATACATACTTGAGCTTGTTCAATGCAATGAATTTAATTTATTGATCTCAAAAAATATGGCATAAGTCATCAAAATATTTAAACTTCTTGAATACAATAGACTCATCTAATGGGTCAAGTAAGTTTTCTTAAAGATATCGTGAAGCTCTTTATTTACCGTTGGATTTGTCATTTTAGAAAACATTGCCTTATACCTCAAAATATATTTGTTGATGAGCTCATTAGTTCATTGTTTGATATTTAAATTTTTAGAATATGACATATTTTTAGTAATTTTGATATAGAAATTTACTAAAATATAATTCACTAGAGGCTTGAACGTTTTTACTGATTGTATTGGTAGATCTTATAGCCATCTTAAAGCATAGTCCTTGAGGTTTCTTGGAAATAAGTTTTTCAAAATTTTGTCATTTGAATCATAATCAAGGCATGATGCATAGAAAGAGTGATTATTTTTCTTAGGGTCACACTTTCCATCATAAAGCGTGAACTTGGGTTCTACAAAACTAGTTGGTAGAGGGTGTAAAGATATCTCAGGCACAAGAGGATTATGCAATAAATCTTATGAATCAATAGAAAGAGTTTATTTTGAAGCTTTTTTCTCAATATTTATAACCTTAGCTTCCAAATTTTCATAACTTTTAGAATCCTTTGCATAGTAGTCCCATTAAGATTTGGTATTTGAGAAGTCACCAAAGTGGATGCAAAACCTTATGTTGATATAGGCATTAAAACTAGTAATTGAGTTGAAATATTGTCTGTTCCCATAAAGGATGTAGTAATAATTGTATGGTCTTTATAGGATTATGTTTTGAAGACATAAATTGTGCCTATATTAGATGTAGGAATATATGGTATTCTCAAGGGGATAGATGTTGGGTTTGATGTTGATAATCATATCTAGTAGCCCCAATATTTGTATTAATAGAGAGCAATGGATGTTCACTAATGCTTTTTTAGTTTCTAATATAGTATTGAGGCTATTCTAAATATACTAAAGTTTTTTATTAATATGTCTCAAAATATTGAAATAGATTTAACTTGATCTTGATCTAATTTCTCATGTTCATTATTTTCACATGTTTCATTATCTTCAGGATTAGATTCATTCTGTGTGATAACATTTTTAGTATGTTGCTCATTCTCATTATTGGTAGAATTTGATTGATCACTAGATTGAGAAATCTTAGGTGGTAAAAGAGAAATATAAAAGTGTTAAATAGACACACCACCTATTTTATCACCATGTCTAGGTTTCATACAAATTAATAAAATCAAAATATGAATAAGTACTACAATCTAAAACTCTAGAAGGCTAAAAACCCTAGGGTAAGCTAGGATTGGCATAAGAAGACTTAGAGGTTAGGTTCAACAAATGTTTAACGCTTGTTGGAAATAAGGGAAAGTAAAATATCCTAATAAACTAAGGAATAGAGTACTCTATAATCAGGGTAATTAAATAATTCATATTCATAATGTTCTATTACAATTTTGAATTATAGAAATATTATAACTATAAAAAATGCATTTCCAAATAATATTTTGATTTCTTAAACATGAATAATAGATTATACTTAGATTGCTTATTGATGTGAAATTATATATAATAAATTTAGGTGAAGGATGAGATAGAGTGATGCTTAGGTATGATTCAGTAGATTCTAAAAATCAGCTATATATTAGCCTCACATTACCATTGAAATATAGACACTAGCATCGACACTTATGTCCCAATTTTGACACTTTCATATATAATAAAGTACAATTCCTTTTATGAAAATTCCACTTGTTCCTATGGTATTAATATCACCTTGTAGATTCTCTATATAGATCACACACATAGGTTATATCAATGTGTAGCTCAAAAACCTAGGTGCTCTGATTAAGGAATGTGGTCTTACAAAATAAAGGTTAGTGGGATCAAATGAAGTTGAGCTAACATCAAAGACCCATCTGTCAATGAGCACTACCTACATATCTATATACTCCAAAGAGAGCCTCAAATTTATGTAAATTTATTCCTTATGTGGGATTATGTGTGAATAATTATGTAATATGATATATGTGAGTGCATGTGGTGATCTAACTTGTAACTTGAAAAATAATACTTGTGGGATGATTTTTGAATGTTTTAAACTTGTATGAATACTTTTCTTATGACTTTTTAGATAGCCATTTTGGTAAAAGTATGCATATTCATAGTCTCTTTGTATGTATATACATTTCCATTAAGAATTAGACATTTAGTGATGCAGTCTCTTATGGACCTCTTTGGTTCTATCTTATTTCACTTGATTTACCTACCCCTTGGGCCTATATGTTATGTTTTATATCTTCATTTAGTGTATGATAGGGATACCTACTTGTTCCTATTTTATACATGTTTTTATCCCATAGACACTTGCATCCCTCTTGGACACTAGCATCAATGTTAGTGTCCAACTACTATACAAGTACATAGGCTTATCTTTTTATCCTCTTCCATATATTTCACTTTGTGATCATTTTGTTATCCCCTTTTACCTATCATATTGTTAAATTTTAATGTGTTACTAGGTTTTAATTCAAAATAAAAAGGTTTCTATACATACAAAGGCTATAGTATAATTTACCCACTTAACAATTTGATTGGGAAACTATCTAACTAAAAAGTAATATTTATTTCAAGTTATAAAATTTCACTACTAATTGAATCAAATATCTAAATCATTCAAAAGGTCCAACATATTATTGCATCACTTGTGCCAAGGGTTACTAGGATAAAGAGCATATAGTTTCACTATTACAATTCCACATACATGAATAGGAGGGATAACTACATGTGAGTCTAATTCTCTCTTTGGAGTATTGACTATATAAGAAACACTTAGAAATAAACAAGGTTGCCATGGCTAGCTTGACTCATATTACTAAACCCTTTTCACCAAGTTATAAGAGGTACAATGAAAAAAATTTAGGTTTTTTTCTTTTTAATTATATTATACACATAGGAAGACACATTTAGTGATGTGAAATAGTCACATAGGTCACAATGTAGGATTGATATAAATTTAGAACCATTATTGTACATATCCTTGGCTAGACACCTACATTAGAAGTGAACATTAGTATTAACATTACTATCCCTGATCGACATAACCATTTGGTAGATAAAACTAGTTAGAATATAAAGTGAAAAAGGTCAATATATTTAGGGAAACCCTATGATGATCCCACATCACTACCATATTCCAAAATAAAATAATGAATAGTTTATGATCTATTTTATCCCTTAGTTACTTAGTACTTATTATATTTATTGCACATGATTAAATGAATTATTTTGTCAAAATACTACATTATATTAATAAAATTTGAATGTTACACTATTGAATTCAAATAACTTTATTAATTTTATGTTTCTCTTGTGAATCCAAAAGTATAAAACATTTGGTGAACCCATCCTCTATTTGTTGAACCAAAACCCTAGTTTACATATTAGGGTTTTTTCCTTCTTCAAAAGTTAACTTCAAATTTTTGTATTTTATTTTTAGATCTAATTTCTCTCTTACTTATATGGGTGATTTGAATTTTTAAGGGAATTATGGTATTGAAAACCCAAGGTTATTAAAGTGTTGGAATAATAAATTAGGGAATAAATATAAAAATATCAACAGCCATTGATTTGTATAATAATTAAAATATTTACTTAGCCTATAAATGACAATAAATTAATAAAGAGATACTTAGCTAGAAAATTGATTGAGACTGATAAGTGGAGGGCCAAAAATTAGTATAGGGATAGTGAAAGGTGTCACCAATAGGAAACAAACATCAGAAACCCTCCTAAATAGTAGCATAGTCCTATGATTAATTATGCATCTTGCTAGTATCCCTTGTGCTATGCTAATGTCCTTATGTATTAGAGATAAAAAATTCCCAGGTGGACCTTCACCTAGTTCTAACAAGCCTATGCCTATTTGAGTGAATGTTTATTATTGTTTGTTCATTATTTTTGACTGATTTCATTATGAAACCCTAATCCTTCATGTTTGTTAGGGTGTTTGAAGACTACAAGTAGAAAAAGAATAGTTTTAATAGGGTAGGATATATGTGATCTCAACACCCCACGTGTTGAATGTTGCCTACATATCAATACCTCAAAATGGGATCAAGACTAATGTATTTATCCTAATCTAAGTGCTATTAAAAGTGTAAGTGAATGCTAGTATGAGAGCTAATTTGAGTGCTTTGAGTGTGACTTGAGACTAGAAATCTAAGTAATATGTGATTTGGGCTGTTGTAGATGGGTGTATGCAGAAGTAGGGTAGAATAAGGATCAATGACCTTGATTTTTATGACCATTTTTGAGTTTACTTATGAGTATTTACATTTGATTTCCATCCAAGGGATAGATTAATTAAAGCGGTCTATATATATCATTATGGTGCTTGTCGAGACATGAAATGGGTCTAGGCCAACCCTAAAGTGATTTGACAAATGAAAAGATATCTATTGGGGGTGAAAAGAGCTAGGGGACATTAACATTACCCCTTTGCCATTAGTGTAGTGTGCTATCATTCAAAAGGTCATGCTAATGTTTGAGTGTCAAGAATGGTTAAAAAAGGGATGTGGGTGCCTAAGTGAATGATTAGTGCTTCTTTTAATAAATTTGGGAATTGATTGGACTCACACAAAATTTGGAAAGTGATCAAGAGAGTCCTTAAGATAGGTTTATGGATAATCTATGGATAAGGTTGTTTTATGTGACACTCATTTCACTAAAATAACATTTTATATGACTACATTCCCCCCCCCATTTATTTTATAAATGAAACAAAGTGAAATTATTGGGATAAAGGGAAAAACAAGATACTTGGACTTACTTCAGAGGAAAAACCTATGAATTCGAGTCTAAGTATATGAAGCATGCTCCATTGTGTGTGTGTGTAGAGAGAGAGAGAGAGAGAGAGAGAGAGAGAGAGAGAGAGAGAGAGAGAGAGAGAGAGAGAGAGAGAGAGAGAGAGAGAGAGAGAGAGAGAGAGAGAGAGAGAGAGAGAGAGAGAGAGAGAGAGAGAGAGAGAGAGAGAGAGAGAGAGAGAGAGAGAGAGAGAGAGAGAGAGAGAGAGAGGAAGAGGAATTGAATAAATACACCTCATTGGGTAAGTGAACCAATTCAAAAACTTGGTGACATCTTATGTGTGCTTATACATGGTGATCAAATGGTGAATAACTTGGACTAAGTTGATGGCTTGTTTAATACTCATGTGTGGGTGGATCAAGAACTCAAGGTAACCCTAACTCCATCATTGCCCACCCCTATTTAGTGGATCATAACTTGTGGATATCTTGGATTAGACTGATGAGTTATCAAAACCTATCATGTAGGTGGCTCAAGAACTCAAGCTGACCTTGATTACATCATTACCTACCCTTATTCATTATAAAGCATACAAAGCTAAAACTATGTGATGCAACTAAAACTATGTAGGATGTATCTACGGCCACTCAAAAACTCTAAAATGTAAAATGGCTCAGGGGCTATTTAGGAAATATAAAATATAAAATGGCTCAAGGGACACTCAGGAATGCCAACTACTATAGATAGAATGAGGCAGCAATCTAATGTAAAATTGATGCAAAACTTGTGAAAATGGTGTCTAGAGTAATAATTTAGAGAATGACATAAAGTTTCCATTCCATCTGAGAGTACTGGTTCCAAATTAAACATATGGGAATAATGTGTTGTACATGTGCCCCTAACTTTGATATCTATGTATATGGATTTTATAATGAGTCATAATAATGTGTGTTTGAGTATCTAAAATTGAAATAGGAGTGATCATGCCATGCATGATGCCCCCAATATGAGTAAACCTATGTAAAAAATGAGTATGTACCAAAATTATCTAATAATATATGATTAACACTATGTAAATGTGAATTATAACTACTATGCCTTTCTAAAAATTATAGAATTTTATATTTTTGGGGCTATTAGATAGTAGTACGATCCTATGGTTAATATCAGACTATGATAGTATCCTCTATGCCATGTTATTGACCAAATGTGATGTTTCTATGTAAAATTGAGACCATAATCTATTTTTCACTATGTTTTCCTGAGTCTAGGATCTATAATCTATGTCTGCATGTTAAAAATTGTGTTTTAAGTGCATAAGGATGTCCTAATCTCTGTGACAAACCTTTTGAATGTCCCATATTTTTAGGGGAGTTTTTAAACCTCTATAATAACTATCCTTATAATAAAAGTGATGCACATGTGTATTAGATTGAAACATATTATATCTACATAATAAACCAATATAATATGTATACATGACATTAGAATGTAAAATAGTCTAAGCATAATTTGGTAATATATGATGTATGTTATATCTAACATTCACAAGGTTATCAAGATAGATAAAATAATGTAAGCATGTATATGAATATTAAATATGGATATAATTTGAGTAACTACCTAAGGGGATGGGGCATGATGTCCATCAAGGCACCTAAGTAGGAATGGGAGATGCATGAGGTCCCTCATGGCATCACAAACTAGATGTTCAAGTAAAAATCAAGAGACAAGTATCATGTCTATGACACATACATGAAAGCGTACATACAAACACATGAGGCATATAAAGTAGGCTAAGGGGCCATAATAAAAGGGACATAGGCACATGCCACTAAGTCTAAGAAATAACATACATACAATGATGTGTTCATATGTCCACACACATAAAGAGAAAGAAATGTTGGCTTAGAGCCACATGGAAGGACATGTTCAAATTTTCACATACACAATCAAGGAGCACATACAAGGACATGAGCACATGTATAAAGCATACACACAATGAAAGGAATTGGCTTAGATCCATAGAATAATGGAATATTCAAATGCCTTCAAATAGACGTAGAATCAAATTGATACAATCAAATATAAACTAGGAAAGATAGAAATGAAATAATGCATGAACATGTGGTATAAATCTGTATAATAGAAAAGGTGTACATGAATTGAATCTCTAGTAGTGGTAGTCAACAAAAAATAAATGTAGCGTAGAATGATATAACCTAGAAAATTGAAAGCTATGTAGTATAATGCCCCCACTAAGTAAATGTATCAATGTTGCATTTTTGTATCTGTGTATGTGCCCTCAGTGGGTAAATAGTAAAAAAATATGGATATATGTGGAGGAGTTGAGTCCTATAATGATCTGTGAACACTCGAAAGGAAAAAGTGAATCATGTATGTATGATAAAACTGACAACGCTAACATAGATAACATACATAGTACATGATAAATAGAAGAAATATAAACATGGAAATGTTTACAATCTAGAGTTTATATTTTCTAAGTAATATTTAAATGTTTTTGTATTATCTAATTATAATCAATGTACAAGCAATATGAAAAAAAAACTATATACAAGTAATGTGTAAGTAAATGAGATTAAATACAAATGAAATGTAGTGCCTCTATACACCTAAGAGTGCATCCTTAAGATGTGAAAAGTTAAATGATAGATCTGGTGGGAGGTTATCCAATGTTAAATATTGAATCTTTCCAAACTCAAATAAATCATCATCATTATGATCATCATACCATGCTATACGTATAAGTATAGCCTTATCCTTGGAATTAGTATGTATTATATACATTTGAATAGCATGTTGATCTACCATGTAATAAGCCTATCATGTGGTCCTAGAGTAAACCAAATTTGACCGTCAAATGTTTGTATGAAACCTATAATTCTCACCGAGTCCATCATCTAAGATGTGAAATATGCATCCCTCATAATTAAAAGTCAAATATATATCTATTTTATTGACTATGGCATCCATTCCCTATAACCATGTACTACCAAGTCTAACATGTATATGAGTGCCTATGATCATGATAAAGAGTAGTGTATTGACAAAATTAGGGCCGCATGAAATTGGGAGTGTGATATGTTCTAAGGAATCTTGAAAATGTATAACACATTGTTTCTCATTCTTTTGATTTCCTATATGCTATAAGAATGCCAATGTATAAGTGTTGTGATATAAATCCTCATCTATAACAACATGATGGATGTATTGGTCCTTGATGAAATCCTAAATAGTCAAGGGATCATTCCACAATTTTTTTTGTCGATGAAGAATCCATCATGGTGCTTGTACAGGTGGAGGTGGATGCTATGTAATTAGGATAATTCCATGAGCCTTGAATTTATTTGATTTATATTGTAATTTTGATTATGTATCTATATCATGTCTAGTAATCCTATGAAAATGACAAAAGGTTCTATTATCCTACTGTGATAATCTGCTAATGGATATGTGGTGAATTATGGGTATTTCCATAAATTATATGTTTACAATCTAGTATGGTCCATTTTGTGTACTACTTACTTGAATCCAAATAATTGGGGCAATATCCATATATTTAACCATATGTACTGAGTGTATATAAGAATCTATCTATAACTTCAAGTGAGTGTTTGGGGATGTATCTATAGAATTGTGAATTAGTGGTGATGCTTGTGTAGGTAAAGGAATGAGGGCATTAGAATCATCTCTATAATCTCTAGAGCATAATATTATAAAGCTCAGTCCATATAAATGATCATTAATGTTCATGGGTTCTGTATTATCCTCTGTGGTGGTCTTGAACTATGTATTTTAGTTTTTTGTGTACTTCCTCGTGGTCTTGAAATATGTATTTTAGTTTTTTATGTGTACTTCCTCTAAGTTAACAAGTAATGGTAACTATGTTATGTGAATCTCATTATCCACATGGGAGGGGATAATTATGATGTAAGAGGATCATTCTCTATCATGTGTGAATATAATGGTGTTGTAGGAGGATCTAGAACTAGTGTAGGAATAGTGGTGCTAGATTCTCATATCTCATATATATGCATTTGCTCTATGGGAATGACATGAGATGAGGACTCAATGAGAACATGAGATTTCCCATTTAAAGATATGCTCAAGGTATTAGGATTGGTAACTTTGCAATATCTAAATGGTTGGTTATCACCTGGATAAATGTATAAATATCCATCATGTAAAATCTTGACACATTTGTGCAAGGTAAAAGGGACAACCTCTATGGAATGTATCCAAGGTCTCTTGGGTAGTAAATTGTAATATAAATGATTAGGAATCACTTGAAACTATGTGGATAGGGTTTTTGGCCCAACCATGATATCCAATGTAATAGAACCCAATGCTTATCAGGGAATGTCATCAAAACTTAGAATGTTCTTATATGTCTTATGAATGGATGACATATCAATGCCAATAGTATATAAAAATACAAGTTTTCATATGTTAATACCTAAACCACTATCAATTAGAACTTGTTTAATAGTGGTGGTTTTAATTTGTGTCTAGATGAAGAGTGGTAGATTCTAATCGATAATTGTCTATGAGAGAAAATCTGTTGATGGGTCATTTGATACACCAACTTAGGTAGGGTGTAAATCCACCCAACCTTTCTTAAAATAGATGGAATATCCCCAAGTTTTGTTACTAACAGGTCTTGGATTATAAGGTAACTTATTACTTGATGTGAAACTATTCCATTTTAAAGGGCACATTTGAAATATATTTAGATAAAGGATAGGTAATGCTAGTATTATGGATATATTTGTCAAAGAATCAATAAAAGTAGATTTGTTAAGGAAATATAACTATTTCAATAATTTTTCATTATGTACAAGGGGTTCAAAAATGTATTAATCAACAATGAAAAGGTTTTACAATCAAGATATACATGTAAATATATATTGTAGCTTTCAAATCTATTCCACCTATTCTAAAAGATTTATAAAAAAGAATAAAAGAGAAGGGAAAAGAGAAATATGTAAGCCTATTTTTTAGCTAGAATAATTATGATTCATTTGATTTAATGAACTCCATGGAACCAATCTTTGTATGGCTAGTTAGCACATAATCATGAACAAAGAAGATGCAAGAGTTTAAGGTATTCAACTATGAAGACATATAGACAAAACCACCATATAAAGGCATAGATGATGAACAATAATCTTTGAAAAATTTATATTGATAGATATTTTCTTGATAATAGTGTTTGGATCCATCTTAAATCAGGAAAATTATAGAAAGTACTTCACAATAGTATTACTCACAAGAAAAACTAACTATAAAGGTAAAAAATTACATAAAATAAGTGTCTCATCCTTTACTATATGTTCAACCCTACTGAAACAACCCTTTCTAAGTCTTTTAGCTAGGTTTATATATATTTTTAATCTAATATCTCCTACCCACTAGGTGGTTGGAAGCATTAAATGATAGGTACCAACAAGGGCCCAAATTCAATGTGGAACTACATGTCCAAGGCAACACATGCCAAAATCATTAATGATAGTCTTGTATTAAATTTGAGTGATAGAGAATTCTTGGAAATAAAAAAAATATTCCAAGTTTCCATGCTCAACACAAGAGTCCATTCCTCCATTCAAATTTCTTCAAGCTCTATCTTCTTTTCATACTCCTAATGCATGAGTCATAACTCCATTAAATGTTAGTGACAAGTCATACCTTTAATAATTCACTTATCTTAGCTAAATCCTATGAAAATATTAAATAAAAAAGTGTTAATTTACTAGCAAAGATGAAAGACATCAAAAATTATAAACATGCAATATTTAAAAGGAACAAAATCCTATGATTAAAATGTTAATAGGTTTATCATATAACATTTATACAATTTTAAAATGACATCATTAATAATATGGATAATTCATCTTTCCAATGCAGTAAATGACATAAAAAATGGAGCTACAAATCAAAATATATAGCTTAAAAACCAACACATAGTTGTGCACATTCATATTTGCACGTTCAAAATACACTAAAAGAGAAATTCGTAAGATAAAACATGAAAAATACCCATCGTATCTTATATTTATAGAAATATCTTGAAAAAAATCTCAAAAGAGTATTTTAATTTTTTTGAGATGATCAAATTAAACACCATGCACTACCTTTTTTGTGCTTTTTGGTCGAAAGTTGGCTAAGTATCAAATCTTCCTAAAAGGGTCACTTCACACCTTCAATACCTTTTATTGGTAAAATTGATAACTTTTAAACTAAATGCATTACATTCTTATGTTATCAAGATATCATTAAAAAAATTTTCAAGAAATTTTAAACTCATTTGATAATTAAAACAAAGGTTTGAAAAGTGTGCATTAGCTAGATTTGAAAATTGGAAACACAAAAAATAACAAGTAATAATTAGGGTAAAAACCAATTTTTAACATTTTGCATTTCACACATGGAATGGAATACTCTATAAGTTTCCTTACTAATATAATATTCTCATATTTGAATATATTTTTAGATGTTTATACGATGATTGGATCTTATTTAGTTATGGAAAATTGGGTTTGAATAGTGTAAAATAACTAGATTTGGTTATTGGGAATATAGAAAAATAAGTACTGGTCAGTTTTCATGAGTGTGCATTTTTAAATTTAGGATATATTTATTGTGACTTCACTATTGTATTATTATTACATTTATCTACTATCATGATTTTTTTTATAATAAACGAATGTATTTTTCTATTACAAAGTTAGTTTAGAAACATGTGTGGTAGGCATGTTTAGTCAATTTAAAAGACATAAAACTGCACACTTGTTGGTTTTCATGGTGCGCACTTTATACTTGAATAATGAATTTTGTATGTTTTTTTCCATATTTTCACTCTTCCCATGTTTCACTACCACCTTATAAAATTTCATGTGAAATGGATAAAATATAGTCATATGTAGTGGGACTTGAAGAGTGCACAATAGTCTTATTTGAAAATTGCAAAGATAAAATAACCAAGTAAAAATAAGCTCAAAACCCTATTTGATGGCTATGCATTTTTTACTTAGGAAAGGATTTTTATACAAATTTAATCACATTCATACTCTCTTCACATTTTTATATAGTCATGAAAACATTCAATATAATTTAATGTATTTTACCCTTGATAAACTAGGTTTGAATCATGTGCAGTAACATTAGAAACTGGGAAGGCAGAGTAAATGACCAAGTAAAAATCAATTAAAAAACTAGTATTGATGGCTACACATTTTATATCTAAAGAATATATATGTTACTAATTTCTTTACATTCACACTCTCTTCATATATTAATATCATCATGAAAAATTGAAAGGAAATTAGATATAATTTACTATTGCAAAAATAGATGTGAAGAGTACGTAGTAGGTTGATTTGAGAATTGGGAAGATAAAAAAATGACAAAGTAAAAATCAACTTAAAACCTAGTTTTTATGGCTACACAAATCATACTTAGAGAAGGTATTTTTTGTGATTTTTTTCACCTTTTCACTATCCCCTATTTATCTATCTCAATAAAACTTTTCAAAAAAATTGGACATAATTTGTCACTACAAAATTAATTTTTAAGAGTGTGCAATAGGCAAATTTGACAACTAAAAATGTAGCAAATTGGCCAAGTAAAAACCAACTCAAATACTAGTTTTTAATGCTATGTATTTGATATATAGAGAATTAGTTTTATACAATTTTTTTTTAACCTTAGGATTCTTCCCATATATAAGTACCAACTCAAAATAATTAATGTGAAATAGACATATTTGGCCATGCAAAATACCTCCCAAAAAGTGATTTCTGGTAATATTTGAAAATTGGAAAGACATAAAAATCAACGTAGAAGCCAATTTTGACGGCTGCACATTTGGTATGTGGAAAAATAATTTATTGTGACTTTATTCATATTTTAAATCTCTTCCCACATTTGGATACCATCAAACAAAATTTATGCACAAGTAGACTTCATTTAAAGGTGCAAAAATACATTTGAAAAACACCCAGTGGTAAAAAATGGAAGCTAGACTACACACCTGAAACACTTGAAAAACCATATCCAAAGGTAGAACCAGGTTTCAAAAACTAAAAAAAAGGTTCAATGATTTCATATATTAAATTAGGGGACGTTTTGCAAGCAGCAACAAAATTCTCATTAATAAAAGATTTAACATCCTCAATGTCCTTTATAGTGTTCATTATAGATGCAAAATAAGTTGGCTCTATTTTAGGAGGCAAAGATGTATGATTGAATGTTTGAAAAAGAATATCTTTGAATATGGTTTCCTTTTGAAGTAATTCTAATATATAAATATTATTTGGTGTATTTCTTAACTAATCCATGATATCATATGCTATGTGCTGATTCCTAGGTCCCATTGTATTGTATTGGGGATGAGGAGGGATTGTGGGATTATGTTGTTCCTTTATAGGCTAAAGAGGCATATGATTTCATCTAGTAATAGTTCAAATCATGAGATCTACTATTTATCAAGGGTAAATAGTAGAGGTAGGATACAATTGAAGGTAATCAATTGGTCCATATGGAGGAATAACAAAAGGAGTTCTCCAAGCTCACTATCATCGAGTAGTAACTAAAGGTAACTCAAAATTAACCATGAAACAATGATCTATATGGAAGGGGAGATCAATAGGAGGTGGACTAATGTGTGAGTTAAATTGATTCCTAATATGATCCATGAGAGGAGTAACATACATGTGCATCATTCTATAAATGGTAGGTAATAAACATGTAAGACAAACCACCAAACTTTGTACATGAAAGTAAAAAATGGATTTTGTCATGATAATCATGATGAAACATTAAAAACTAAAAATTGAGCAAATTTTGTAAGTAAGAAGGGAAAACCTAAAAGTACACTAAGGTTTTAAGTGTTATACTCAAATTAAGTTAGGTTCACTAAATGATTTAAATTTTTAGGGGAGTAATGAAATATAAAATCCTAGGTTATTAAGGTGATGGAATAATAAATTAGGGAATAAATATATCGATATCAATAACCATTGATTTTTGAAATAATTAAATTGATTTCTTAGCCTATAAATAGCTATTTTATTATTTTTGAAAAACTAGGGTATAGTTCCTAAATAATAAAGGGTTTAGAATAAGGGGAAAAATACAATTAAATACAATAAAATATAGGTTTTTATCAAAATTAATTACATCAATTACATAGGGAGAGAAATAAACTTATTTGAAAAAATAGGCTTAAATGGATGATTTAGGTGTTGAAATCTGTTGCACAAGACTGGGATAGTGCCACATATCTAGATCTAGTTTTTGTTTTATGAAAGGACAAGAGCACTAAAATAGGACACCTTGGTAGTTGATGTTATATTTCTTTTCTTCTACTATTGTCTTGAAGGCCTGAGTTTTTTGGGTTTTGTCTATTATCTTAGTGTGAGCCTATGTATGAAATTTTAGAGGCTGAATGTCAACAAAGCTCACTATAGGTCCATTACAATTTCCAAGCCTTGAGTCTATCTACACACATGAAACAAAAAATACATCAAAATCATAAGGGGGAAAAACTAGGTTAGGGGAAGTATGATCACATGATCTAGAACCCCTACTATCCTGATCGCTGCCTACATTAACCCTCAAGTTAGGGTCTTAGATCAGATGTAGTTCTCCCTTAGGGAACACTCATAATCAATGTACATGATAGATATAAGAATGAACTTTTTCCTAGGCCCTTCCTTAATAAAGCATGCAAGTCTATGTGTGATGTAGAATGCTGAGCTATACTATTGATTGATTTAAGGTTATGTACTATGCCAAAGTAATGAGTTCTAGATATGAAATGCCTTGTGTAGTCCTTGATATAAGATACTCTGTATTTCAAATTTGGGACCTTTATTCACATTTATCAAACATTGGAAAACTTAAGGACAAAGCTAAGAAGGGCTTGGGACTCACTTAAGTGAGGGAAACTGACCATTAAGGCTTAAAATGACCTTGGATAAGAGCGCTAGAAATGGACACCCTAGGGTCCAACACTATAGTCTAATCCCAACACTCCTATCTTATATGCTCAAGACCTTGGGGGATGGAATAATAATGGGAAATCTGACCTAGCTGAGGTGGAATGAAGTTCTAAAAGTCTACAAATGATTAGAAATAAGGAAAAATGTGACTAGAGTATGAAACAAGACCAAGATGAGTAAAATGAAAGACATGGCTAAATGTGAACAAAGCTCATATTCTCTAGTCAGAGTCTCTTGTGAGAGGACTATGAGAAGACAAGATATGTGTGGTTACATGACCAATTTAGGGTGTATACATTTGCTCCCCTTTTATTTTAGTGATGCAATGAAATCAAGTACTAGAGTAAAAGAAAGAAAAGAAAATATGTACCTAAACCTACTTGCATGGAGATGAATGTGCTACAAAAGGGTCCAACTCACTTCTTAGCTAGGGAAGTGGATGGAGAGCCAAATAGTGCCTAAAGAAAGAAGGAATCCCTGAAATGGATGCCCCCTATACTGAATCTAGAAGTGGAATCCATATAACATCGAGAAAGAGGGCAATTCTTACCCCCTATGCTGAATCTAACTGGAATGAGAAATGCTCAAAGGCCCAAAACCAATTTCTATCCTCTATCCCACATAAACTCATGTAATATAGAATGTGTGTATAGAATCTATATGTTATGAAGAGAAAAATCAATCATGCCCCCACTCTGAATATCTAAACTAGAATTGAGAAATGCTTAGAGGCTTAAAACCAATGTTTGCCCTCTGTCCTGCACAAACTCATGTAGTCTAGGTCTAGGTAATATAATGGACCAATCACTATAGATGATCATAGAATCCAACTTGGTGACAACCTAGGTACAACTGGGTGTAATCTAAAACTTTGGTCAATGTGTGAAAAGATAATGGCATGTGTTTCCATTCCATCTATATAATCTTGGATGATGAAGAACAAGAACATCTGTGCCATGACCCTAAATATGGTATGTGAGTGATGTGTATGGATAATCTAGTAATCTATATAACCATATGTGATATGACCTATCATGCCATTCCCCATGTGTAAAACTAGAGACCAAAACACCATGCTCTAAACTATGCCTATAATCTGCTATTTGGTCTTATAACTGTATCATGATATATGTGTGAGATGTGTAGTAATGTACATGACCCCAAATCTAGTATCTGAGTCTAAATTTGTATCAAAGTCACTATGAATCTATATAATCTAGCCTACTATATCTAACTAGTCTATGCATTCGTAAGCTAAAATCACTATGGATCCATATGATCTGAACCACTGTATATAAATATTTTGTGTATCTATAAACTAAAGGTATGTCCCTCTGAATGTCCTAAGTAATGTTGAGTGACCCCTATAATTTGAATCACTATATATCTCAACCAATATTAGCTAAATCTAGCAATTTGAATGCTGGATGTGTAAGAACTATGGTGTATCCATCTATGAGAGTGGATAGGCATGTTGGGTAAGTGTAGGAATAATAAATGATAGGAATGATTCCCCCCTTTTGGGGATAGGGATGAGATCCTATGATAGAGGAGTTTGAGACAAAAGTGATGACTACTGGCTTAATGATAGAAGCAAGGTTGGTATAGTTTGATTTAATTAAGTGATTGTTTGATTGATGAGATCAAGTTATTGGAATTGGAACAAATTTTTGATTGATAATGATCAATGTGTATGTCTGGGTGTGAGGGAAATGTAGAGATGTGCATGCCATAGTAGGTAAATGACATAATAAGAGAGTGAAGCTTGCATGATGTTGAAGGTACCATTGTCATGAATCTATGGAATAAAATGGTTTGAAAAATGGGGTTATGGGGTTCTAGTTATAGGCAAAATGTTATTTTTATTTGGATGAAAAAGTTGTTTGATATAGTAAAATTGAATTGATTCTTGATTCATTTGCACATTGACTAGTTTGAGATTTAGAGCTCTAGAGTGAAAGATATGCTAAGGAGATAAGCACCTACCATGACCTGGTTTGAGTAGTTCTTAATGCTTGATTTTTGCTTGTTTAAAAGCCTATTTTTGATGTTTTTGAACTATTTTAAGAGTCTTAGGAAAATTTTGACTAGTTTCAGCGCTCTTGTCCAAGAGTCAGTGATCCTATCCTAGGTCCAACACTACTCTCTAGGTTATAACACTCCTATCCAGTGATGGTGTCCTTTTTACAACACTATTATCTACTGGGGCTGATTTTCTATCATTTTACTTTGTTACCTATTGTTGTATATATTGGCTATTTACTTGGCATGGTTTTATTGATATATAAATGCTATTTTCTAGTGTTTTATAGGGTGAGGTATGGATGAGAGAGTTCTATAGGGGTCAAGTGATAGAGACACTTAGGTTGCTACCTTTGTCAACTAATGAGAGAGATATGATGGTTAGGGTAGGGTTAGATCATGTGTGTGACCTAGGCACTGTGCAGTGAGATAGGTATCTGATTACTACCTTATGTGAGAGGTGGAATGTAAACACATGTAATTTCTAGCTTCCAATTGGGGAGATTATAATTAATTTAGAGGATGTGTACCATATTTTTCATTTTCCAATTAGTAGATAACATGTGACATTGTAGGATGACATGGGTGATGATGTTATTAATCATGCATCCTTATATTTTAATAGTGTGTACTCAGGTATACATTGGAGAGGTAGCGATAGTGATGTATTATTGTTAGTTATTATGTAGTCAAGTGTTCCACATTTGTGGAAGTGGTTGGCCATGTTATTGGCTTATTTTGTTGCTATGGATGGGAGTGGGGTATTGATTTCATATAGGATGTATAGGATTGCTCATAGTGTGGAGGTGTATAACGCTATATTCTCATGGAGAAGGACTATGCTTACCCACTTATATAGGGATATTTATAGGTTTACTCAGGAGGATTTCACTGGTGATGTGAGTGTAACTACTTTATTGCAATATTAGGTTTATGAGCACATAATGATTGTGTAACTAATAGGGTTATCAAGGAGAGATGGGCACCTTCATAAACATTTGGGGAGTAGTGGATGAGTACATTAGCTACCTGATATCTTGGGATAGATCATTATAGGTAGGTGTTAGATAGATTAGTTGTTGGTGACATTATATGGAGGCCTTATAGAGGATTTCTTAGATGGGCTAAGGATGGACTGAAGTTTCAGTATATGAGGGTCAGTTGTTGGATACATGACCTCTAGGTTAGACTATACAAGCACTTTCAATATGAGCACATGACTAGACAATTTGGGGTACCAAAAGATGTTCCCCCAACAACATGGGTGTGGGTGAGGAGCATATGGGCACTAGCGAGGGTAGGATCTCATGTGAGGCCCATGAAATCTGAATTAACACCATTACCATTAGATGCATGAGATCCATCTATATATATTCCTGATGTGGATGATGTTGGATGTATAAATTCATATACTACATGGTAGAGGAGGCATCGATGGGCTCTATTGTACCTTATTGATGGAGGGGATGTGCCAGAGTATGAGGATACTTAGCCAATCTAGATGATGGGAGGTAAATAGTGATTATAGTTGAATTATGAATGAATTTGTGCTTTAGTTTGATTTGAAAGTGTATATCTAATGTAGTATTATATTTTTATGTACAGGTGGAGTGGGAGGTACTCAAGATGAGGCACATGTTGGGGTGGGGAGTGGAGATGACAACTATTGGGAGAACATCATTGAGTAGAAACTCTAAGATCTCACGTGGCATGTTCCTAATGATGTAGTGGAGGAGGGATTGATAGAGTGAGCAAACTTTATGATTGGTGTTTATGCTCATTTATTTAATAGAGCTTCTATAATAACAACTATATATATTAGAGCAATAGGAGAGAGAGAGAGATGAACTGAGGGCTAAGATAGATAGGCATAGGATGCCTCCACCTAATTATCAATCAATGAGTATGATGATTATGGATGAGTACATAGAGCTTCAGAGGTGTATGCAGACTTGCATGAGGAGTATGGTTAGTTGCTGGAGTGAGATAATCATCATACGAGGCATTTGGGAGATCGATGAGGTGTGGGGTCATCGAGTGTGAGAGTGGATTATGGGACTAGTACTGGTGGGGAGAGTGATACTGAGAGTGAGTGTATGATTCCCATTCATGATTTATTATATTTGATGTGATGTATATGTTTTGAAAACTTCATTATATATATGGATATTATTTTGACTCATGTGTATTGTGTTATGGATTTTGTAATATGTTGGTATATTGACTATATAGGGTTGATTAGAAATGATTGATTTGGTATTGATTTTGAGTATGCACATGTTTTAGAAAAATAAAATTTTAGGATGTGATTTGATTATTCATGATATGTTCAAGTGTGATGCTAGGTTTTATTTGAAATCATATGTGAGAAATTTTTTGTACTTGTGTTGTAATTTGTAAATTGATTTGGTAAAGTGAACTAGTTTAAGATTGGTAACATGGGATATTAGTAAGGTCAAGATTTTAAGAAGATGGTTTGGCTAGGGATGGATATTTGGAACTAGGAATGTTAGTTGTTAGTAGAAGGGGATGTAAGACAAAATTTTATACTTAATTCCCTAAGAGTGGCTCAAGAATGCAAAGGATGGCCCTTTGGCTCCATCATCACCATACTAAGTGAAGCTATGAACTAATATCGGTATGAATGTGTGTTATATATCTCTCTAAACCCTGATGACCAACTAAAAAAGTTCCCATATTGATCAAGCTATGTAGGAACATACACTATATCTAATATTGTTTGCTATGCATTAACTATAATTGTGCATGAAGACTCTGCCAAATGTAACCTTACTAGATGTGCAACTAAAGCTATCTACTATGAAGAGGGCTCATCTATTCATAACCATAGTGGATTGCTATGTGAAAAAGTACCTTGTGACCTCTATTATGATGCATATGATTGAATAATAGATCAAGATAGAGCTAAAACATATGATAGGGAATTGTCTAATCTCAATCATAGTGGGTTGCTACATGAGATAGGTCCCTAAAAATCCATATGTAGTGAATATCTATCTAGAGCAATACTTTATGATGTGGGTTCATTTAATATTAATCATAATAGGTTTTTATGTGAGATAGGACCCTAAAAATCTAGCCATAGTGAATATATCTCTGGAGTGGTACTCTACTATGGTACCTATGACTGTGCTAGATATGTATATGGAACTACACTATGTACTTGTCAAACTATACTACTATATGTAGTCTAATCTCACTGTATTGGTTTCTAAACTTTTTGCATAGGTGGAATAGGGGATCTCCTATGAGGCTCTATCTTAGATTCCACATTACTCTCATGATGAGTGACTGATGATTCCTATAAAGGAATGTCTTGGGATGACTTAGTTATAGATTAATGAGGTCTATGGTTACATTATCAAGGAGATCTTGGTGACCCCTACGTGAATGCTATGATCCCTTTTTAAACACATTTATTAATGCAATATTTGAGTCTATAACAATAATTATCTTTGTGTCCACATATATAATGATAATTAAAAAAGGGATGATGTGGTTGTCTATGTAAGAGATGTGGATAACATTGATGAGTAGAAGGTAATGTGATTAACCTCCTATCAAGTACTATTGATAATATAACATATGGGCTATCCTTCTCTGAATCGAACTATAGAGGTGCCTTGTTGTTGTTCTCTATAGTGCATATTATAGGTTGTGCTTTAGAGACTAGATCTTTGTTTGTAATTGGTAGTTTTTCTAGTTGTGGTCTCTTATATTTTTAAGGATATGGTCGATGTTATGTACAAGGAGTTATAGATGTAGGTATTACTATGAAATCTAGAGTAATTTGATCAACTGAATCTACCTCAATTAATCCTAATTTATTTTCCAAAGCTAGAACTATATAGTATAAGTGCCTAAAAGAGGAATCTGTTTGATATAATAGATGCTCAAGGAGAGGTTGATGAAACCCCTTAATTTTTTTTAACTAAAAGGGGTAAAAATTTTATTTAGAAAACTAGAAATGATAGTTACAACGCTTTATCTTGGTCAACTAGATGACCCAACTTCTGAAAGAACTCCATAGGCAACATCCTCTGGTCCAAAATACACCAGTTAGGCCCTTGTTTAGAAGCCCATTTAGCAAGATAGTCCGCAACCCCATTCCATTCCTAGAGAATATGTTTGAAAACCATTGAATCCAAGGAAGTGCTTAACTGGAGAGCCTGTTAGGCAACAACCGCCAGCTGCCAGTCAACACTATTAAAATTCTGACTATTAAGTAGGTTAAGCACTATCTGAGAATTTGACTCACAAATAATTCACTTCCACCCATGCTGGCAGCACTATTGCACCTCTTGCAGGATGGCCATCGCTTCCATGAGATTATTGGTATAACAGCCTTTGTACACAGAAAAAACAAATCGAATCTCTCCTTCACTATTACAGCCCACTCCACCAATGCCAGCGTCTCCTGGGTTTCCTTTGGAGGAGCCTTCTTATTTACTTGATGAAGCCCCTTAATAAATATATACTAAATTTCTAAATTTTATAGCTTATAGATCAATCTTAACATGTGCATCTTGAATCATAAGATGTAATCACTAACTAGCTTTGAAGTATTCTAATGCAATGTGGCAATTTTCTCATATGTAACATGAGGGCCCATGTTTACTATGTAATGTCTGAGAAATTCCTCTTATAAGTCATCATATGTGTGCAAGGAGACAATGGGGAGTAGATGAAAGAACCAATTTTGTGCTTCCCCCACTAATGTCTACTAGAATAATTTTAGTAGAATCAAAGGAATCGCATGAGATGGCAAAGCCTTTAGAAAGGATTGAAGGTGTACGAATGGATCTCCACTTCCATCAAAGTGAGGAAATAATGGTATTTGGAAATGATTAGGAAATGAAGCTTTTATGAATTTTTTCAAAAGAGGGTTACCATGTAAATAATTTGCATCCCTCCAAGACTTATAAGCTTTATTTTCCAAGGTAAGGAGATGTACTTGGTGTTATAATTCACTTACTGTGTGCATCAAATAAATAATCTCCTAGGATGGTATATTATCATCTTGAAGCAGTTCATTTAATCATTAATTTTAGCCATGATAAATCTACATTTAGCAATTGGATCATAAAGAGGGGGTGTTCTCACTTGAACCTTGGGAGTAATGGTAACTTGGACCTTACTAGAGGGATGTGGGATACCATTCTCTTTAGGTGAAGAGTGAAAATTGGGTTGTACTATAATGAGAGGTGGCTTGGGAGATGCATTGGTATCTTTATGTTTTAGTGAATCACATTCTAATTGAGTACAAGATGTGATTTTATCATTAACATGTGCATTATTTGAAATAGATTCATGCATAGAAGTAGAAACAACATTTGGTAGTGCATTATGTTTGAGAGGAGTGAGAGAAGAGTTGGAAACATGAGATGCATTTTATTCTTCAATATGTGAATAATAATCATCATTGTTCTTTGCATTATCATATTTGAAATATTTCTCATAATCACTCTCATTTTCATATTTATTTGCATGTTTACCATCATACTCATTATCACTTACATTGTCACTAGGGAGAGGGGTAAGAAAAGATGTTAATTCTTTTCTAATATGAAACAAATTATCATGTGAATTTGGAATATTATGTGCATCTATGTTATACATTGATGGAGTGTATGCATTATTTTCATTTGAAATATGAAAAGTAAGAGAAGGGTTTTCATTTAGACATTTTTTTGATAAAGTAGAGCTAGAAACATGAGATTGATATTTTGAACTGTGCATTGGCAATTTGATTCTATTGTGTTTAAATTGTTATAATTTGAACATAGAAGTCACAAAAGAGAGAGATAGATTAGGTTCACATGGAAGCAAATTATCACCAATAAGAGTTTCACTTAGAAATGCATGACTAATTTGTTCATTTTGTGAATTGTGGATAGGAGAATGAGGTGAAAAGTATCTTTCCCATTTATCAAAATTATTTTTTTTAGAAGGAATAAAAGAGATAGGTTTGAGAAAAAAAGATGAATCTACTTTTTCTTCACTATTGCTTTCACATGTATTAACATATTCCTCATTAAAATAATAGTAATTATATTCATTATAAATAAAATCATTTTCCACATTTTTAGCTAATGTGAAATTTTGCAAATTTATCTTTTCATTGTCATAATTATGAGAAAAAATTATAAATTGATCTATGAGATGAGAGAGAATAAGTGCCTTAGTGGCCATTTTATTTTTTTCACCAAAGATCATATGAAAAAATATTATTAAGCAAATGAATGCAATAATAACTATGAATATAGATATTTTGAAAATATTTTTGACAATCTAAACAATTTGCAAAAATTTCAAAATATTGTTCTAAAAATTGTAAGGAAGGCTTGGGGTTTGAGGACCTAGTTTGGAAATATAGGTTTTTTGGTTAGGGTTTTTAAATTTTTGAAAATTATAGAAATAATTTAAAATCTAAAAATAATTTTGAATAGGATAAATGCATAAAAATTATACAAAAATAAAAAATTTAAAATTTAAATTTTACATAAAAGAACTACTAATATTGAGATTTTGAAAAATATTTTTGACACTCCAAATAATTTTCAAAAATTCTAGAATTTTTTTTTGAAAATTGTGAGGGAGGCTTAGGGTTTGAGGACCTAGTTTGAAAATCTAGGGTTTTGAGCTAGGGTTTTAGAATTTTTAAAAATTATTCAATAATTTAAATTCTAAAATATTTTTGAATAGAATTAATGCATTAAAATTTATACAAAAAAAAATTGAAATTAAATTTGTGCACAAAATTTGAAGGATAAACCCTAAGTGTACCTAGGGTTTTATATTTGTTCAAATTAAGTTGGGTTCACGAAATGTTTTATTAATTTTGGGAAACTATGGTATAGTTCCTAAATAATAAAGGGTATAGAATAAGGAGAAAAATCTAATTAAATATAGTAAAATATAGGTATTTATCAAAATTAATTACATCAATTCCATAGGGAGAGAAATAAACTTATCTAGAAAAATAGGTTGAAATGAATGATTTAGGGGTTGAAATCTACTGTACAGGACTGGGACAGTGTCACAAATCTAGATCTAGTTTTCATTTTGTGAAAGGATAGGAGAACTAGAATAGGACACCTTGGTATTTGTTGCTATAATATTTTTATGTTATTATTATCCTAAAAGGCTAAGCTTTTTGGGTTTTGTCCACCATCTTAGTGTGTAAAATTTCAGAGGCTGAATATCAATAAAGCTCATTGTAGGTCCTTTACAATCTCTAAGCCCTAAGTCTATCTACACAGACAAAACAACAAATACATCAAAATCATAAGGGGAAAAATTGGTTTAAGGGAAGTATGATGACATGATCTAGAAACCCTATTGTCTTGATCTCTACCTACATTAACCCTCAAACTAGGGTCTTAAATCAAATGTAGTTTTCCTTTAGGTAATGTGCATAATCAATGTGCATGGTAGATACAAGAATGAACTTTCACCTATTCCCTTCTTTGATCAAGCATGCATTTCTATGTGTGATGCTGAATGCTAAGCTATATTATTGAATGATTTTTAGATATGTACTATGCCAAAGTAGTAAGTGCTAGATATAAAATGCCTTTGTAGTCCTTTATATATAAGACTCTTTATTTTTAATTTGGTAGCTTTATTCACATTTGGCTGACATTGGAAAACTTAAGGATGAAGCTAATAAGGGATTGGGACTCACTTAAGCAAGGGAAACTAACTGTTGGGGCTTAAAATGACCTTAGAATTTTGATGTCAACAAAATTTTCATGACATATAAACTAGCCTCTATGCAATCCAACATGATATACTTACCTACTTAACCAATGGATACCCCTTTGCAATAATTAAAAAAAAGATCATTCACCCCTTGATAGTGAAACATATTCAATTAATCCTACATTCTATGTGAATGGTACTTTATAATCACTCACAATAAATTCAACCTATTCTTATGATATGTTATATATCATGACTACCATGGGAGATGTAAAACAAATAGTCAAAATTCTTAAACTATAAATTTCTTTTCATGAGGATATTCTTGAGGATAATACATTGACCAAACAACCTATTGTTAAGAGTGTATTTAAGAATCCTTATCCTCCATACTGTATTATGCCTAAGTTTTCCTCCTTTAATGGTCAAGGGTACCCTACTATTCACTTTAAACAATATAAACATTCCTTTGAACACTGGGCTCAAAATAGAAGCTTCTTCTTAAAGGATTTTCATCATAGCTTAACCCAAGGGGATATTAATTGTTTTATATTCTTCCAAATGGTTCATTATCAAATTTAAAAACACTTTAAGATGTGTTTCTATCATGTTTTAATTAGTATACATTCCCTAAGTTACCACTAGAGCATTTTCAAACATTGACACAAATAGAACCTAAATCTATATAGGACTACATTATTTAATTTAAAGATGCTTTATATTCTTTAACTTATATACCTTTAGATTTATAATTACAATTTATATTTAGTATATTAATTATTTATCCACTCATAGAAAGAGAATTACATAGGATGTTTTCTTCTTTTGAGACATTATATTGGGATGTGCACAAATATGCATGCACTCTCATGGATACTCAAACCAAGTTTCAATATCCTCATCAAAAATAACACATAATAAGAGCCATGTTTTCAAATCAAATATCCAAGTTCAAAAATATTATAAATCAATACAAAAACCTTCTAAAAAACCAATGACATATGGAAAAAGATAAATAGTAAATGTGTTAAACAAAGGGAAGGAGCATGCTTATAGAGTATCTCCCAGAATTAGACTATATACCTCTACCAAATAATAAACTCTTCAGTTTGATTATTACCAAGATCAACCACATGACATATTAAAAAATTTATTATATAAATGAATGATCACACTCCCTCCTAAATGACATTATCCACCTCATCGATTTGATAAGGAAAAATGACAACAATTTTGGACTTATCATGGTATTAATAGACAATGAGATAACAAGTGTTTTGATCTAGAGTAAAAGCTTATACAATTATCTAATTAGGTAATAATTTCATATAAAAAAGGAATATATAGATCTATTCCACATACTTATCCTAGAGGCTCATCTACGAGGGTTAATCCATCCCATGCTATTCCTTGTGAGGAACACATGGTCCATAGGCCTTCATAGAAGATAACCACTAGTAGGAGTCGTTAGCCAATTGTAATCTCTCTTAGGATTGATCTCTCCCACATAGATCCTATCGAGAAACTATTGGTGGATCACATCCTTCATAAAGAGACATAGGGATAAGGTAAAGCTAGAAAAAAAATATGGGTATCTAAATAGATACATATAGATTTTAAAGACATTTTTACAAATACTTCAGAGATGATTACATAAGTAAAATCAATAGCCCCATTACCACATGATCATTAAAATTAACACTTTATTATTTCCATCTTAATTTCATTGCATACGATGATTTATTTATTTCTACTATTAGACAATCATTTCAAAAATAAATATCTATGTTACATAACTTATAAAATCCTAACATACACCACAAAAACAAATGAAATTAAAAACTATATATTAAACAACAAACAATTAAATAGTACCTATTTGAAACCAAATAAAACCATGTGAGCAATGTCACACACACACACACACACACACACACACACACACACAGAGAGAGAGAGAGAGAGAGAGAGAGAGAGAGAGAGAGAGAGAGAGAGAGAGAGAGAGAGAGAGAGAGAGAGAGAGAGAGGAGAGAGAGAGAGAGAGAGAGAGAGAGAGAGAGAGAGAGAGAGAGAGAGAGAGAGAAGCTAATATAATGTTTATATAAATAAGCACATAAATCATATGTTGGGGTCATATCCCTAGGTGTGTAATCCTCATTGCTATCAATATCCATGAACCTAGTACCGCTAGATGTTGATGTACAAGGATCCAACTAGGGCCTATATGCACATGATAACATGCATACTCTCTCCTAAAAAGAACCTAACCAATGCACTGTATCTTCATGATCTTGGTGACAGCTATCATAATTATCAATTAGAGTTTACATAATCTTAATGACACTCTATTACGAGATGTTACGCCTATCCAACTCATCACATAACTCCTTGTACTTAGCATCTACAGTATGGTATGCTATCACAACTCTTACCACAAGATAAAATAAAGGTGCATGGGCACCTACAATGTCAATTAATCTTAGAGTAAATCCATATTAGATTATATCCATTGGCACACTACATGTGAGGGCCTATATCACTTGATCCACCATCATCACCCACTCTTGATTAGCTATAGACATTAGAGATACGATACTAGTTAAATACACCTATAAAATCAAATACTTTAACTACAATTATAACCAAATAAAATTCCAAAAAAAAACTAAGGTACTCACATGTGTCCATAATAGCTACCTCATCTATCAGTGTTGGTCCCACAAAAACACTGTTGCCTGACTCACTACCTATCTCTCCTCCTACACCACCTTATGCCTAAAGAATGGAACCTGGGGGGAAATTAAAATAGAAAATAATACTAGACACTAGGCTCTAGTCCACCACTACACATATCCATATATATGTCCCACATCATCTCCCACAACTAGGGGAACTAAAATATCTTATTAGTCAACTAGATATGGGGCTAGATCTATAGCTATAGGTGTCAGCTTATCATGGGGCCTATACCCACTCTATGTTCTTTGATGTCATGGGTAGGGTGTTGAGGGAACTCCTTGATCTATACCAAACTACCATAAAACTTGATCATATTGGAAAAAATCATAAACACCAAGAAACTAATAAACAACACATACTGATACATACCCTCTATAACTCATGTCTATCCTCGATCCATCTCGTAAAAGTCTTATAAGGATGCCATGTAATTTGATCTAGAGTCAACATATTCATAGTAACACGGTAATAAATTATTGTATGAAGTTTACCACATATAAATACCCACTTCTTTGTAAACATTTTTGGATGAGCCCATCCAAGTAGGGAGTCACCAACTAGTCATACCACTATCATGTGATCATAGGCCCAAACATTTAATAAACTCATAGTTCCAGTACCTTCACCATGAATCTCCAATTCAAAATTGTAAAGAAATTAATATAAGTGGGCTAGTATAGTACAAACCTAAAAATATGTAGCATGATCAAGATTAATATTCTACTACCTGGTATAACTAATATTAAATAACAACTATACCATCCTCCATAACCATGCCAGTAAACCAGAAATAAAATTCCACAACTACAGAATGTCACCTCTAATAATAATGTCAAAATTAATCATACTACTTGGATCTACATTGGGATCCATTTGAATAGTGAAATACATATGGGAACATTGAATATAACCTTGGATACCATCTCTAACAACTTGAACTCTCTCACATCTAATCGAAAGCTAAAAAATATGATACACATCCTCTAAAGTGATTATCATCTCACCTATGGGAAGGAAAAAAGTAAATGTATCAATATTAGACCTTTTTTCTAGATCTAAGGAGGTGGATATCATAAGGAATATATCCCAAATAAGCCACGTGACCCAACCCCACATAATCAATAACAACCTAGTTGACTACATCTAGATCTATCTCTACTAAGTAGAATAATGCTACCCATTTTAAAACTCTCAAATATGTATATCCTTTTTTAATCAAGAATAAAATAATGAAAAAATGTTAGCAATTATATTTTATTATAAAAATATAAAAATTACACTTAAAAATACACAAAACTATTAAGATAGTAGTGTTGCTTGCATCCACATAGGATATAAACATTAGACACCAGTATCCACATAGGATGGAAATATCAGATACTTATGCCTAACCCTAGAAACTATCATTGTGTTAATGACACAAGTGTTCAAGATGTCAACATAGGTGTCTATCACCCCATGCACAGATAAAATAGATTTTAAAAAATTGAAATTACCAGTAATATCATAATCAAACCTACTTATCAACCTATAAAAACCTTGGCCAGTTAAAGCACTACAAAGCACATCAAATCACATTAGGAAAGGGGATATTTTATGTGGCATGGTTCTTCTCTAAATTAGAGCTCAAATTTTAAAAAAGTTAAACATGTAAATTATTTCAAATTTATATAAAAACACACCTAATATACCACTTATGCATAAAACTTCAAATGTGCATATCTTGAGCCCCAATTGTCTAAATTTGAAACCACAAGTTGTATTAGAATATAGATAATGAGATCTTCCATAATATACCAAATTTATAAATTTTAAAGCTTTTCCAAAAATAGTTAAAATTTTTACTACACACATATATTCTGCTAGATTGTAAATACTACCAAAAAATAATGTTACAAAGTACTATCCATAATACTTTCAAGACAATATCAAGTAAATTATATCAAGCACACTATCAATTTTCATTTTATGAGGAGATGACTAATAGACACTATATCACATCCTCCCAAATGGGGGACATATTAGTATGGAAATTATTATAAACATGTTCTAAATAATTGACTACAATTTTCACATTCTCTAGATTTAGTGGGGGCATTATTTAAAAGCATGATCTCCACACTTATTCACTATTTAGAACTTCTAAATTATAGTAGGGACATGTTTTTATAAACATGTCCTCCACACTTGTACTTATTTTAGTTTTCAAATTTCTCCATACATAGTAGGGGTATGCCTTGGAAACATGTTCTCCACACTTGCACAATTTATCAATTAGAAGAACTACACAGTATATGATTTAGATGCACAGTTGTGATAAAAATCTATACATTTGTACCATTCATTATACATAGTTTCAGAATGAGACATATCTAAGGTGTATATGTTATGCAATATGTGATTAATATTAAAAAATATAAATTAGTTTTAGATTCCAAAACTCTTTTATAGACTATTACCATATCATAGAATTTTACATACTGATACCTCGATCAAACTTTTATAAACTGTATTGAACCTTACCCATCTATAGAAATTAGATCTTATTTTTGGTGTGATTAGAAGGAATAAATAATTAAGTCTCACCAATTTTTTTGGGAAATTTATTACATCACTCACCCTATACCAAGCTATACATATACATATATTTTACACTCAAGCTGTGCTGGTCGAGAAATAATACTCTCGATGGAAGAAGCAACACTCTTCCTATTTTAGGTTGGGGGCATGATCAAATCCAAACTCTCCCTACTCTAGGTAAAACACCATGGTATAACCCACTTGAAAAATTTTAGGCTCAATCATCTTCCTATCCAAAAGATGGATGAGGTTGTAAACGTCCTATCTACTTCTCCAATTTCTAGCATTCTAGAACCATTTACTACATAACACATACATAGGTTTATTCTATCCATACTATTTTCTATGATATATTTTATCATTTGTTACATAAAAATTATATACACTGATTACTTTGTGGTATCTTATTGGTTACATGTAATGTTCAAATGAAAGATTCAAGAAAAACTCAAGTGAAGACAAGGTGTGTCATCCACACAATAGTATGCATTTTATTTTATTTTAAACTAGTAATTTTAGTTTTTATTACATTACTATATTAAAGTGGGGAAATGTATACACCCATTTTGGTACAAGTACACATATTGATAGTCTCTTTGTATGTATATACCTTTTTACTAAAAATTAGACATCTAGTGACATAGTCTCTTAGGGAACTCTTTGGTTCCATCTTATTTCACTTTATTTTCTTACCCCTTGGGTCTATATGTTATGTTTGTTTATATTCATTAATTTAATTCCATGTATACCTACTTGTTGTTACTATTTTTTGTATGTTTTATCCCCTAAACTAATGTCTGCCTTGGACAATAGCATTAATGTTAGTGTCCAACTATGACACAACTGTCTAGGCTTATCTTTTTATCCTCTTTTGTATCTTTTTATTTGTGACCATTTTGTTAGCCATATTTTCCTATCCTATGCTTATATTTTCACATGTTACTAGGTTCTAATTCAAAATTAAAATATTTATATATATACAAATGATGTAGTCTAATTAACGCACTTAAAAATTTAATTAGGCAACTATCTAATTGAAAAGTATTATTTATTTCAAATGATCAAATTGTAATGCAACACTGAATCAAATATTTGAAGCATTCAAAATGTCAAATATACTATTTCATCACTTGTACCAAGGGTTACTATGAGAAAAAACATATAGTCACACTATTATAATTCTACACACATGCATATGAGGGAGAACTACATATGAGTATGAGGACCTCTTTAGAGTTTTGGTTATGTGAGTATCACTTGGTAATAAATGGGGTTGAAAGGGCTAGGTAGAATCACATCACTAACCCATTTTCACCAAGTTATAATATGTACAATGTAAAGGAACTAAAGTTTTGCTTATTATATAGATCAAGCACATAAGAAGACACATCTAGTGATGTGAAACAATCACATAGGTCATAACGTAGGATTTATATAAATTTAGAACCATTCCTATACATATCCTTGGTTGGACACTTATGTAAGAAGTGGAAACTTTGACATTAATGTCCCTAATTGATGCAACTATTTAGTAGAAAAAAAAGTTAGAATACAGAGCAAACAAGGTCAATATCTTTAGGGCAACCCTGTGATGATCCCTAATCATTTCCAAATGTTAGAAAAAAACATCAAACATGATATAATCTCTTTTATCCCTTAAATACTTAGTAATTTTTGTATTTATTTCACATGTTTAAATGAATTATATTGTCAAATTACTATATTACATTGCTAAAATTTGAATATTAAGATATTGTATTCAAATAAATTTATTGCTTGTTATTTCTCTTATAGATCCCAAAAGCATAAAATAAATGGATATATAAATATGGGAAAATAGGGTAGTATAAATTGGTTGTGTAGATGATTTAGTGAGCTTAATTGGTGCTTTCTTTGTAATTTATATATGGTTAAATGTAAGTGCTTTTATTTTATATTTATACCACACCATTTGAAATTTTCTCATTAGAGGGTAAATTAAGATAAATTTTACAAACCATACACATCAAAATATTTACAAATTTGAGATTTTATAGGGTGAAAACGATAACATTAGACCTAAGACACTAGTGTCAATGCTAGTGTCTTAGTCTAGATAGTAGTGTCTTGTTATCACTTTAGAGAACACCCTGTTTGAAGATCTATAAGCACACATATAAAACTAATAAACTTGGAAATTATAAAAGTGTGGGTGAATATGTAATGAGAAGAACCTCTAGAGAGGGTTGGTTCCCTTAAGATTTATCTCTAAAAACTAAACTATTTTGATTTTTTGGGATGAAAAGGGAGAAGGAAACTAAAATGAAAATCTTGTCTAAATGGGGTGATGCACCTAAATAATTGATATTATTTGAAAGATTTTTGAAACTAAGTAAACCACACATATGAATCTAAAACAAAACTTTGCATTCAATCCTGAACATAAGTCTTTCAAAATAAGGCCTGAAAGAAGCTTGCAAAGCAAATTCTATCCCTAGCTCTTCAAATGATCTATAGAGGATGAGATTTTCATAGTAGGTGAGGAAAGGACCTAAAAAAAGGGGATATAGATCTAACTTATATTATGATACACAATCAAAAAATACACTCTATTTTGATTGAAAAAAAATATGCAAAAAAATCATTTTTATTTGATAAATGGTGTCAATTACAATTTTTGCTCTGCTTAAAAAATTATTGAAAAATGGTTTCAAAAAGAGAATATATAAGTCTAAAACCTTAAATAAAGTAAAATTGTCATGAAAAAGAGAATTATTAGTCTCATTTGAGTTAAAATAAGACTAAGATCCTTTTAAAATATTAAATAAAGGCTTTAAAATCTTTCAAGTCTTCAAAAATTACATGTTCTTCATTTTTGGCATAAAATTGAGAAGTGGTGGGCCCATGTTGACTTTTCAACATTATTTGCATTAAAATAATGTCATAAATTGGAAGATAAATCCATATTAAAAGTGGTTTTAAGTTCTTTAATTTTCTTATCTTGCATGAAAATCATGGGAGATGCATGAAACTAGTCAAACTAGTCAATTGAAGAGATTTGACCCTAAAGGACTAGTTAACTGAACTTGAGCTCAAATTGCATGAATTGAAAATTGTGGATTGAATTTAAAATTATATATATATATATATATATATATATATGTCATGTGGCAACTCCAAAATTTATTCATTTGATATATTTTCAATGCCATTCTTTATTTGCTTGATTGACCAATTAGGCCTAATAGCGTATCTTCTTGCATTAAATCTAAAAAAATATGCCATGAAACCTAAAAAAATAATTAAATATAATTAATTTTTTTTTTCATCACAAGATATTTTATTTTGATGAGAAAACACTCGTTATTCAGTCAACAAGGTTGACTAGGCCTATTTTGCTCCAATTTCCTGTAGACTGGCCATTTTGATTGAGCTGGTTGGGAAAATTTTGGGATAATTTCTGAAAAAATTAAAATTTTAGGATGAATAAAAAGTCTTAAGATTTTATATCCATTTATTATATTTCATTGAAGTGTCTTGTAGTTCATTTTAAATGTTTTTTCCATAAAAAATATGATTTATTCCCTTATCCATACAATTTAATGCATAAAATTGACATTTATGGAATAATATATGTGTTTTATTGACATTATAAATTTTTTTATGTTGATTAAAGATGATTTTATGGCAATAAAATCAACTTTTTGCAAAACTAGTTTTTTGAAGGTTTAGGATGGCTTTGAAGCTGAATCTTCAAAATGATGGTTCATGAAGTACAAACCTCCAAATAATAAATTTTTTCAATTTATGTGTAAAAAAATTACCTCCATAACATCCATTAAAACATTGAGTTCCCATGTAAAATATATGAAAATTTATCATGTGGAGAAATCTACCTGTGGAGTTTTGACTGCATTCTGAGCTACCTATACTCTTAACAATTGTTAATAAAGAAAATACCCTAAAATTTTATCAAATTTTAATTAATTATAATTAAATAGGATTAATAAAAACATACTAATATCATTCATCCAAACTCGACATGTGGTGAAAGATACAAGCATCTGAATATGAGGCTTAGTGGAATGGTGTTTAGAACTACAAAAAATGAAAAATTCACCAAAATAAAAATAACTCTTCACATGCTTCCAATTGAATAAAAAAATCATCATGGGGCCTTTAAAATTATATAAAAACACTCTAGAAGAACATTTTACTTAAAAATTCTAAAAAACCCTTTTTGGCCTATATGCCTGTTTGCTTGTAAAACCCTATATGAGCATGGTTTGATTAAAATTTGGAGTTGTGAAAATATTTAAAGGTCTGATTATGATGTGAGAATATCATCCCATATTTTTCAAAATTTTAGATAGACTTAGAAGCTTATATAGCACTCTAGAGTGATGCATGCTCCAATGGTGACCTCAAACAAATAGGTTGAGGACTGTTACAAAATAACGAGTATATCCACTTTTCCAATGGACATTCAAATTTTTCAAAAGGTTCCTCAAGTCATGATTACCTATTATACAAAATTTGAGGTATTTAAACCACTTGAAGCTCTCAAAATATTCAATTTCCTTCAAAATTGACCCCTTGTGCATGGACTATTTGCATATTTGAACTTGACAATGCTCTTTTGAAATGACAATGACCCATTTACAATCCATTTTTTACCAAAATTTGTGCTTTTAGGCCATAATTAATTAGTTTAACCTATTGTAAAGGGATATTAGTGAGATTTAGGAAAGTTTTGAATGAAAGGGGTAGTAATTTGACCTTGATAGGTCAAATTCCTAACAATTTTAGCGACTTTCAGGGGTTGACCAGCCCGCTGGTCAAAGAAATCATAAAATTTGGATATGAAAAAATTAGATATACACTAGATATTGAAATATCTTTTATGGGCAAGGATACAAACAAGACAACTGACACAAACAACAACAAACATGTGCACGTGTGTACTTATAAGAATGGACAACAACAACAAGAAAGGGAAAAAACAACAATTGAAAGCATGTGCAGATATACACTTACAAGAAATAAACAATAAGAAGTATATTATGTATAAACTAATCTCTAACTTGTTGGCCCTCCTGGATAAAATGGAAGGTTATTTGATGCACCATGAAACTTTGAAACATGATTGCTTCTTTTTGATAGCCCTCTTATGCAAATGGGAGCACTTATATGTTTATGTGTTTTAGATGATGCAAATAGGCCTCTAAATTCCATTCTTAGGTGCATGGATTGAAGATATGGATCTAGAATCCAATCACATTCCTCCTATATTCTCCTTTGTTGCATCAAAAGTGTTATCTCTACCTCATTCATAGGTTGATCATGATTTGACATATTCTCATTTAATGATTGTATTGGCAATTCAACTACTATACCTATATTTATGTCTTCATTTGACTCCATTTGAAGTGGTATTTTTTGAAAGTATTTAGATCTTTGATAAAAATCTAAACATGGCTGTAACATGACTTAAATTTCTTCCTAATGAATAACAACAACAATACTCTTTACAAGACATTCATCAATCTCCACTTAGGGTGGAGATGGACCATCAAATTTTGCACAAAAACTCTCCAAGTAATCCCAAAAGGTTTATTCATCATGATGAACTAAAAGGACATGACACTCATTTACAATCTTACCATTTGAAACATGTTGATCACATATTTCTACCTTTTGGATAGAGTCATATGAAGGTTCTTGATCTGCTGCACTTGCTTCATCTTCATCAAGAATATTCTCCATCTCAGCAATGTAACTATGTAAGTTGTCTTCATGGATACCTTTTAAATATATAGTTGTTTCTACTTCATCTATCTTAATTGGTGTAAACTCTTGAGAATCCTCCTGCAAGTCATCTTCTTGTTCATCATGGAAAATTGAATCATTTTTGTCCTTACTAAGTGGTGTCCCAACTATGATTTCTTCTTCTTGATCACTAGAATTATCATCATTATCTATCACTTTAGTTGCATCTTCTTCACTTGCCTAACAAAGAAGAGGTTCTTGCACCAAGAATGGCATGGTAGACCCTTGGAAGTATTAAATAAGATGCAAAAGATCTATAGAAGTAACCATAGATACCTGATTTTGCTCATGAGGCTATTCTTCTTGGATCACCTTCACCTCATCTCTCTACTACACTTTTTATTGAATATATTTCCATGAAGGAAAGGATTTAGGCTTCTGAGGAGGAAGGGATGAAGGCTAAATGATCTCTTGCTTAAAGTCAACATCCTGAATGATGCTTGATTGTTATTTTTCTTGCTTGACTCCATAATTTGGTTCTAAGATGGGAAAAATAAAGGCTCTTTTATGACCTTTTGATTCTAATTCTCTTCCTCTTTCCTTGTCTTTAGCTTCAACTCTCTGATCTACTTATCAATATTCTCTTGGAATATCTTCTCTTTAAAATGGTCAATGATCTCAATAGTAGGCTGTCCCATAACAATCTCTTTCTTTCTTTGATATTTCTCTTGGATAGAACTCCAAGAAGGGAAGGTTTGAGAAACATATGAAGAATTTGGAAAACTCAAAGGGGCTCTTGGAATGGTCTCTTAAGGAGGAATGGATGGCATATAAGAAGGCTGTGATTGAACCTGATGTTCCTTGAGGCCTTTCAGTTTATTCTCAATGCTTTGAATGTAACCACTTACATCCATCATATCACCAATGAGATGATTCCAATTGGATCTATAAATAGGTGCCCATACTTCTTTTATTTTCTACAAATAATATCTCACATAATGGATAAGGTGATTATAGGTATCTTGGCCATAATAGCTCTGTGAATGTAACTCTAGTGCACGCTTTTTAAGGCTCACTAAAGTTTGTTTAAGTACTGGTATGGATTAGGTAGCTACAAAATTTCCATGATTATATTGGTAAGAGGCAATATTATGATGGATTGGATGTTCATAGGGAGGATCTAGGCAATACTCCTACATATATGCTTGATATAGATCCTCAAACTCTTGATGAGGATCATAGTGTGGCTGGTCATACTGATTATAGTGAGGATCATATGGATCTATACTACAACAAGCCATTGGAGACCATTAGTAAACCAAATGCTGAAAGTAATCAATATTAAAATAATATATGATGTTCATAACTAGTTTTGAATGATTGAATGCTGCACTAATATTCTAAATGCCTCCAAAGGCTAGTTTGTAGAGCAAATGTCCCATCAGGCATGCCAAAAACTATTATCACTTTGAAAAACACTCTATTTAAAGATATGCAAGCACACCTTCTATCTAGATAATACAATTATAACTTCTCAGAGTGTGGGTGACTCTTTACTGAGAAGAACCTTAAAAATATTAGAAATTTGACGTGTCAAGGTCTAATTACTACCCCTATCATTCAAAACTTTCTTAAATCTTGCCAATATCCATTTTAAATAGGTCAAAATAATTAATTATTGCTTAAAATAACTAATTTTAGCAAAAAATATCAAAAATGGATTGTAAATGGGTCATTTTTATTTTAAAAGAGCATTGTCAAGTTCAAATATGTAAATAGTCCATGCATAGGGGGTTAATTTTGAAGGAAATTGAAGATTTTGAGAGCTTATTGTGGTTTCAAGACCTAAAATTTTGTACATATGGTATTAATGACTTGAGGAACATTTTAAAAAAGTTTCATGTCCATTGGAAGAGTGGATATACTCTTTGTTTTGTAACAATCCTCAATGGGTTCGTTTGAGGTCACCATTAGAGTATGCATCATTTTGGAGTGCTACAGAAGCTTCTAAGTCTAGGTAAAAATTTGAAAATAATATAATGATATTTTTACATAATAATAATATATTTTAATAGTTTAAAAATTCCAAATTTTAAGCAAACCATGCTCATATAGGGTTTTGCAAGCAAATAAGCATATAGGCCAAAAAAGGGTTTTTTGAATTTTCAAGAAAAATGTGATTTTAGAGTGTTTTGATAGCATGTTACATAACCCATTATGATTTTTTAAATAATTAGGAAGTACATGAAGATTTATTTTTATTTTGATGAATTTTTCATTTTCTGTAGTTGTAGACACCCTTCTAAGCCTCCTATTCAGATGCTCATATATTTCACCACATGTGGAGTTTGGATGAATGATATTAGTATTTTTTTTATTACCAATATATAATTATAATTAATAAAAAATTTATACTAATTTATGGGATATACTTTATGAACAATCGTTAAGAGCTTTAGTTTAAAATGTAGTCAAAACCCCATAGGCAGATTTTTCCATGTGATAAATTTTCATATATTTTATATGGAAAAACAATATTTTAAAGGATGTTATGGGGTTTAGTGTGATACAAATTAATTGAAATGTTTTTGGATTTGGATGTCTGTACTTCATGAACCATCATTTAGAAGATTTGGCTTCAAAGCCCTCCTAAACCCTCAAAAAACTAGTTTTGTAAAAAGTTGATTTTATTGCCATCAAATCATCTTTGATCAACATAATTTTTTTAAAAATATAAATAAAACTTAGAGAGGATTATATAAATGTCAATTTTATGTATATAATTGTATGGATGAGGGAATAAATCATGTTTGTTTTTGGAAAAAAACATGTAAAATGAAGTACAACACACTTAAATGAAATATAATATATGGATATAAAATCATAATAATTTTTATTCATATTAAAATTTTAATTTAGTTATAAATAATTCCAAAATTATTCCAACTAGCTCAATCAAAATGGCTAGTATGCAGGGAAATGGAGCAAAATAGGCCTAATCAACCTTGTTGACTGAATGACAAGTGTTTTCTCATCGAAGTAAAATATCTTGTGATGAGAAAAGTTTTTATAGGTATATTTAATTTTTTAAAAAAGTTTCATGGTATCTTGTTTCAGGTTTAATGGATTCCAAATGCAAGAAGATAGGCTATTAGGCCTAATTGGTCTAATAGGCTTAATTGGTCAATCAATCAAGTAAAGAATGTCATTGAAAATATATCAAATTAATTAATTTTGGAGTTACCACATGAAATATATGTTGTTTAAATTTATATATTATAAATTTAATCCACAAGTTCCAATTCATGCAATTTGAGTTCAAGTTGAGTTAACTAGTCCTTAAAGGTCAAATATCTTCAGTTGACTAGTTTGACTAGTTTCATGCATCTCTCATGATTTTCATGCAAGATAAGGAAATTAAAGAAATTAAAACCAATTTTAATATAGGTTTATCTTCCAATTTACGTCATTATTTTCATGCAAGGAAGGTTGGAAAGTCAGCATGGGCCCACCACTTTTCAATTCTATGCCAAAAATGAAGAACATGCAATTTTTAAAGACACAAAAGATTTTAAAGCCTTTAGTTAATATTGTAAAAGGATTTTAGTCTTATTTTAACTCAAAGAAGACTAATAATTACATTTTCCATGTCACTTTGGATTTAGTTAAGGTTTTAGACTTATATATTGGCTTTTTGAAGCCATTTTTCAATACTTTTTAAAGCAAAGCAAAAATTGTAATTGATACCATTTATCAAATAAAGAAGATTTTTTGCATATATATATTTTTTCGATCAGAATAGAGTGTATTTTTTTTAATTATGTACCAGTATATAAGTAAGATCTATATCCCATTTTTTTAGGTCCTTTCCTCACTTACTGTGAAAATCTCATCCTCTACAAGTCATTTGAAGAGCTAGGAATAGAATTTGCTTTGCAAGCTTCTTTTGAAACACTTATATTTAGGACTAAATGCAAAGTTTTTTTTTAGATTCATGTGTGTATTACTTAGTTTCAAAATATTTTAGATAATATCAATCATTCAGGTGCATCACTCCATTTAGACATGATTTTCATTTCAATTTCCTTCTCCTTTTTCATCCAAAAAAATCAAAATAGTTTAGTATTTAGAGATAAATATTAAGGGAACCAAGCCTCTCTAGAGTTTATTATCAGTATAGAGTCACCCACACTCTAAGAATTTCCAATTGTATCATTTGGAGAGAAGGTGTGCTAGTAGATCTTCAAACAGGGTGCTCCCTAGAGTGATAACATGTCTTGGATGATAGATAATTGTTGAAAATATGTAACTGATATTGTTAGATATATATTGGGTTTTAAGCTACCTATTTGCTACACAATGATCTAAGTAACCAAAATATTAGGTTTGAATTATAAGATAAGAATTTAGGCATAGTGAGATGGTAAATACAAGCCTTGTGGTATCCAAAAGGTCCTAAAGTGAAGGGTTGTATCATGAGTGATATTTTTGAAATGTACAAGACTAGTTTATCATGCAAAATATATATTTAACATCTACACATTGAAGGCACACAAATGATATTCAAGATCACCTTTGCTTCCATAAAGAGGAATCTTGGGAGCCAAAAAATCAACTGGGAGAGGGTAGGATGCAATTTTAGGAGTCATACGATTATGTAACAAGGTACTATAATCAAAAGGACTAACATGGGGAATCTTTTTCTTAATGTTAGCTAGTTTGGCTTACAAGAGGAGAAGGGATTACTCAAGAAAAGTATTGGTTTTAGTAATGGAAGGGGTAATGGTAGCATGGGTAGGAATAGGCATGGATAATTTAGGGAAAACATGAGTTTCTCCTAGATCAAAAGGGGTATAAGTGACTAAGGGTAAAAAAAAAGGGAATAGGCTCAATGGTATAAATACTAATATTAGGGGTAGGGGTATTTAGAACATGAAAGATAAATGAATGAGAGGATGAGGAGACTAAATTGGATTTATGATTAACTTTAGATTAAATAAGTATGAAAATAATATTTTTCACCTCATGAGGGTATGTTTGGAGGCCTTGGTAGAATCTAGATAATTTTTTCACTTGCTTTTGATTTATTTCAATAAGCTCATTTATATCAAGGTGTTTTTATTTCTTATTATCATATTCCTAATAAATATTATAATTATAAGTTTCAATGTAAACTTCATTTTCATCATGACTTTTCATTGCAAAAGAAATAGATGAAAAATGAGTATAACTTAATCTAGCACTACACCCTATAGGCATACAATGTAATAATAAAATGAAGAAAGCATGTAATTATTTTTAATTAGGAAAAAAAAAAACTATAATAAAAAGGAAATTAAAAATAAAGTGAAAATAAAATGCAAAATATTTTTGTGTATAGGAGACAATAAAATTCAACCCGAAGCTAAAAGAAAGAGCCTCTGTCTTGGTATTTATCGAAGGTGACAAGATAAACTTGTTTAGTTTTATATTACTCAAAGCTCAAATTATTTGAATCATTATGTCATAGATAATATAAAGGTTTAGGACTATATTTTTTTAGTGTCATTAATTTACAAAATTAAATTGAAATCCTAGGACAAAAATTAATAAGCAGTATAAGCAATGTTCTATTTTAAAAGTGGTTTCACCAAAATGTTTACTCTTAAGATTAATTAGTAAAGGTAATTAAATAAAAATTAATGTAAACTTGAGATATTATCTAGGAAGATAAATAGGATATCTTAATATTAAAATATAGTGATATGCAAAATTTACAAAAGTTATAAAATTATAAAAATGAAAACTAGGGTTAGGGTTAGAAATATGTCCTTGCAAACTAAATTATTAAAATTATGTTATTCATTCACTAATCATGAATCTCTAAAAATGATTATAAAAACTTGAAAACATGGTTTTAATTCAATACACTACCTCATTATATTATGGGACAAGTGCATACTAGCCAAACATGGTCACAATGTGTCATTATCTACTAGTGTGACTCTATATGTGTTGACTGTACACCAAATCTAAAATTATAGATTGGTTCACCTCTATTTGGATAATATATGATTCTATGAGGATCATATTTATATGGATGGATAACCTATTAAAAAAAACCCTAATCTGTAAAAGGACATATATAAGATCAAATCCCTAAGGGAAAAAAATTAGGAAAGTGGGATATGGCCGAGCTATCTTGAAAAAACCCCTTGTTGACTAAGTGTTGCCTACATAATCTAAATGGAATTTAAGCTAATGTAGTTTTCACTTTATGGAAGATTATATAAATGAAAATTTTATTATAATTATTGACAAAATATGGCCTTAAGCTACATAAAAACAATGTTAACTTGGCCAATGATTGTATTACTACAACAAAGTTATAGTAAGGATATTTTATAAACAAATAGATGCTTTTGTAATTAATTTTACAAGATAGTTATAGATATAATAACCAATACTTTCAAATGAGACATTTGATGTGATCTTATAGGACCAATACTTTACTCCCAAGTTACAAACAAATAGAAATAACATAGAGGCTCGAGGTTGAATGGATATAACTTATATTTATTATTTCAAACAAGATGTACAACATGATTAGAATGGATACAACTTCTAGTTATTATTTAAAACAAAATTTACAATAGGATTTTAAACAATAGAAGAATATTTCTAATCCTCATAATTGTACTAAGCACTAGAGGACAGCATACATATTTCTTCTTTCAAACCTTAAATTATTTATGACACAAGACTTATAATGCACAATACAAACCAAACCCATTTATTTATAATAGCGAGCATATTATTTCCAAAAATATTTTATTTTTTAGTGTCGAGTAATCATCTACTTTACAACTCATAATATTATACTTTATGTACATATCAATTATTAAAGTGAAATGCTGTTGGATCCACTAAAGGATGAAGACATAAGTGTTTGCAAGTCCAACAAGGCTTTTGCTTCACTTAAAATATCATACTCACTGATTAGATGGAATAAGCATCTCATCTAGAAAACATGCCTCATATTTTAGTACCTTCCTTATTCATTATTTTCATGATGTGGGACAATATAAAATAAAGATTCCCACTCAAGATTTTAGTTGATGATGATATGGACTACAGTATCTTGGTCATGTCTTTCTTGTTCATGAATTAAATGAGGACCAATTTTTTTTATCCACCTATAAATATATTCATGGTGTCTTGTCTTTTTCTTTATTCACAATATCTAATTTGGTCTTCAGATTAAATCAAAAGTTATTTCATGAATAATTCATTATTCAGAAGATAAACAATGATTACTCTATCTTGTCAATCTTGATCATCTACCATGTGTGCTACTTCTGACATCTATAAATATGAATAATTAGTATGAGAAAATCATAGATATCTAGGATAGAGGCCTTCTTGAAGAATTTTTTCCTAGATCAAAAGACTTAAATTAGAATTTTTTTGGTTATAGATCCTTGTCAAATTGAAACTAGGATATGGCTAGTACATCAAAGTAGTTGCAAGATTATTACTTAACCAATCTAATACATAATTATTTTTACCTTTAACATGATTTGTAGTGTAGTTAAATTGATTAAAATATTACTTCCATCTAACATATTTGGCTCGTGCATATTTTCTTCTACGATCCTTGTATTTAAAAGTCAAGAATCAAGTACAATTAGTTATAGTAATAAAATGAGGTAGATGCATGAGTTTGAGAGAAAATGTTTCAAAAATTATTGATAGAATAAATATCATCATAATAAATCCATTTTCTAACATCATCAAAAAATATTCCACTAGCATATTCATAAAGATATTCTTTTCCATTTTCTAAACAATAGAGTATTTATCCCCATGGTATGTCTAATACATTTGTATATAAAATAAATCAAATTTGATTGTGGAACAAGAAGAATGGGAATATTGGATACCTTTTATTTGATGGTTTAAATGGCATAATATGATCTTCAGTCCAAATATATTTCTTGTTCTTTTTTAGCAATTCCTGAAGGACTGCTCTATCATTAATATTATCAACATAGAAATAGTTAACATAATTAAGCTGTCCAATGAAGGCTTGCATTTTATTTTTATCAATAATATCAAAAAATTGAATAACTTTCTCAATAATATGAGGTTGGAGTTTTAACTCACCATTTAAAAAAAAAAGGACTAAGGAATTATAGTTGTTTTAACATAATTGAATTTTAGTGCTAGAAAGCACTATTCCTTCATCTTTAGCAATCCTATAAAATTGTGTCAAATGATCAAGATGATTTTTAAGAGTTTGGATAAAATTAAAATATCATAAGTATATACACACATAAATTTATATGTTCCTTGAAATATTTCATCCATATGTGCCTGAAAATGTCCAGAAGGATAACTGAATGCTATTTTGTGCATATCTTTAGGTTTAACTTGGATTTGGTAAAAACTAGACTTACAATCAAAATGGGAGGAATACTTACATAGGGAAACCTTATAAAATAAATATGAATTATATATAATGGGATAAGGATAAGGCTCTATTTTTTCATTCAACTTGTAATTAATTATCATTCTCTTTTTTTCCTCTTTTTTGTTTTACATTTTTATTCACCATAAAAGCATAGAAACAAAATGGTGAAATAGAGGGCTCTATAAATTTTTCATATTTAAATTCTTGGATTTTCTTTTCCATATCATGATAATCTAATGTTTGAATTGGAATTTTCTTCACAATCTTCATTTGTTTCCTTTCTTTAATCCTAATTTCGATTTCAGGCATCTTCTATCCAAAATAATTGAGGATTATTAGAACAAATTTCTTCTTGTAGTTTTTGCCCTATTGTCATATTTTTTTTGGTGTGTAAAATTTATAGTTTATTTGTTTATAGTAATAGGAAATTATTCAGAAGCATAGGTAAGATAGGGAGCTCTAATCCTTTCACCATGAAGAGTGAAAACAACACTTTCAGGAGTAGATCCATATGAAGAGTATTTATATATAAAGGATCCTCCAAGAATTATATCTACAAGAATATTTTCATATTAGAATAAATTATAGTAAAATGTATGTCCTTGTATATTTACATACTCACGATGTTTATAATATGAACTAGTGAAAGTGTTTCCTTAAACATCTAAAGATTTATACACTTGATTAGATATTTAGTAAAATAATGTGAGGATATAGTATATACTTGGGTATCATATATTCTACCATTAATTTATATAGATATGAACTGATAAAATCTCCCATTTATCAACTGGGTAATATAAACTAGTTTTTCTTCTTCTTGAAGAATATAAGTACATACTGATCTACAATGAAAAGGATTTTCTTCTAGGATTTCAACTTTTAAATTTTCATCTTCATATTCTTCTCCTTAAAATGGTTCTTTCCATAGTCAAGGAAACTTTTAATGGACTATGTTAAAAAAAATTATAGGTTACTAGGTGAACTAGTTTCACAATGATAGCAAATCAAGTTTGAAGGTGTATAATAGTGTAGGTAAATTATGAGATATAATGTGGAAACTTTAACTTTGATTAGAAACAAAATCCTAGGATTATAAAGGCATCTAAATGCATAATGCATCCACCTAAATTCTCTAACTACATGATGTAATTAGGTGACTGCATCATGTAGTAGAGTGACTGCATCATACAATTAGGCAACTACATCATGTAATTAGGTGAATGAATCATGAATCTAGGTGACTTCATCATGTAATTAGGTAATTTCATGATTTTTTCACCTGACATCATCATGCAATCACTAAAATTCATGATCTAGTTGCTCGACTACATGATGTAGTTAGATGACAACATGATGTAGTCATTCATGGATCTAGGTGATGGAATATGGAGAATTGAGTTTTAATGTATATTATTTAAAAAAACCTAATTATTATTACATATTTGGATTTATATTGAAATTCTATGCAATTTCAAAAAAAAATCATCACAATATGAGTCTGTATGCAAAAGTTACACATCTGAAAGTTAGCAATTTGATATTAAACTTACAAATAGATGACTGCATGATGAATTTGGATGAATGCATGATGTAGATGGATGATTTCATGATGTAGATAGAAATATACATGATTTATACGGACTCATCTATCTACAAGTCCAATACGAAATCATTAGCTTCTAGAGGTCATAACTTTTGCATAGGAACTCAGATTATGATAATTTTTTTTGAAATTGCATAAATTTTTGAGATGAATAAAAATATGAAGTAATATTTAAGTTTTGATATTTTTTCTTCCTTAACACTCAACATAAGCCATCAAGTAGACACTATATAAAAATGGCAACTTGTTGCAGTCTCTCAATAGCTTGTTACAATCATCTGACACCTTCTTGCTATCACCCAACTACATGATGTAGTCATGCACCTATTGGTTTCATAAAGTTTAATATATTATATATACTAGATAATGTCCCTAGAATGAATTTATTGGTGTTGGTGATATACATTTATAGGAGGAAATTTATTTTAAAAGTAGGTGAGCCAACCCATAAATTTAAATTATATCATAATATTTAGGAAATTTTGTGTTGTCAACTACCCCATAAAATTTCCAAATGTCAACTTAAAATAATGAAATATTCATGAATTAACAAAGATTCACCACTAAAAACATCCCTACACATAGTTTTATACTTAGGGTTATATTCCTTTTGTGCCATGCCATTATTCAATCTTTTGCACTTAGATGACAATATTCAAAAGATTCATCTTCATGTTCATCAATATCGAAAATGAATGACTCTGATTGAGTTTAGATTGAAAGTTAGGAGCAACTAGTTCTAAGATAAATATTTTAGAAGGACTAGCTAGTTGCTGATTTGGTAATAATAAATTGAACTTATTTTAATCCAATTGTTAGAAGGTTTAAAAGTATAATAAAACTATAATGGATTTATTTTTAGTTTATCATAGTAGGAGGAGTATAATTTAAATGATGTTGTCTCCCTCTATGTGGATACTTATGCATTATTCCTCTTGATGGTGGTTGTTTAGAAGATCTTGAACTACTTTCTCCTTGGTCTTTCTATGGTATATACATCATAGTGCCTGGATCTTCATCAAGATCATTGACCAGTTATTTGAGTTCATATTCATCATTTATGATACCATCATATTCATTTGTATTTTTAACTTCTTCAAACACTAGCTCAAATATATCTTCTTATTGATACAAATATTCATTTTATTAGACTAAATCTGACCATGTTGCTGTATTAGTGGAGTATATATATTTAATGGATTTATTTTTGAAAGTACATTGAGGATACATATAATGAAGTTGGTGAAAAATATAATAACAAACAATTTTAGAAGGAGGGAATGGAAGTCTACAATGATGAAGATACTTATAATGGGGTGCAGGAGCACAACATTATCAAAAAAATGATGTTTATAGGTGAGATGTTGGTGCTTATGTTTATTAATAAATGGTGTAAAAACGAATGGATATGTCCCATAGAATTTATGGATAACATTAGAGGATTGATGCATATTAAGTTTTTTGGTAACATGAGCTTGGGTAATGAATTACATAATTTTTTATCTATAAAAATTAATGTCATTAGTGAGTGTTATTGTATATAAATTTAGACTTTTAAGATAAATATAATAGATAACATTCTCAACTAAGTTTTATGGATGAAATTTAAAAATTACATCTTAGTTTGGCCAACATTTCAAGCTTTTTTCTCATATGTAAGTTTTCTGTACTAAATAGCATATTCTTCAAACCAAGCTAGATCACAAAGCTTCATTTTGGCTAGCCATTTATGGATTTATAATTATTTTTTCCATTGAGGAGGAAAAATTCATTGATAATAACTTGAAACAAATATTTCATAGGATGTGGCAGTGATAAAATCCTTATTTTTTTATAGATTTTGACCTAAGCCATTTTACCATTTTAACACAATGCCCCAAACATATTTAGTAGTAAGAATTGAATTACTATAAGAATCAAAGTTTTTAGTATTACCTAGAGTCTACATGGTATTAAAACATGTAGTGATTTCAATCAAAAGATTTAACAAATCATCTATGTTGAGAAAGCATGGATTAATAAGAATATGAGATCTAATCATCATGGTTAATGAGAATACATCAATTGATTTGAATTTTTCTTCCTTTTAAGAGGTGTTTGGAATGAGACTTGGGCCAAAATATAATGATAAAATAGATTGAATGGTACTTGTAGAAGCTTCAAAATTTTGAAATTCTCTTCTAACTTACTTTTTCTTTTCAATTTCTTCTAACTAGTCAAAACTATTTTATAGTTCTTATAGTTTATTATCAACTGGTATCCAATACTATAAAGGTTATTTAATGACTATTGAACAAAAATATTTGTTTTATAATTTAAATTTATAATATGTTGGCACAATTTCATTAACTAAATAGAGATGATGAGTAGACTATTTAATTTCATAGACATGTTTTCTTAAGATAAAGAGTTGATCAAGAGATTGTTTAATGATTTAGACATCTCGACAGAGATCATCAAAATTTTATTGCTTATGAGAATTATATCTTATAAGATAAATTATTTGCTTGAAATCATAAGAAGTTTCCTTTTCAAAATAAGAAGTAGGTTTATAGGTAGTATAAAAATAAGCTATTTTACCTACTACTTTCTTGTAGTGACCTTTATGAGGTGGCCATTATCCACGCTTATACAATGTTACATTGTCTTGCTTATATAGTTCTAGAGTTCCTTCTCAAGGAAGAGAAGACATATTAAAAAGAGGGAATGGATTTGGACCATCATTTAATTGTTTTTATTCTAGTTTAACAACCAAATTTCCTCTTATGTGGTTTCTACTAGATCTTTTAGAATGACTAGAAGTACTGACTTTAGGATAATTAGGGGGATATCTTGTAAAGGATGATCTTAGAAGTATTCTAATTTGATTCCCATATATCTATTAGATCTCTATATCTTTTTTATGCATCTTAAGGGTTATATGTTTTAACTAGTCCATCTCCAAAAGGGACATATAGACTCCATGAAGATTCTAGACTTATTCATGATGTCTTGTTTGGATCTTTATTCACCATGTCTAATTTGGTCTCTAGATTAAATCAAAAAATTATCTCATGAGTAATTCACTATTGAGGCAATAAATAATGATTACTCCTTATTGGTGTCGATTATCTACCACATGTGCTACTCTTAAGATCTATAAATATGAATAATTAGTATGAGATAATCACATATATCTAAAATGGAGGCCTTCTCAAAGAATTTGTTCCTTGATCAAAATACTTAAATTAAAAACATTTTGCATATAAATCATTGTCAAATTGTAATCAAGATATGGTTTGTGCATCAAAGTAGTTATAGGATTCCTACTTAACCAATTTGCTATAGATTCTTCTTTCCTTCAATATGCTTTGTAGTGTAGTTAACCTAATCAAAATATGATTTCCATCTAAGATATTCACCTCATCCATATTTTCTTCCATGATCATTGTCTTTAGGAGTCAATAATCAAGTACAATTAGTTCTAATAATAAAATGAGGTAGTTTAATGAGTGCGAGATAAATTTTTTCAAGACACTTCTTAAAAACATAAATATTATTATAAAAATAAATCTATTTTCTAACATTAATAGAAAATATTCCACTAGAATATTCACAAACATATTCTTTTTCATTTTTTAAACAATAAAGTATTCATCCCCATGCTATGTTTGATGCATTTGTATATAAAATAAATTGATTTGATTGTGGAACATGAAGGATGGGTAGCTTAGATACCTTTTATTTCATGGTTTTAACACCCATTGTATGATATTCATTCCAAAAATATTTCTTGTTTTTTTAGCAATTCCTAAAAGACTGCTCTATCATTACCAATATCAACATAGCAACTGTTAACATAATTAAGCATTCTAAGGAAGGCTTAGAGTTTATTTTTATTAATAATATTAGGAAACTAAAGAAATATATTAGTATTGTGAGTCTAGATTTATAAATCATCATTTTTAATAATAAGGCCTGAGAAATTATAGTTGTTTTGACATAACTAAAATTTAGTGCTGGAAATCACTATTCCTGCCTCTTTAGTAATCTTATACAATTGAGTAAAATAATCAAGATGATTTTGAAGAGTTTGGATAAAATTTAAAATATCATCGATATACACACACATAAAGTCAGATGTTACTTGAAATATTTCATCCATATGTGCCTAAAAATAAGCTAGATCTTGTTAGGTTGTGGAGCTAAAAGCTTCATTCATGCAAATAGAGGAAGAGGTTCCAGGAAGGTTGCTGAGTGTTATAGACACTAGCGTTGGTTAGGCCAACCGACATCGATAGGATCAGACAAGAAGGCAATCAACATCAGTCAGGGATCAGCTGACGTCAGCACCCAAAGGCAGACAGGGACTGATGTCGGTCACCTGTGTGGTTCGCGCTAGGAGTATTACAGGCAGTTTGTTGATGAACCAAGTGTTTGCATGTTGAGAGCCAATTTTAGACTAAGAGCTACAAATCTAATTATTGTAATTAGATGTCTAATTATTGTTTGGATGAGATCTATATAATAAACTCATGGATTGTATTGAAAGTTGTTCTAGTTTGAGTTGAGCAAAGTTTGCTTCTTCTGTGTGTGAGGTGAGCAAGGGTGTTCCTCCTAGTTCCACAACAGTACCAAGGTGGGTGCTGGATTGGAGAATCAATAGGGTTCTTCATGTATGTATGATCTTAGTCATCAGGTGAGTATGGCTACTTTAGGAGATCTACATGGTAAGTAAGATCATTGATCTGCAGGTGTATGTGTGTGCAAGGTCAAGGTTCACAGGTGTGCATAACCAGATTGATTTACAGGTGTGCAAGATCAGATAGGACAACAACACAACAGGGAGCAGTATCAGGTAGGATCTACTTGGAGTATAGTGTGTACTCAAAGAGAGCAAAGAGGAAGGCAAGGTAGTTCCTTCCATAAGTAAGATCAGATTTGGGTTATAGGTTGTTGCAGTTTAGGGGAGATCTACTTGAAGTACATTTGTGTACTTGTGGAGTGAGTGGAGCACTTGTGGTGTGCATGGAGCATAGGTGTACTGGTAGTAGTGGATACTGGCTGGTTGGAGGTGAACACCAACTCTGTGTTTGAGTTGTGTGTTGGGACTTAAGAGAGAGAGCTTTGAGGGAAGATTTACTATTTATGCCCTAGAGGTGTGGGAGCCCTAGAGGTGTGTAAGGAAGAAGAACTGTGGCAGCCTTCTTTGTTGTATTTCCTTCTGAAAGAGTTTTAATACAAGTTGTGTATTGTCTCTCATATTCTGTGTTATTTTTGAATTCTAGTTACTTGTTGATTCTAATTAATTTCTGCATATTAAGTTGCTTGGTAATCAATTGTGTGCTTCTGTTATTTCCCAACAAGTGGTATCAGAGCTAAGGTTGTAGGGAGCAAGTTTTTTGTTTGGTTATAGGTCACTCTCAGGGGTTTCTAATTGAGTGGGAGTAGAGCAATGGCAGAAGAAAGTAAGCTAAGAATGGAGGTGTTAAAAAGCACAGATGATCACTTACGGTCCTATGGAAAGAAAGAGTAGGTAAAAGAAAATTGTTGGTTTGTGGAAGATCAGCATGAAAGAACTAAAGATGTAGATGTTACAGGTGTTGTTGCACATGATGCTTTGGGAGGTTTCTTGGATAAAGTAGAATCTTGTTTTACAGATTTTGTTGCCTCTTTCCATGCAGCCCCAAGGAGAGGAGCTGGTGAGCCTTGACAAAGAATTGGCAAAGGGGAAGTGAAGCTAAAATTGTAGGCAGCCAACACATGGGTGTTGAAGAAGGTCATGCAGGTCTCAGGTTTGAAGATGTGGCTAATTTCTTCAGAAAGGTTGGGTGATGAGAGATGCACAAGAACTCTCATAGTAGATTCACTTGAATTAGCTAGTGGTAAGAAAAGAGGTATGCTTTATCTACTTGTTTATATTATTGATTCTTCTTCTATTGTAGAGACGTGGCTTTGTAGGCTTGGTCACATGAGTAAGAAGGAGATGCATGTTCTTAAGCAGAAGACAGATGTGTTTGATAGGCTTAAGAGCTGGAAAGCCTTGGTGTTCTTAGAGGAGATGATGGATAGAGTTCAGTGGATGAGGATAGATACTTCTGAGTAGGGTAGTTTGGACATGGGTTTTGATTCAAAGGAGCTCCTGGGTAAAAAGTCATCACTCACAGAGAGGAATTGGCATCAAAAAGATAGATGTCGATGTCAGTCATGTGCAAACTGAAGCTGGTGATGTTGGGCAGGGTAAGACTGATGTCAGTCAGGAGGACTGATGTCAGCAATAGGTAAGACTAATGTTAGTCAGGAGGACTAACATCGACAACATGAGACACTGATGTCGGTAGAGTTGGTAGTCAAGATAGGTGTATGGGAATCGACGTCGGTCAGATGCAGATTGTGTAATGACTGAGGTCAGTCACTGTAACAGATTTTGGGTGGACAACAAGCTATCAAGGAGTCTCAAATGCCCATATGGAGGACTGAAGGTGGTAAGTAAGCCTCAAATTCATTGTTCCTCTTCTTTATACTAGTTGCTGACTGCAGAGCAGGAAGGATCCAGGAAACAGTGGGAGCATGGCAAGAATATGATGTAGAACCAAACAAAGATTTGGTAGGGTTGCCAGCCGGTATGAAAGCATAGAGACGAATGGATTCCTTAGTTGAAGAATAGAGAGAATAGACACGTGAGATGGAAGACCAGCTCACATGGTCTTGAGGAGCTGTAAGACAGTGGTATAAGTTCAACAGGTGGAAGACGAAGCATGGCTTTAGTCAATGTCAAGGTAACTATTATGGTTTGTCTTACCAGGTGGATGATGAGTCGCGACATCATTCTGTTGCTATATGTGGATGGTATGCTAGCTAACAGGTTTGTACATATAGGGTTTTGCTGAGTTAAGGGTAAGATTAGTTTAGTGGCATGTCATGAGGAATTTAGAGCAGTAAAATTCTTTGACATGGGAGACATGGAGGATCACAGGTTGATTTTGTCTCCAGTGGGAGCTGATGTGAATCAGGTGTTGGCGAGGTTGAGGATGCAAAATCGAAGCACACTAAGGGATGGACATTTTGGTGTCCAAAATCACATGAGGTTTGGTATAGACCTGAGTTTGCCCAAGTAGTGGGTGTTGTCAGAGAGTTAGGAGCCAATTCAAGGAAGTGGGTTCTCAGGTATTTGAGAGGGACCAGTAGTAGGGATTCATGCTATGCAGGGTCAGGACCTCACTACATGGGTTTGTAGGTTCAGATGTGGCAGGGTACTTAGATGATAGGAGGTGCACCATAGGTTGTGTGGTGGTTGGTCTTTAAGGTTGATCTTGAAGAGGGATACAAGCCAGGAAACAAATTAGATGGGGTATAGGTACAAGTACAGTATAACTATTTATCTCCAAGTGGGAGATTGTTAGGTTGTGGAGCTAAAAGCTTCACTGATGCAAACAAAGGAGGAGGTTTTAGGAAGGTTGCTGAGTGTTACAGATGCTGGTGTCAGTCAAGCCAATCAACATCGACAGGATCAGATAAGAAGGCAACCAATGTCGGTCAGGGATTGGCCGGCATCAGCACCCCCAGGCAGACAGGGACTGACGTCGGTCACATGTGTGGTTTGAGCTGTGAGTGTTATAGGCAGTTTGTTGACAAACTAAGTGTTTGCATGTTGAGAGCCAATTTTAGACTAAGAGCTATGGATCTAATTATTGTAATTAGATGTCTAATTATTGTTTGGATGAGATCTATATAATAGACTCATAGATTGTATTGAAAGTTGTTCTAGTTTGAGTTGAGCAAAGTTTGCTTCTTCTATGTGTGAGGTGAGCAAGGGTGTTCCTCCTAGTTCCACAGCAGTACCAAGGTGGGTGATGGATTGGAGAATCAGCAAGGTTCTTCATGTATGTATGATCTTGGTCATCAAGTGAGCATGGCTACTTTAGGAGATCTACATGGTAAGTAAGACCATTGATCTGTAGGTGTATGTGTGTGCAAGGTCAAGGTTCACAGGTGTGCAGAACCAAATTGATTTGTAGGTGTGTAAGATTAGATAGGACAACAACACAACAAGGAGCAGTATCAGGCAGGATCTACTTAGAGTACAGTGTGTACTCAAAGAGAGCAAAGAGGAAGGCAAGGTAGTTCCTTCCATAAGTAAGATCAGATTTGGGTTATAGGTTGTTGCAGTTTAGGGGAGATCTACTTGAAGTATGTTTGTGTACTTGTGGAGTGCGTGGAGCACAGGTGTAATGGTAGTAGTGGATACTGGCTGGTTGGAGGTGAACACCAACTCTATGTTTGAGTTGTGTGTTGGGACCTAAGAGAGAGAGAGCTTTGAGAGAAGATTTACTATTTATGCCCTAGAGGTGTGGGAGCCCTAGAGGTGTGTAAGGAAGAAGAACTGTGGCAGCCTTCTTTGTTTTTTTCCTTCTGAAAGAGTTTTAATACAAGTTGTGTATTGTCTCTCATATTCTGTGTTATTTTTGAATTCTAGTTACTTATTGATTTTGGTTAATTTCCGCATATTAAGTTGCTTGGTAATCAATTGTGTGCTTCCAATTATTTCCCAACAAGTGGTATCAGAGCTAAGGTTGTAGGGAGTAGGTTTTGTGTTTGGTTACAGGTCACTCTCAGGGGTTTTTGATTGAGTGGGAGTAGAGCAATGGTAGAAGAAAGTAAGCTAAGAATGGAGGTGTTGAAAAGCACAGATGATCACTTACAGTCCTATGGAAAGAAAGAGCAGGTAAAAGAAAATTGTTGGTTTGTGGAAGATCAGCATGAAGGAACTAAAGATGTAGATGTTGCAGGTGTTATTGCACAAGATGCTTTGGGAGGTTTCTTGGATAAAGTAGAATCTTGTTTTATAGATTCTATTGCTGCTTTTCATGCAGCCCCAAGGAGAGGAGCTGGTGAGCCTTGCCAAAGAATTGGCAAAGGGGAAGTGAAGTTAAAATTGAAGGCAGCCAACACATGGGTGTTGAAGGTCATGCAGGTCCCAGGTTTGAAGATGTGGCTAATTTCTTCAGAAAGGTTGGGTGATGAGAGATGCACAAGAACTCTCACAGTGGATGCACTTGAATTAGTTGGTGGTAAGAAAATAGGTACTCTTTATCTACTTGTTTATATTACTGATTCTTCTTCTATTGCAAAGACGTGGCTTTGTAGGCTTGGTCACATGAGCAAGAAGGAGATGCATGTTCTTAAGCAAAAGGCAGATGTGTTTGATAGGCTTAAGAACTAGAAAGCCTTGGTGTTCTTGGAGGAGATGATAGATAGAGTTCAGTGGTTGAGGCTAGATACTTCTAAGCAGGGCAGTTTGGACATGGATTTTGATTCAAAGGAGCTCACAAGTAAAAAGTCATCACTCACAGGGGAACACAGGTACCGGTGTCGGTTAGGAAGAACTGGCATCAAATAGACAGATGCCAATGTTAGTCATGTGCAGACCAAAGCCAGTGATGTTGGGTAGGGTAAGACCAATGTCGGTCAGGAGGACCAATGTCAATAATAGGTAAGACCGACGTGGGTCAGGAGGACCGACGTCGGCAACATGAGACACCAACATCGGTAGAGTTGGTAGTTAGGATAGGCACATGGGAACTGATGTTGATCGGATGTAGACTATGTAGTGACCGACGTCGGTCACTGTAATGGATTTTAGGTAGACAACAAGCTGTCAAGGAGTCTCAAATGCCCATATGGAGGACTAAAGGTGGTAATTAAGCCTCAAATTTATTGTTCCTCTTCTTTATACTAGTTGCTAACTACAGAGCAAGAAGGATCCAAGAAACAGTGGGAGCATGGTAGGAATATGATGCAGAACCAAACAGAGATTTGGTAGGGTTGTTAGCCAGTATGAAAGTACAGAGACGAATGGATTCCTTAGTTGAAGAATAGAGAGAACAGACACGTGAGACGGAAGACCAGGTCACATGGTCTTGAGGAGCTGCAGGACAGTGGTACAGGTTTGATAGGTGGAGGATGAAGCATGGCTTCAGTCAATGTCAGGGTAACTACTATGGTTTGTCTTACCAGGTGGATGATGAGTCGTGACATCATTCTATTGTTGTATGTGGATGGTATGCTAGCTAGCAAGTTTATACATAGAAGGTTTTACTGAGCTAAGGGTAAGATTAGTTCAGTGGCATGTCATGAGGAATTTAGAGCAGTAAAATTCTTTGGCATGGGAGACATGGAGGATCACAGGTTGATTTTGTCTCCAGTGGGAGCTGATGTGAATCAAGTGTTGGCGAGGTTGAGGATGTAGAACTGGAGCACACTAAGGGTTGGACAGTTCGATGTCCAAAATCACATGAGGTCTTTTATAGACCTAAGTTTGTCCAAGCAATGGGTGTTGTCAGAGAGTTAGGAGCCAATTCAAGGAAGTGGGTTCTCAGGTATTTGAGAGGGACCAGCAGCAGGGATTCATGCTATGCAGGGTCAGGACTTCACTACATGGGTTTGTAGGTTCAGATGTGGCAGGGTACTTGGATGATAGGAGGTGCACCATAGGTTGTGTGGTGGTTGGTCTTCAAGGTTGATCTTGAAGAGGGATATAAACCAGGAAATAGATTAGATGGGGTATAGGTACAAGTACAGGTACAATGCAATTGTTTATCTCTAAGTGGGAGATTGTTAGCTTGTGGAGCTAAAAGCTTCACTGATGCAAATATAAGAGGAGGTTTTAGGAAGGTTACTGAGTGTTATAGATGCTGGCATTGGTCAGGCCAACCGGCGTCAGCAGGATTAGACAAGAAGGCAATAGACGTCGGTCAGGGATCGGCCGGCGTCGGCACCCCCAGGCAGACAGGGACCGACGTCGGTCACCTGTGTGGTTCGAGCTATGAGTATTATAGGTAGTTTGTTGATGAACCAAGTGTTTGCATGTTGAGATCCAATTTTAGAATAAGAGCTACGGATCTAATTATTGTAATTAGATGTCTAATTATTGTTTGGATGAGATCTATATAATAGACTCATGGATTGTATTGAAAGTTGTTCTAGTTTGAGTTGAGCAAAGTTTGATTCTAGTGTGTGAGGTGAGCAAGGGTGTTCCTCCTAGTTCCACAGTAGTACCAAGGTGGGTGCTAGATTGGAGAATCAGTAGGGTTCATGTATGTATGATCTTGGTCATCAGGTGAGCATGGCTAATTTAGGAGATCTACATGGTAAGTAAGATCATTGATCTGTAGGTGTATGTGTGTGCAAGGTCAAGGTTCACAGGTGTGCAAAACCAGATTGATTTGTAGGTGTGCAAGATCAGATAGGATAGTAACACAACAGGGAGCAGTAGTAGGTAGGATCTACTTGGAGTACAGTGTGTACTCAAAGAGAGCCAAGAGGAAGGCAAGGTAGTTCCTTCCATAAGTAAGATCAGATTTGGGTTGCAGGTTGTTGCAGTTCAGGGGAGATCTACTTGAAGTATGTTTGTGTACTTGTGGAGTGTGTGGAGCACTTGTGGTGTGTGTGGAGCATAGGTATACTAGCAGTAGTGGATACTAGTTGGTTGGAGGTGATCACCAACTCTGTGTTTGAGTTGTGTGTTGGGTCCTAAGAGAGAGAGCTTTGAGGGAAGATTTACTATTTATGCCCTAGAGGTGTGGGAGCCCCAGAGGTGTGTAAGGAAGAAGAACTGTGGCAGCCTTCTTTGTTGTATTTCCTTCTGAAAGATTTTTAATACAAGTTGTGTATTGTCTCTCATATTCTGTGTAATTTTTGAATTCTAGTTACTTGTTGATTCTAGTTAATTTCTGCATATTAAGTTGCTTGGTAATCAATTGTGTGCTTCCGTTAATTCCCAACAGATCACTCATAAGACCAAATGGCATAACATTCCAATTGTAATGTCTTAAGGACAAATGAATGTTTTTTTATGAATATCTTTAGGTTTAACTTGAATCTAGTAAAAAACAAACTTACAATCAAATTGGGAGAAATATTTACATAGGGAAACCTTCTGTAGTAAATATGACTTATCTAGAATGGGATAAGGATAAGGCTATGTTATAGCATTCATTGTCTTATAATTAATTACCATTCTCTTTTTTCCTCTTTTCTATTTTGAATGTTTATTCACCATTAAAGAATAACAACAAAATGGTGAAATAGAGGACTCTATAAATTTTACACCTTTCAATTATTGGATTGCCTTTTCTATATCAGGATAATCTAAGGCTGAAATTGGAATTTTCTTCCCAGTCTTCATTTATTTCCCTTATTTAATCCTTATTTCCATTTTAGGCATCTTTTTGGCCCAAAATAATTAAGGATTATTAGAATAAATTTCTTCTTGTAGTTTTTTGTCTATTTGTAAATTTTTTTGGTGTGTAAAATTTATAGGTTACTAGTTCATAATTCTAGGAAACTGTTCAGAAGCATATGCAATATGGGGAGCTCTAATCCTTTCACCATGAAGAGCAAAAACAAAACTTTGAGGAGTAAATACATATGGAGAGTATTTACCTATAAAAGATCATTCAAGAAGTATATCTATAGGCATATTATTGTACTAGAAGGAATCACAGTAAAATGTATGTCCTTATATATTTATAGACTCATGATGTTTATAATATGAACTAGTGAAAGAGTTTCCTTGAACATCTACGAATTTCTACATTTGATTAGGTGCAAGTTATTCCTAGTCCCTAATTATTGGATATTTAGTATAAGAATGTGAATCTCTAGTATCTACTTGGGCTTCATATCTTCTGCCATTAATTTATACATATATGAACTAAGCAAATCTCCCATTTATCAACTAGGTAATATAAATTGGTTTTTCTTCATCTTATTGAGGAATATAAGTAAATAATAGTATATAATGGAGAGAATTTTATTCTATAATGTCAATTTGTACCTTATTAATTTCATATTCATATTCATCTTCTTCTAAAGGTTCTTTTCATAGTTCGATACTTATGGTTCTAGGCTTCTTGTACAATGCCATTAGTTGGTCTTTTACACTTGGTTGATAATATTCAAAATATTCATGTTCATATTCATCATCATACAAAAATAAATCATTCTAATTAATAATATATTGAAATCTAGGAGCAACTAATTCTAAGGTAGATATTTTATAAGTACTAGCTCATTGTTCATTTGATAAAAAGTAGCTAAACTTATTTTTAATAATTATCAAAAGGTTTAAAAGTATAATCAAACTATAATGGATTTAGATCTGGTTTATCATAATAGGAGGATCATAATTAAAATCAGGTCATCTCCCTCTACCTCGACACTTGTGTATTTATCCTATTGATGGTGGTCATTTGGCATAGCTTAAATTGCTTTCTCCTTGGTCTTTCCATTGTCTTTAAATCATAGTGGATGGTTCTTAATCAAGATCATTGACCATTTGTTTGATTTGATCTTCATCATTTGTGAGACCATCATCTTCATTTGGATCTTCAATTTTTTCAAGCACTAGCTCAAATATATCTTCTTCGTGATACAAATCTCCATTTTCTTTGACTAAATCTCACCACACTACTGTAGTAGTGGTGTTGATAGATTTAATGGATTTATTTTTTCAAGTATATTAGGGATCAATATGACTAGGTTGGTGACAAATATAACATCAAACATTTTTGGAAACAGGGCATGGAAATATATGATGATGAATATACTTATGGTGGGATGCAGGAGTATGACACTATGGGAAATAATGGCATTTATAAGTGAGATGTTAGAATATATTTTTGGAAAAAAATGGTTTACAACCAAATTCATATGTCTCTAGTAACTTCTTGATAGCATTAGAGGATTGATGCTTATTAAGTTTTTAGGTAACATGAGTTTGGGTAATGAATTGCATAATTTATTGTCCAAAAAAATTAATGACATTAGTGAGTGTCATTTCAAACATATTTAGTCCTTTAAGATTAATATAATTAGTGACATGCTCAGCTAAGTTGTGTGGAAGAGAATTCAAAAATTACATATTAGTTAGGTTAACATTTTGATCTTTTGTCTCATATGCAATTTTTTGGTACTAAATAACATATTCTTCAAACTAAGCCTAATCACAAAGCTTATTTTTGGTTATCCATTTATGTCTTTCTAATTCTTTTTTCCCTTAAGGAGGAACAAATTCATTGATAATAACTTGAAACAAAGATTGAATAGGAGGTGGCTATGATAAAATTCTTGTTTCTTGTATAGTTTGACCAAATACATTCCACCATTTTAACACAATGCCCCAAAAATATTTAGTACCAAGAATGGTATTACTTCAGGCATCTAAGTTTGCAAAAGTACCTAGAGTTTTCATGGTATTACACCATTTTGTGATTTTATTAAGAGGATTTAGCATATCATCTATGTTGAGAAACCATGGATTAATAGGAATATGAGATCTAATCATCATGGTTAATGAGAATACATATTTTGATTTGACCTTTTATTCCTTTTTAGAGGTGTATATAATGAGACTTGGGCGAAATTCTAATGACAAAATATATTAATTGGTACTTTTTAAATATTCAAAATTCTACAATTCTTTTCTAACTTCTTGTTTATTTTCAATTTATTCTAACTAGTCAAGACTATTTTCTAGTTTTCATAGTTTATTTAGTCAACTAGTATCCAATACTATGAAGGTTATTTAATGACTATTGAGTAATGTTATTTGTTTCATCATTTACCTTTCTGATATATTCCTATTATCAATAAAATTTTGATGATATTTTCCAAGATGTTTGAATTATTAGATAGTCTCTAGATCAAGTCACTATCTTAGGAAAATGTGTTTATGAAATTAAACAGTCTACTAATCATTGAATAGATTTCAATAACTGACCTATTTTCACATGCAATAAATCTATTAGGAAGTATGTCATTTTGAAAAATTAGCCATTAGAGTGTGAGGGCAAGTTGAAAGTAGTGGACAGGTAGGTAATGCATCCCTGTCTAACTAGTGTGCACTTGTCTAAAGTAGAAAAAGGCTTATGAAAATGAAATAATAGTGAAGTATCTACTAATTAGGGATTAATAAGAATGAATTGGGGAAATATGAAAGATAATATCAATAATTACAATACTTTTAAGTCTTTCATATAGATGAATGGTTATTGAAGTGTTAAATTAGTCAAGCAAGGTAAAGATGTCAGGGACCAACATTATCAAGCATTTATTGATTAGATTTTAGTGTTTAACTTTACTTATTAAATAATATATTACCAAAGTTATATTAAACCTATTTCCCCCCAATTGTGTACATGAGATATAAAATGTATTTTGAATATAAAACCAATGGAGCTACCATGCTCAACCTTCCACTGATTAGACAAGTAGTTATACACATATATCAATCTCTCACCTTGTAAATTACCATAATGTACATGCCTCTTTATAATTTATATTCCTTGGCCACATGATCCACCTATTTTATAATCATATCCAACCACACATTATCTCATTTATTTTTTAACCTGTTCAACCTTTCAATACAATTGGATGCATATGCATCCTTCATTGTAAAAATTATAACCTTCACTCATTTATGCAAGAGACCATAGATTTCACCAGATTATTAGGTTTTAAACCAAGGAAAACACCCAAAGTTGAAAAATCCATTATGCTTGAGCTACCTATTTATTATGTCATCCTTAAGATCAAAACTATCCCCTCAAATACTACCCATAATAAATGGAATAGTTAGCTTTGAGCATGTCCTCATAGTTAGTATTTATAAGGTTCCTCATGGGCAATTAATTTTAAGTTGTGCTTCCAATTGTTTGCTCCTCTATAACCACAAATGGAGTAATTAGAGAAGTATCATTTTTTGGCACTTTTGTTTAACTAATGGTGGTGTCTTTGTGGGGTTATTTTTGGGTAGTGATCCTTAGGCAAGATAATCTCTCCTTATCTAATTTTTCACCTCATTCTCACATGACTCCTTCTTCTTATTTAACCATTATACTTATTATTTGTGTGGCCACTAGCGTGTCCACTTTAGACTTGGGATTGACTTTTATATTCCATTTGATCTTTGTTTACATGGATTTATTAGATTTTATAATTGCTTGCATCATTTATTCTCCTTATTACTTTTGGAATTCAACCTTTTATTTCCCCCACTTTTTACTTTGGTCTTTGTTTGATTTTATTTTCTTCTTTACTTGGGCTTTTTTCCACTTACACACACTTTTATTCCTTCTCTTTGTCATAAGAGGTTCACTTAAGTACTTAGGTTCATCTTTTTCTTCTTATGTGACCCTTTGTCATTAATGACTTTGACAACATTTTTCTTTCACTTGTACTATTACACACTCATTTACTAGGTTTCTTTCCTTGGTTTACTCCTCATGATTTTTTTTTCCCAATTAAGTGCATAAATTATCCTAACATAACCCCCAACATAATTTCAACTATTGTGGATTGTATCATGAAAATTTTAAATTATGAGTCCTCATCTTTAGAGGCTATATATTTCTGTAGATATTTAAGTCAAAACCTTGTAATGATGTTATCTTCATCAAGTTGATTTGTCTCAACTTTGAAACATGAGATCCTTTATAGTATGTTTAAATCCTTTCCATGTATTTTTTCATGATCCTTTACGAAAAAATAAGCTATTTGATCATATTTTTTTTATCCTTATTCATTTTCATGAGAATGTGATGGATCATTAAAAAAACTCTCCAAATAATTCTTAAACCTCGAGCATCACCTTGGGAGTTCATTGTTCATCCCCTATCAATGTCTCCAATGTCTCATGACATTGTTCCATATTAATTTTATAAGTTATAATCACATGGATGGGCTACGCATGTGATTTTTATCTCTGTGCATGGGAGTCATTTGAAACTAGGTAGATGAATGATTCCTTTAGCAACCCATCAGGTATAAAAATATAATCACATAACAAAAATATAAATACTGTATCACATTTGAATAGACCACCATTAAGGTGCACCTAATTTTTGGGTAGGTTTACTTCTTCAATAATATACCATAAGAAGTTATATAGCACCCATTTTTTACAAATTATGTGAACAATTTATATTATTTATTTTTAATCTAAGCCCCATTAAATAAATAAAATTAACTTCAATTGATTAGAAAGTCATTTGCATGTGCCGCTTAATATAACACCTTATGAATTACCATTGTACATTTGCATATTTGTAATTTTAACTCCTTGGCAACTCTTGACCAAATTTGACCCCAAGTGAAATTTGGCCACTGCCTCCAAATTCAAACTTGTCATGGTATTGTAATGTTTTCTTTTCATACTCTATATTGTCTATAGATTCTTTATTTAACCTTGTTATCATGGTTAAGGTTAGTTTGGAGAAGTTAAGGTAATTACATGTTGTGGTCATATAGTGGCTTAGGCATGTCATGAGCAAATAGGTCATGGTTAAGTTGTTTAGTAGGTGATTAGGGGTTGATTACTATCATTTTATGTCTTAAACACTTTGTTGTAACATTTCATGGTGTTTTAGAAAATTTAAGGTCCATTTTCTAGCTTGAAGTTGTCAAAAATGTATATAAATGTGATTTTTGGCTAACATTGATATATGTCAAAGTCCCCAAAGAGGAAAATTTTTACCATATAAATTAAAAGAATTTTGGATCAGTTAATCAAATCACATAGCTATCATCATGTTATAAAAAGTCTAGATTCTTGAAATTCAATGCCACTTTAAGGAGTTAGAAAAGTTATACAAACTTGTGGAAGTCATGTGCAAATGAAAACAACTTCAGAATGTCCTTTCATATTATAAAAATTAGGAAAAATATTTTAATGAATTTTTAACTCTCATAGTTTTAGAAATCTTCTTCTCTCTCTCATTGCTTCATTAAAAAACTAGTGAAGCCCAATTTCAAGTAGATGGTATAGGCCATACAAGTAGAGTTGGGGATGAAATTTTGAATTTTTTTTGGGAACACTATGGGATTAAATTGGTTGTTTGATTGTTACTCTTAGATTTATGAATAATCGCTAAGAGTCCATACTACTTTTTAAAGACTTAAAACCCCACATGTTAAGTTTAAAGTGAGTCTAGTGCAAAATGTGAATTAATGATTGCATGAAACCAATTAGAGGAAGTTATAATATGTCTATATATTCCTCACATATCTTCATTCATCATAGTATCATGTGTGGTTGTATTTTTATCATGAAAAGTCTCTCTTGTGAGCAGTTCACAAGTGAATAGTAGTTTCTATGTTCTAGGAGTTATTCATGTGGTCAAATATATTTGAATATTTATTCATGGTCCTCTATTATCCCAAAAATCCATTCATGGATTTATAATCAATCAGATATTCTGTACATGTTCCAAATGGTTAATTCTTTATTCACCACCTTGGACTGTGTTTTGTGTGTTTCTACATACAAGGTGATTTGAGTGATTAGGAATATATTTTACAAAGATATTTAGAGTTTTTTTCACTAATATATCATGTTAAATAAAAATAAATAATGGTATTTGAGTCCTTAGTAGTCATGTTTCACTTTCTCAAGGCTTCAAAACTCAAGAGGTGCAGAATAGTCACTTGCAACCTATAGGTCTACAAATTTAGGTAAAATTCATATTGACAATTTTGGATGAAGACTTCCTAGATCATTAAACATTGTGTTATATTAAATATGGAAGGTCATGGATCAATTGAGATATCTCCCAAGTAGTTTGAGGTCAAATGGTGGCTAAATGAATAGCTAAGACACCAAATATACATCTATAGGACTATGTAATAAAGGCAGTGGATACAAAAATTTCAATATGCTCTCAGAGTAGTATATTGAAGTTGATAATCAGTGAGAAATAAATTTATTAATGAGCTTGGAAATTTTAGGTGTCATGACTTATCTCAAAAGGTCATTTCTAAACAAACAAGCTAACTAGCCTAAGATAGTCACCTACAAACTATATGTGTTGGCAGTGGATATAAGAAGTTTGAAGATATTTTGAGGGGATAATGAACTTAGAATGTAGTGAGGAAGAACTTATTTTTAGGTTTGGTCACTGTATACATCATTATATAAATTAAAAATGCCAAAAAACTTAGACTTCATAGTCAACTCTTTCAAGAAGTCACCTACAACCTGTTAAGAAAGTTTTCCTAAATAATGAGATTACAGATAGAGCAAGGATATTGAAGACACTAAAAAGAGTCTTAAGACACCATTATAGCATGGTAGAGTCATTATAATTCAAGAAAGGATAATGGAAAGTAACTAATCCAATACATAATCAGAGCTCCCTAATGACACCTACAGTCAACTAGGTGAGAAAATTGGCTTTGGATAGTAAGGTAATAGAGTTGGAGTCTTCAAGACATTGAAAGGGTTTTGAGATACCAACATGAAATATAGAAGATAATTTTAGAGTTTTAGGGATTGAATTTTTAAACCAATAAAATATTTCACACATTCAAAACTCTCAATTACAATCCTATAGCCACCTATGTTGATTTGGTCTTGAGACAATGATGATGATAGAAGCACAAATGTTAAAAGCATTGGGATAAGTAATTTAGTTATATAAATAACATAACTAGTATTTGAGGGTCAAATGTTGAAAATAAATCTCTTATAATACTCATATTGTAGACCATAACAAATGAGTGTGTACAGGTAGTTACCTTTTGTAGGTCTACCTAAGAGACTCAAGACCTCTCCAAAACAAATAATAGTAGATTGCATGAGTATTTTATGCTTATATTAAACTCATGAAACTCAATTAATTTAGGTCATTGGGGACATAAATAGGGGACATAGAAATAAATCAAACAAGGGTTAAGATAACTACATTTACATAGTCCTTGATAACACCAATCTACCTATCTAGGAAAATAAGGTTATTTTTTGGAAGAGGTAGGCCTATATGGATATTGGGGGATGGGAACATGGTGATGATAGAGCCATAAATCTCCCTATGACCCACATAAAAGATGAAAAATAGTGAAAACCTTGAACACTACCTACTTAAAGTAACAGATGACACATGCCTGCATATCCAAGAAAGTTGCTTATTTGGAAAAAAGATTAAAGGAGTCTAGAGAGATATGAGGAAGAACAAGGTAAGTAAAGTTTATTGAAATAGTGTGACATAAACTCATGAATAACTCATCTCAAGCAATTATGAAACAATCTTAGTAGACCCTATTTAACCTTGCATAGTCCTAAAGTCACATACATAGTCCTATTGGGAAGATAACTAGGGAGATGAAATGTAGTTTTTTAGAGTATTTTGAGACCTTTGAGATATTTATGGGATGTTTAAATACTTGTAAAATCATTCCAAAATAACTCAAACCCCAACAAAGAGAGAAACAAGGCACATACATCCTTTGGGGTCTCTTAAGTAGTTTGGCCTATAAACCTTAAGCCTAAACCATTGAGATGTATCAGAGTTTGATGATGAAAGGTGGTAATATGGACATTGGTATAGGTTAGGGGAGATATTAGGGACATATTTAGGTCATTAGAGATCAAAAAAATTGATGAAAAGCTCTTACAGACTACAATCTTACTCAGACCCCCTAAAAGGCTTGTTTTCAACCCAAGAGGTTAGTTTACTTTACTTGATATGACGCATGATACATGGGACATTGGGATTATATGAAACATTTACTACCCTAATATACTTCCATTTTAGGGAATTTTTTGGAAGATTCATGTATCTAGCTTTATAAATCATTTTTAAGAACCCAAGTCACTTTTAGGCTACTTAAGAGATCCATAAGGACCCAATGAGAGAGAAATGAAGACATATGCCTCTAGATAGATCATAAAAGATTAAAAACCACATATAACATGTTAAAGAATCCCCTAAGCATTACCTAATGTAATTGGTTGGTACATTATTAAATAGAATAGGGCTAAAAACATTATGTTATAGGCTCATACAATGAGTCAAAACTTAAAATTTGGTAGGGATGGGGAAGATGATGTTTAAGTGAATAATATGATTATTTGGGATTTGGAACATGTGGGGAGACTGTAGAAGCATTTTTCACTCTCTTGGCATGGAGGCCTAATTGAGGCCCAATTAGGAGAGATAAAGGGCAAAAATAGGTATCTCCTCTCACTCTCAAAATATGAAATTGAGCATAGATCTATAAACCCATATTGGGTACTTGAATATGCTTTCATATTATCACAATATTTTATAATTTATTCCACATAAGGAGGTTCACATCATTTTAGGGCTATAAGCAATAAGACCAGTTTGGGGCTTTTGGTAGACAATGACTTGTTGGGGTTAGTTTAAGGACTCAAAATAGATTTTTTAAGGTATAGTAAATTATTAATAGGACATTAATGAAGTTTTGATGATCTAAAGTGACTGAAACCAAGTTTTGACACTTGTGTGCAAAATAGGCCTAAGGAGATGAAGAGCCCTCTAGACACCTTGCATGAGAAAGAGGTCATGTGTCAAATATAACCTATTGGGGTAAGTTGAGAGGTGTTAAGAGTAGAGAAAATAGGTAGGATAAACTGATATAACCATAAGTAATGCCACTTGTCCTTCAACATGTCAAGAAGAAGATAAGTTTCAAGAAGTTAGTAAAGGTGTTAAACACGTAATTCAACTCCCATGCCACTTGGAGGGTCAGAGCATCTTCATAGGAGATACACATGGATTATATGACCTATTAAGGTAGTTACATAACTCCCATTATTTTTTTAACTCACATGACACTTTTCTACCTTTTCTCTCCTATGCCCTTCCTCTCTTTTCTCTCACTTTATATATTGAGCCACTTTTGGCTAAGTTTGTATCCTCCACCTAAGTATGGAAAATATACTCATTTTTAGAATTTGATAAAAAATGAATGATTTGGTTTACCTTCTCCATGAGTTGTTTCGATGTGCCTTTTGACTAGTTGATCTTGTTAAGTGATAGATTCTCTTTCATAGCATGTTATCTTGTTTACATTCATATTCAACTTTTAAAGTTTGTTACAGGTCTCTTAAACTATCTTAATGGAGTTATCATGAGTTTAGTGAGTTATCTCTTCATTAGTGTCATGTCATGACCTTGTGTTTAGTCCTCCTATCTTAAGTTTTCTTCGAAAACCTCCATGAGAAATACTAATGCAATAGGCAGATTTGGACTAACGTATGTGTAGGTTAGGTTTTTATTTGAAGTGTCATTACAACTGGTTGGTAGTGGTTAAGTTATAATTGGTGAATCACCTCATTAAGATAGGTTTAATTTATGGTTTCTCTCTCCCTTTTCATCCAAATGAGCTAGTAGTTTATGTGATGAGCTTCAAAAGATAAACCAAGGGAGTTAGCCCTTCAATCTAGAGGTTTACCTCTACTATAGGCAACCCACAAGCCTAGAAGTAATCCCATGTTCACTCAATTTGGAAAATCCTTAAACTAATTCTCTAAGGGTGAAAAATTGAGTGACAAATTTTTTGACATGCCCGATGGGATTAATGTCCAAAAGAGTGAAAGAATTTTTGGTGTATTCTTCTACCTATCAACTTTGGTAAGTGTTCAACAAACACCAATGTTGACTTTGAATGCAATCAACTGGTTTTATCAACCCAAGTAATTATTATGAAAATAATTTTATAATATATTGTGTTTTATTTTGAATAATGAGGTTGACATGTATGGATATGATGAAATCTTCTACTATGCACCTCCCTATCATCCTTGTCATGACCCTCATTATGTGTCTCAACAACCCTATCAAGATTTTTATCGACCCTATGAGTCATTATAGTCCTATGGTCATCCTAATTTCCCTTTATATAACCATGATGTTGCTGAAAAAATCTATAAAGAATCCTATGAGGAATGTTATTAATAAGTGTATCAATAAGTTCCTTCTTATCAACCACAATATGACTCCTACCAATATTATCATGATGCATATCAACCTCAGCATGTTTTTATCATCCTTGTCATGAGAAGTCAGATGATGCCATTGATTTATAAGAAATATTTAATGCCTTAAAATCTCAAGCTAGGCAACTAACTCAATAATTATGAGCTCACCAAAAGCCCTACTCCTCCCCTCCTCCTCTTACTTCAATCCAATCTCATGCCAAATCTTTATTGTCATTCATGACAAATATGATAGATAATGAAGAAGAGATGAGAACATGAGATGGAGAGATTTATGTGATTCTTATTCATCTCATAGAGTGGTTGAGAAATTCAGTTCAAAAGTTGATGAATATATGGAGGTTAGTGGAAGAAAAAACCCAATATGATATCAAAAAGTATCTATACTTGGGAAATAAAGTATATCTAATGGTAAATATATAGATTAAAGAGGTCGGAAAATTAAGAGGTTGAGAGTAAACTTGAATCTATTGAAGAGCCTTAAGAAGGCTATGGAAAAAATGAAAATCTTTTTGAAGAAGACACCTCTTCCATTGCTCAAACCAACTTGTCATCTCCCCATGAGTCTATTCAAGAAAATACCATTCCCAATCCCATTCATGAGCCATCCACCACACCTCATACTCACTCTCCAACACATAAACTTGTCCATCACCCACCCACAACATCCCTTATTAAATGAGAACTCATCTTATAGGAGATAAGTGAAGAAGATCAAGCCAATGTTACAACTAATCAAGATGATGACTCAAGTGATTATGATGAAGATTTCATTATAGGTACCGCCCTTGGTGAAGATAAGAATAAGTATATATTATTGAGTGAATATAAATATGATGTTGTAGTTTCTCACAAAGAGCTTGATCATGATATGTAAGATAAGGTGCTTAATGGAAACATCACATCAGATGAGTTGGAAGAGTCTTATGAGCATGATCAAAGGATTGAATTTGAAAAAATAATAGAAGATGAAGCTGATATTTACCCCATAGTTAAAGATGACTTATGGGAAAAATCCAAGGACATATGTGATGAGTTTGAAGGCCTTCAAAATAATACACCTCCTACTGGTCAAGATGAAGACACTCTTGAAGATTGTTTACCTCTTGAGGGTGTGCTTCAAAAAGAAGATATTATGCCATCTAAACTTGTCCAAGTTTTAGCTAACATTGAAGTTGAAGAATCTTCAAGTAATCAAGCTGAGTTTGATGAAGTGATCAATGATCAAGAAGATGAGTCTGAATAGGTTATGATTCTTAAGGAGAAAGAAGTCAAAGATGGTTGGCAATAACATATTGAACTTCTCCAAGAGTTTGAAGACCTTTTCAAGGTTGAAGGTGATATGCACAAGGAGATATAACAATATGTATTCATGGAGGACAATGATGGAGATTGGATTGACTATGCAAAGCTCCTTTAAGAGATTGATGAACTTGTAGTAGTTGGTGAGAAGTATAGTATCATTCAAGATACTATGAATTTCAAAGAATAATGCATGGATGAATAATCATTGGACAAGGTTGTAGTTGAGTAATCTCATGAGATGATTGAGCCATAATTTGGTTTCACCTTCATAGGTGACATGTATACAACTATCATTGCTTCACTTAAAGTCATGCCAAGAAGATTAACAAATATGAAAGAGTTGAAGACATCAAGAACAAGGCTCAAGAGACAACTTGCTTCATGCCTTATTTCATCTCATGGAGCAAAGAATGGTGCAAGTTTCCACTTTGATCCAGAGGAGAAAATTTGTTTCAAGTTAGTGTGTATATATCTTAAGTTTACTTTAGTTATTTTTATGTTTCACAAGTGATTGATAGCACATGTGTGTGTCTTGTTCCTTGATTTATGTCTTGTTTACTTTGTTTTATGTGTTATGAAGGTATAATTAGTTTTTTGAGTCATGTTAAATGTTTTTTCATGTCAAAAATTGAATGCAAGAGACTACATTCCTGAATGAACATGCAAGGCAACTGGTCTTATTAGCATTGCAAGCATACTACCCCTATGAATCACCAAGAATGTTGACCAAATTTTACCCAAAATCAAATTTGGCCACCCCCTCCAAATTCAAACTTGTCATGTGTCATTTTCATACTCTATATGGTCCCTATATTCTTCTTTTAACTTTTTTTATCATGGTTAAGGTTAGTTTGGAGAAGTTAAGGTAATTTCATGTTGTGGTCATTTAGTGATTTAGGCATGTCATGAGGAAATAAGTCATGGTAAAGTTATGTCATAGGTTATTAGGGGTTTATTAATGTAATTTTATGCCTTAAACTCTTTGTCATAACATTTCATGGTGTTTTGTAAACTCTATGGTCTATTTTCTAGCTTAAAGGTGTAAAAAATGCATATAAATGTGATTTTTGGCTAACATTGATATATGTCAAAGTCCCTAAAAATAAAAATTAATACCATACACATTAAAATAATCTTGGATCATTTAATCAACTTACACACCTATCATCATGTCATAAAAAGGCTAGATTATTGAAATGCAATGCCACTTTAAGGAGTTAGAGAAGTTGTACTGATTTGTGGAAGTTATGTCTAAGTGAAAACAACTTTAAAATGTCATTTATTCTTCTAAAGGTTAGTAAAAATATTGTATTGAATTTTAAACTCTCATAGTTTCATAAATATTCTTCTCTCTCCCTTCACTTCATTCATAAGCTAGTGAAGACCAATTTTAAGTAGGTGGTACATGTTGTACAAGTAGAGTTGGGGAATAAAATTTTGGCCAAATTTTGAGATTCTTATGGGATTACATTTTTTGTAATTTATTTATATATTGGTTTTATTAACTTTATGAACAATCTCTAAGATCCCAAACTACTTTTTGAAGACTTAAATTCCCATAGGTCGAGTTTAAAGTGACTCTAGTGCAAAACATGAATTTATGGCTACATGAAACCAGTTAAAGTGAGGTCTAATATGTCTGTATATGCCTCACACACATTCATTAATCATGGTATCATGAATGGATATAATTTTGGCATGAAAAGTATCTCTTATGAGTATTTTTTAAATGACTATTAGTTTTTTGTGTTCTAAGAGATATTTAGGTGGTAAAATGTATTTGAATGTTTCTCCATGGCCCTTTATTATCCCCATAATCCATTTATAGCTTTATAATCAATCAAATATTATATAGAAGTTAAAAATGGTAAATTATTCATTGACCACCTTAGACACTAAAAAGAGTATTAAGACACCATCATAACATGATAGTATCATTGGAATCTAAAGAAGGATAATGGAAAGTCATTCAAGCCAATACATAGTCAAAGCTCCCTAATGACACCTACAATTAGATAGGTGAGAAAATTGGTTTTGAACCATAAGGTGATAGAGTTGGATTCTTCAAGACATTGAAAGGGTTTTGAGATATCAACATGAAATAGATTAGAGTCTTTGAGAGTTTTATGGATTGACTTTGGAAATCAATAAAAGATTTCACATGCTCAGAACTCTTAAATACACTCATATAGCCACCTATGCTGATTTGGTTTTGAGATGGTATTGATGATAGAAGCATAGAGTTTCAAAGAATTAGGATAAGGCATTTAGTTATCTCAATAACATAACTAGAATTTGAGGGTCTAATGTTGCAAATAAATCTCCTAGAATACTTAGATTTTAAACCATATCAAATGAATGTGTACATGCAGTTACCATTTATAGGAAAACTTAAGAGACTCAAGGCCTCTCCAAAACAAGAAATAATAGATTGTGTGAGGCTTAGATGAGACTCAAGGAACTCAATTAATTGAGGTAATTGGGGACCTAAATAGGGGATAAAGAAAGAGGGCAAACAAGGGTTAAGACAACTATATCCACACATTCACTGATAACACCAATCTACCTATCTAGGCTAATAAGGTTATCTTTTTAGGAGGTAGGACTATATGGAGAAGGGAGTGTGGGAAAATGGTAATGATAAAGCCATACATCAGCCTTTAAACCACCTAAAAGATGATGAATAATGAAAACCCTAAACTCTACCTATTTAGACCAAGACATGACATAGGCCTGCATATTTAAGAATAGTTACTTATTTGGAAAAGCTTAAATGACTCCAAAGAGATATGAGGGAGAATAAGGTAAGTGAAGGTGATTTAAATAGTGTGATATCACCTCATGAATAAATCAATTGAAGAAATAATGAAACAATCTTAGCAAACCCTGTTTCAACCCTGCACATTCCTAAAGTCACACACAGTCCTTTTGGGCAAATAGATAAAGAGATGAAATGGAGTTTGTTGGAGTAGGTTGAGACATTTAATATCTTTATGGGATGTTTAAATACTTGTATAGGAATTCCCAAAGAACTAAAACCCCAAAAAAGAGAGAAAAAAGGAACATATAGTCCATTAGGGTCTCTTTGATAGTTTGGCCTATATATCTCAGGCCTAAACCATTGAGATGTAGTAGAGTTTGATGATGAAATGTGGTAATATGGACATTGGTAGAGGTTAGGGGAGATATTGGGGACCTATTCAGGTCATTAGAGATAAAACCAAACTCAATAAATGCTCCTATAGATTGTAATCTTGCTCAGATCCCCCATACTGCTTATTTTCAACCCAAGAGGTCAATTTTATTTTCTTGGTATAGACCATACATGATACATGTGACCTTGGGTTCTTAGGAAAAGTTTACTACCATAATTAACTTCCATTTTATGTAATTTTTTTGAGGATTCATATGTCCAACTTTATGAATCATCCTTAAGAACTCAAGTCACTTTCACGCTACCTAGGAGAGCAATAAGGACCCAATGAGAGAGAACCAAATATTTATGCATCCAAATATATCATAAAATATTAAAAACCATAAATAAAATGTTCAGTACTCCCTTAAGAATAACCCCATGCAATTGGTTGGTACAATAATATATGAAAATGTATGGAATAGGGCTAAAACACTATTTTTTGCTATTTTATAGGTCCGTACACTAAGTAAGAACTTTTAATTTGTCATAGAGGATGGGGATGATGTTTTATAAGTTATTCACACACTTATTTTGGGTTTGGCATGTTTGGGGATCTTGTAGAAGCATTTTTCACTCTCTTGGTAGGGAGGCCTAATTGAGGCCTAATAGGAGAGAGAAAGACAAAAATAGGTATCTCCCATCATTCTCAAAGCATGAAATTGAGCATGGAAATATAATACTATATTGGGTATTTTAATATTCTTTTATGTTCTCACCATATTTTGTACTTTATACCACATAAAGAGGTTTGTATCATATTAGGGTTACAACCAAGAAGGCCAATTTGGGGCTTTTGGTAGACAACTTATTTGGGATAGTTTGATAAAATGGATTTTTTTATGTCTAATATGGTATTAAAATGTAATCCATGAAGTTTGGATGAGATAAAGTAACTGAAACCAAGTTTTGACACTTGTATGAAAAATAGGACTAAGGAGATGAAGAGCCCTCTAAACACCTTGCATGAGAAAGAGGTGGTGTTTCAAAGAGAACCTATTGGGGTCAATTTATAGGTTTCAATATAATATAAAAGATATAGGAGAAATTTATTTAACCATCAATAAGGCCACTTGTCCTTCAACATGTCAAGAAGAAGAAAAGTTTCAAAAAGCTAGTCAAGGTATCAAATAAGCAATTCAACTCCAACACCACTTGGAGGGTTATATCATATTCAAAGGAGATGCACATGGATTATAAGACCTATTTAGGTAGTTACATAACTACCCTTATTATTTTAATTCACATGATGCTTGTCTACCTTCTCTCTCCTATTCCCTTCTCTTTTCTCTCACTTTCTCTATATATTGAACCACTTTTGTATAAGTTTGTATCCTCCCCTTGAGTATGGTAAAAAACTTCTCATTTTAATACTTTTATAAATAAGGAATGATTTGGTTTACCTTATCTATGAGTTTTGTCAAAATGTGCTTGCTAACTAGTTGATCTTTTTAAGTGATAAATTCTCTTCCTTAGCATGTCATCCTTATTTTCATTCATATTCATCTTTGAAAGTTTGTTTTAGGTTTATTGAACTATCCTAATGCAGTTATAATGACTTTAGTAAGTTGTATCTTCACTAGTGTCATGTTATGACCTTGTGTTTAGTCCTCTTATCTTAAGTTTTCTTCACAAACCTCCATGAGAAATACTAATGCAATAAGTAGATTTTGATTAGTGTATGTGCAGATTAGGATTTTGTTTGAAGTGTCATTGCAATTAGTTGGTAATGGTAAGGTTATAATTGGTGCATCACCTCATTAGGATATGTTTAATTTATGTTTTATCTCTCCCTTTTCATCCAAATGAGCTATTAGTTTAGGTGATGAGCTTTAATAGACAAACCAAGGGAGCTATCCCTTCAATCTAGAGGTTTACCTCTCTATAGGAAACCTACGAGCCTAGAGGTAATCCCATGTTCCACTCAACTTGGATAAGGATTGAAATAACTCTCCAAGGGTGAAAAATTGAGTGACAATAACAACCCCATTCACCAATTTTATAGTATTGGCTAACCACATGTTATCTCCTTTATTTTTTAGCTTGGTTTACCTTGCAATGCAGTTAGGTATGATTGCCATAATTTGTCATGCAAAGATGAAAATTCCCTTGTTGTATATTTGATATATCATTGGAGATTGAATGATAAAAAGGGTTAAATAAATCACCATCAATTTAATTTATATAAACATGGATAATCATTACACATATATAGGATTTAAGAATTCTTACTATAACACACATCACTGATGAGGGATTATTAAGAGTCTAAGTAACTTATTACAATAGTGCACCCTCTATAAGATGTGTGATACCCAAGTATCTAACATATACATGAAAACATGTTCACACTATAACACATCACTATGTGCCACAATCATTAAATGATTATATAAAAGCAAAATATAAGACATGTATGCACTAAACAATCATACTTAGTGTAGATATGGGTGAAAACAAAAAACACATGAGAAAAATAAATATAAATATTTAGAATATATATTATCTAACACTTGAATTCAAATTATATGGTTCCAAAGTTAATCATGGATGTATACTAATTTTCTCACTCAGAATAAAATATTTGATTTTAATAATGTTTTTTGTAGGTCACACTTAAAAAAATATTTAAAAAATCAGTTTTATAGGGTCAACTTCAGATCATGATATCTCCTTTGATACTAATTAGAATCCTTATAGTGACGACTTTTCGTAAAAATTTTGTAGTCATCTTTCCACCCATGAAATAATTATTTGAATTAGACATGTGTAATGAGAAATTTTTTAGTGAGATAGTTATAATTTTTTGAAAAAAACTCTTTGATTTATCCAATTATTTTAAAATTTGTGTTGAATAGAATAAAGATTGTGAATAAAATGAATAAAGTGGAAACCTGAAGCAATGTAATTAAATGATGAATGCAAACTAGGTTTTCACATGGTTTGTATAACATAACCATTGAAATAAAAATACAAGAATGGTGGATGAATGAACAACGAGGTTGGCACATGGTGTATGCACCTAAATATTCTTGCCCTAATAATCCTATTAAACCTACTAATTTAACTCATAACCATAGACCTAGACAATTAAATAATATCCTAGTTCCTACACAAAATTACCTACATCCCATGAACCTTACCATACCCTTAAAACCAATTAATTACCCTATTAGCCCACTAACTAGCCTACTTAGCTACTAATCTACCCACTATCCCACTTGACAATTTAAAATTCCCTTTTATTTACTTACCCTATAGCCACCCTACTACCCTAGCCTCTCAAACACCCTTAGGAACCCTAAACCTCATTAAATCCCACCTAAACCTCAATTATCCCTAAACTAACCAAAAAACCTATAAAAGTAGGGAATCTCGTCCAAAGTTTTAGAAGTCTCTAAACTAGAGGCTTCTAAATTAATTTAAAATTACCTAAATTATCCTTCAACATCCTATATAAACCATGCTTGAGCCATGACCAAGTTGACTTAGAAATCCATAATCCTCCATTATATTCTCATAAACACCCATTATTAAAACATCCCTACACTCTTGTCAAGCCATCAAATAATTCAAATAAGCAATTAAAGTCATTTGGAAGCTCAAGTCAAGCAATCCATAATCTAATAATTTTATATTCATCATCAGCTTGGAGATCTTGGAAAGGACATATAAGGGATAAAAGGATGGTAATATATCATTTTAATTATTTGATTGTTCATTTATCCCCTCCTTTGATGTTGTTTGTGTTCTTGGGTTTTTATTACTAGATATAGTAATTTTGTGAATAATTCAAAATATGATCACACATTGTTGACCATGGTGGGAGATACCCCTCTAATCTAACCTATTATGCTTGTTATAAGTGATTTTTTGACTTATAGGCTTGACTAGATGAAGAAAAAGCTCCAAAATTGGTCAAAACATCATGTTCATATAATCAATGATATTGACTTGCAAATAATGATATTGTATTAGCAGTCTTGTCCATATTTGAGTGATATTTCCTTAACTATTAATTTAACCACTAATGGTTTGACTTATTAGAATTTTTTTACTCGTAGACAATATTGCTACTTCATGAATAATGATATTATGCTAAAATCTGTGATATTATCCTTTTAGTTGTAGTTTTGTAGGTTTCTATGTTAAAATAAAAATAACTAGTTTTTGCTTATTTCTCTTATCCTCTATGCATTTAAATCACCAATTTCTATATTAAAAGAGTGGGGTTTTCATTCTTTATGTGTAGGAAAGTAGGATTGGTCAAAATTTTTATCACCTCATTGCCAAGGGACAATACCACCACTTCAAGAATTATGACTTTATCCTAAAATTATCTTCTCCTTTATGTTGGGCAAGAAGGTTGGGCCCATATTTGAATTGTCAATCCCCTTTACATGAAATCTATGCCAATATTTGGTTTGTGATTCTACTTGAAGTGAGTTTAAGTTAATTTAAAGTCCTCTTTTACATGAAAACCATGAAAGATGCATGGAGATAGCCAAGTAGTCAACTAAAGTGATGATTTTTTCTTAAGGACTAGTTGACTCTACTTGAACTCCTCTCGTATGAAATGGAACTTGAATATTGAGTTGAGCATGGAAGAAAAGTAGATAAGTGGTTAACTAGGTCAATTTCACCTCATTTTCCTACAGATTGGCTATTTTAAAAGAGATAGTAGGGGCACTTCCAAAAATATTTATGACCAATTGATGATTTGAGGATGAAGAAAAAGTCTCAAGATTCAACATACATGGATTTGATTTTATGTAAACTGCTTTGTACCTCATTTTTCATGTTTTTTCTCAAAAACACCTAATTTATACCATGATACCTAAAATTATTTATAAAAAATTAGCATTGATGGGACCCTATCTAAGTTTAATTGATTTTTTAATAGGTTTAGATTGATCCATGAGGTTTTGATGGCAAAAAAATCAACTTTTCTCAAAATTGGTCACTATGAGGGTTTGGGAGGGTTTTAGAATTTAATCTTCTTAATGATGATTCATAAGGTAAAATTAATTCAAATACAAACTTATTTACATGAATGTGTAGTATACATAATCCATCAACTTATTTTATAATATTGGGTTCCCATGCAAAAGGTATGAAAGGATATCATGCGAAGGAAATTTTTCTATAGGGTTTGCAAACATTCTGGACATACGATCTTAAAAATTGTTCATAAATAAAAAACCCTAAACTAATCTCAATTGTTCATGAATTATAATTTTACATGGGTCCTCAAATCATTCTAAGAGCATTTGGTCAAACTCCTCATGTGGTGAAAGATAAGAGCATTTATTCAGGTGTTTTGAAAGGAAGTTTAGAATTGCATAAATTAAATTTCTCCCCATGGATGAATATGCATCCTCCATTTATTATCCTTGATTTAAATAATCATCATGGGACCTGTAACATGTCATAAAATCATTTTGTAGGTGTCATCTTTCTTGATAGGTTAAAAAATACCTTTTTGAGCTATAGGCCTGCTTGCTTGATTTAGTCCTCAAGGGCATGGTTTGCATATAATTTGGAGTTTGGAAACTATTTAAAGGTATTATGAAGATGTATTAACATAATAAAATTATTTTAAAATACTTTAATTGACCTAGAAACCTCTGTTGCACCTTCAAAACCATAAGAACCTTCTCTAGTTCCATTGTGACTGTTTTGAGACTAGTAGGGTACTGTGTCAAAATAGTGAGAAGTTCCACTTATGAAATGGTCTTTAGAATGATATATAATATTAATAAATTAATTATTACCATGTGTATCAAATTTTATGTCTTTAATCCACATATATATGCTAACAAACCTCAAAACTCTCTTAAAATTGCCTCTTATGCATTGACTGAGTACATACTAGACTATGTTTGTCTTCTTTTCACCTTAGCTTGAGCCTAAACATGATTAATATGTTTTTAAAATCTCATTTAATTACCCTTTTAGTGATTCCATACTCTTTTACTAGCTTCTTCAACCTTCATGTCTCCTCAATATAAGATTTTAGGCCCTTACATAGTCGCCTTTTGTACAATAGGCATATACCATGCCCTTATGAGCTTGGAAATGTTTCTTAGTAGCTTAATGAAGATGTTGGGAATGTAAATTTATCATTTATTTTCATATAAAATCTCATATGAAACCTTCTTCTGACCTAGATGTACCTTGAGTTAGGCTTGTTCATAGATGACTATGAGAGTATTGCTACTCTTGGCTAGAGGTGGACATTATTGAGTGAACATGACTATATAAAGTAATTGGAGATTCATTACCTATTAATGTTAGCATCATCACTACCTTGAAATATTATTTTTATTATATATAACTTATAGATATCACTAACCTTCAAATCACATAATCTACATTGGTGACTGTTGTCACTTTGAGTTTCGCCCTTTGAGGAGGTGTTTCAGCTAGTCTTAAAAGACAACTGTATTCTAATGATTTTAAGGTTTGATAGAGTTCAAATACTATACTCTTCCTTGGATCACCCTTTATCATTATCTTATAGACTCATATTTCATATTATTTCTAGTGAAGTATTATCTCAAGAATATTAATCCTTAGATACCACTGTGTTTCTCATCTTGCTTTATGCTTAGAATAAGACTGTGTTAGTACTATAATCCTTATATGCTCTTATGGCTATAGATGCAATATTTGATGCATGAATATAGGACCATGTCATTTAGTAGCACATATTTAATCTTGATGAGCCTAAAACCTCATTTATCCCTTGAGTATGGAGTTGAATCATGAAACCACCTTAAAACACTTTGTTTACATACTAATTTCCAACTTGAACATATGATTGTGTTTCCATAGCTATAGGTGTGTGTTTGAGAAGATATGATTTTAGGATAGTATTTGGAACCATCATGATGTCTTAACTTATGAATTCATGCTTGGTTACTTATATTGCCCATTCATGATGAATAAACTCAATATGAACTTTTAGATAACATTTATCTTTCTTCAATCCTAAAAACTTGACTCTATTATTCTTAATGATTTATCCTTGTACATATTGTGATAATGTGTTAAGTTGCTTGGATAGTGTGGATAAAGCATAATGCCTCCTTGATTATTTCTCTCATCATGATGATCTCACTAACTTCCTTAAAATTTTAAAAAATCTCAATGCACATTCAAGTACCATTCACTTAACTGATTATAGCCTTATTTGCTAGCTATAGGTCACCCTATAAGGCTAAATTTGAATGTCTCATTGCTTAGAAAATTTGATCCTAATCATCATTGGTACTCATGAAACTTTCCTAAAATCATGAAACTTCACCTTAAAACATTGATTTCATTTACCCTTTGCAATCTTAGAGATTTAGCTATCATTAAATATGGTTGTAGGTATTTTTAGGGTTGTATGTGTCCTTTACTCCTCTTAAACCATTGAAGACTTAACATGATTTTTGCCTTATCTCTCTTCTTAATTATTATCAATTTCTAAACCCAAAAAATTCATGAAATGGATTCTCTTAGGTCCTTTAAGGGCATGGATTTTCAACTTGATTGCATTAGTACTCCTAGGGATGTAGGTCTTATCTCAAGATGTATGACTATCACTCACACCTCACTAAGATGTAACCACAATCTCATTTATGAGTTATGATGATGTTAATCACCATTGCTTTCTTAAAAAAATTATGCCACTTTGTCATTACCACTTGTGATTAAACCATTCTAACAACCTTTTGCTTGAATATCCTTATGATGCATGTAGGTTTTTTTATAAATAAAGAGGGTGTTTGGAGTAGGTAACAAAATATCTTAAATATTTCACTTACCAACATATATATATATATATATATATATATATATATATATATATGTATATATATATATATATATATATATATATAAAATCAATCACATATCTTTAAATATCCAAGACCCTTGATATATATTTAAATCACCATTCACCTTCTTGACCTTCCATTATTATGCTTGATAGCTATAGGTTGTCTTAAAGCTGGCTGTAGGTGCATTAATGCTGAATGATTATTTATAATCATGAATAAGACTATAACATGAATAAGGAACATACCAATAATTTTAAACCTCATTCATACTTTCATACCATTAGATCAACTTCAAAAAGGGTATATCCTTACCACATTATTGTAGAGTACCTTTTGTATGGTTTGATATTGTATATAGACCTTAAAAAAGGCTCAACATGATTTTATCCTTGTCAAAATCCATTATAGACTTGATGAGGTCATTTTTATAGACCACAACAAATAAATTATCCCTGTCATTCTTATTCTATGTACCTCATGGAAAACATGACTGTGTTCCCTACCTTACTGTAGGTGGAGACTCATGAATTGTGACAAATATCAATGTCTACATACCCTATTTCTCATTCAAGATAGTCTTTCACTCTTGATTTCTCATGACCATGGATTAATTGATTTATATATACCTTCAATAAGGTATCTCTCATGTTTTATCCTCATTGTACTTTATGACCAATACTTAACTATGGTGGCCTTTTGTGGGTCTCTTCTATGACTATATATGATGTTTTTTAGGTGTATATATATCCTTCTCATGCTTGTGGTGGCATCTAGTCAATCCTTGAGTCTATATAACAATGAAATATGGAATGGATATTGGTGGAAGAGTGGTGAGGATGAAATATGATGGAAAATCATGAGTGGAGGGTGAAAAAAGCACAAAACATAGTGAGAAGATAGTGTTACGATAGTGATATGGGGGTGAGTGAGATGAAGGTGAGAAAGAGCACTTGTGAGCATGAAAAGGGAAACTTGAAGGATCATATGCAAGAATATACCTATAATTAACCACACACATCACTTTGAAGGCCATTAGAGGAGGATAAAGAGGTGAGAATGAAACATAGGTTTCTATAAAAACCTCAAAATATGCTAATTTTACTTAAAGTATACTAAACTAGCCTTTTGAGATACTTTGAGAGCATAAAGATGGGATAAAACATGAATAGTTGGAGAATTTCTTGTGAAAACCTATTTTCAAACATGATAACATGAATTAAAACCATGCCATGTATAAATCCAAGGAATCTTGAAAACTTTCTCTCCTCTAGACCATATAATTTCTCTTTAGAAGCATGCCAAACTATAAATTATAATCCTTATCCTTGTGGTATTTGATTAACCTTAATATGTGTGGAAAATGACTAAAGGAGGCCATGTAAAGGTGGATTAGGTTCCAAATAATATTTGGAAAACTTGAATTTTCTTGATATGTTATCCCAGTGAAGAGAAATTGAAAATAAGTTACCCTCATGGATGAAAGTATATATAATTTAGCTTGAATTTATGAGGGAGAAGAGACCAAATTTATAAACACTTAATCCATTAGGAATCCCTCTGAGTCTAATTTCTTTTCCCAAATTTTTAGATTTGCACCTTCTCTCTCCTAACCATACCATCATCAAATTTGCAAGGTAGTCTCTATGTGCAAACTAGCTAATTATCTAGAGATGACTAACTTGAGCATGTACTATATTTAATTTCCATGAAATTATTCATAGACCTCTGTAATAAATTAATCCTCATATATTAGGCTTCATTTGTACAAAATTACATATAAGTCCATACTTTTCTTTACAAAATGAATGAAAATAGCTTCTTTTTAGATTTTAAGGATAGCTTGAGACCTCCTCCACCAGTTAAATGAATGAAATATAAGTACATGAGTATTTTATCATGTATAAACACACAAAAAAAACATTTTCCATGATTTATAGGGCCAAATTTGGCACGTGGGAGGTAGAAAATAACGCTTTTTTGACTTAAAATTGCATTTAAACACCTTTTTAGCTTTTGAAACTTTGGACTAAGGTAAAATTCAGGTATTTGAATATAAATGAAGGAATATTAGATATTTTAATGATATTTTGACTCCAATTTTGACATCTTAAAGACCAAAACTAACTTTTTAGGCCAAAATACACCTGTTTGACCACCTTGTAGAGACCATTGACAGGATCCTAGAAAGTTTTAGATTATAGGGGTTAGTATTTGGCCTTGATAGGCCAAATTACCAACATTTATGAAAACTCACATGGGTTGACCAACCTAATAGTCAAGAAAATGTAGAATATCTAGACTATATTAGACTTGGACTATACTAAAAAACTATGAAAACTTACAGACACTAACACAAAAAAATAGAAAGACACAAATATAGAATGGGAATAAAAACTGACTATTAAATAAAAATAATAAATAAAAAAACATGTTCACTTATGCTCTTAAAGGAATGAAACTATGACTATGTATAAATGACTAACTATCCTAATAACAATACTTGAGGAACATCCCATTCATATGAATAGGAAGTTCCTTTCCACTCAATTTGGATAATTAAAAAGTGTTATTTTCATTACAATCAATGATAACATCTGGACCACTCTAAAGGTTATCAAATTTGGAGTGCTTACCTAGTTTAACACGTTCTTCATCCCATTTGAGTACTATGTCTCCTTATTGAAATGTCTTTGATGAAGATATTTTGTCATAGGATTTATTAACTTGCTACTAGTTTGACCACATGATATGATGGAATCATCTCTTATTTCCTTCAATTTTCTTAGTTCATTCATCCTTACCTCCATTTCATCACTTTCCATGAGCTTTAGCTAGTGTGCAAGATCCAAAAAAGCTAGAAGTTCTAATAAGATAGGTAGCCTTGATTCTCTTCCATAAAATAAGAGATAAGGTGAATGTCCAATGGAATTATTAGGAGTGATTCTATCTTCCCATAAGGTACTCTTTAAATTTTTATGTCATGATCTTTGATTATCTTTCATTGTTCTCTTGATGATTCAAATCAAGTTATTATTAGTAGACTCTGCTAGTCTGTTAACCTATGGATAATAATTTGATGAAGATGTCAAATAAATACCATGCTCAATATACCATTCACATAAATTTGCACTAATGAATGCCAAATCATTATCCAATATTATAGTTGAAGGGACTCCAAAATGAGTGACTAGATTATCATATAACTCAAGAATTGAGTTCTCATTTACCTCCCTCAATGGAATTACCTCCACACACCTGGTAAAATAATCTATAAATATTAGAAACCACTTATTACTAGAACTCTATGGATAATTAATCATGCCAATGAAGTCTAAAATCCCTTGCATGAAAGGCTGCTCAACTTGAACAGGTTTTAATGGTGTAGTAGCTAGTCTCTATTTTCCTATAAACATTGCATACTTTGCACATTTTCTAACCCATGTATGTGAATCCTTGAATAAATAATGCAAAAAATAACCAAATATAATGATTTTTTTGCTATAGTCTTTGTTAAAAAGTGGCCTCCTGAAGGATTATCATGAAATTGCTCTAAAAGTTTGTCAATTTGACTAGTTTTAACACACCTTAAATGCATACCTCTAATGTAATTTTTTAAAAGGACTGTATAAATTATAATGTATGGTATTTATTTCATCCTAAAGTGTCTCCTCTTTTATGTATTTAAGCCCATAGGACACTCTCTTATTTGGAAAATTCTAGCAATGTCCTATGTCCAACTGGAAGGAGGGATAATTTCAGCTTCATGTTGAGTATCTTGAACTATCAAAATCACTTATTTTTATTCTTTTACATCTGCTGCAATATGGTCACATAATCCTATACATTAGACCATATTTTTGACCTTAATTTCAATTTCATATTCCATTCACTTCATGACCCATCCAACTCTCTTTTCACTTAAGTCTCTATTAAGGATGAAATCCTTCACACCAGGATGAGCTACCATTAGAAAAATCTTATTATTTGAAACCAAATGTCCAATTTTTTTCAAAACTATTATAAAAAAAGTACATGTTTTTAAAAAACATAATACCTCTCTTCATATCCCTCCAAATATTTACTGAAAAAGGTAATGGGTTGCTCCAAACTTTCACTAATTTGCTACATAATTATGGTTGAAATTATACATGTATAAAAATCATACATAAAGAAATCATTACTAAAATTAGGATTGAAAAAATTAGTTTGGAAAATGGCCTCTTGTACTACCTCAAATATTCTTTTATCCTCTTTACTCCAATTGAACTCTAGATGTTTCTTCATCAATTGAGTGAGTGGCCTTACCAATTTTGTAAAACTAGGAATGAACCTTCTGATGAAAATGATATTTCCAAAGAAACTCTATAATCCTTTCTTATATTTAGGAAATGATAGAGAAAGGTTTGATTGTATTCTCTCTAGATCAATGTAAACTCTAGATTTGGACACTACATGTCCAAGAAGTCTTCCCTCATATACTGCAAAGATGCACTTCTTTGGATTCAAGGAAACTCCAAATTATCTTCATCTATCAAAAACCATTCTAAAGTGTGTTAGATGAGCAGTAGGATCCTTTGAAAATACAATAATGTCATAAAGATAAACTAAAACTATTTAAATTAAAATACCATGAAAAATAACATCCATTGTCCTTTATGAAGTAGCTCCAGTATTAGAGTCCAAAGGGCATCTTTTATATGCATAAGTACCATATGTGGTGGTGAAAGCTATTTTTTATTGGTCTTGCTCTTTTGCCAATATACAATTGTAACTTGAGTACCCATCTAGTAGAGGGAACCTATATGAACCTGATAATATTTAGTGTCCTTGAGCTGATCCATAATGTCATATCGTGCTCCTATGGTAACAAGACTATCTTCATGCTAATTGGCTCCTCTAGGAATGAAGTAAATATCAAATGCTTGGAAATATTCCATGAGGTCCCAAATTCTATTTTTTTAGGCCTTTAGAAGAGAGTTATTTTCTACACTTAAAGCTCTAAATTGATATATTACCAACTCATTATCACATTTTATGATCAAGGAATCTAAGAAGGGTGGTTAGATCATATGTTAGCTTCATAATGAAAATGAAATCAAAATGAAAATAAACACACTAACATACATATCCAAATGAATAAAACACAAATGAAAAAGGAAAGAACTCACACAATTCCTTACCAATTCCTTGAATGCTCCAAGAGGTTTTCTTCCTTTGGCTTGCTTGGATTTTGCTCAAGAAGTCTCCATAAATGGGGCTTGGCTATCTCCATCTCCTCTTGGAACAATGTTTTGCTTATGCTTTGCCTTGAAAATGTCTTGTCTTGGCTCAATTTTGGAACTATAACATTATGTATTTGATTTATGCCCTAAACCCTACATTATAACATTACTCTCATTATAACATTACTCTATCCAAGGTCTATAAATGAAGAGGGAAATGATTATATTTATATATTTTAAAAACAACTTGTAATGAGTTAAATCCTAACCTAGGTTTGCTTAATTAACCCCAGTAGAGTTAAAAGGTGTCCAAACCTCATGATTAACATGGGATATGAATGATTTGAGATATTTTTTATTTTGGAAAACTCACAAAGGGTAATAATTACTTCCTAGGATATTCTTTGATTAGGAATATTCTTTTTTGATAATCACATATGTGCAGTGTTAGATATTGCATTTACGCAAGCTCCTTGGTATTACCATAAATTATTTACCCCAAGGTTTTAGTAGAGAGATACCTATGAATGCCATTTTGATAAGATAATAGTATGATATTTACTATTCATACATTCCAAAATACCAAAATAAAATAAAAAGAAAAATAAATATTTAAAATTCCAAAAATATTTTCAGCATTTACATGTTTTATTAGCTCATTGGCATATTTGTTGTTGGTTTAATGTTGTTAGATGATATATCAATATTTTCATATATGTTATTAGTTTCATTTTGGTAGATGTCATATCAATATTTTATATATATACATGTGTTTCAAACATATTTTGAGTGTGATACAGACACTTTTGGATGTTGGAATTTCCCTCTACTCACATCACCAAGGACATTGGGGGCATTCACCTTATTTGATCATGATACATACAAGTTATATTATTATATGGTCACTATACATTATCATGTTTGAGCTTACATATGTACTTACATATGAATTTATCCATGATTATATCTTACACAGGGTACTTGATATGCTATACACTTGATATTTTTTAATAACACATTTGATCCATGGGATACTATGACATGTTTATGTTGGTTGCTTATGCTTTACTTTATAAACTTCTTTGAGTGTCTTACTTTGCTATTGTATTCCTTATTCAAGTATTTGAATATGATCCTTTGCTTGCAACCCCTATGCCTTTGTATGTTTTAATATTAAATTTTCATGTCATTGTTTATTAAATGGATATTTGAATATGTCATCCTTGTTTTTGTGGCTATTTGACTAAGTAATGTACCTTCAATTATGTGACATGTGAACAAGCCCCTTGTTTATGATCTCCTTAGACTATTTCCTTTCGAATTTCTTTTGATTGCTCTTGTGTGTGTGTTTATTAACTTGTTGATCTTGTATTATTACTATCTAAACATTATCATGATCCTTATCATGTAGTTTAGGTCTTAATGTGATCACATTAGTTCTATGCACTTTAATAATATATCTACATAGACATGTTCATTATATAGGCTACATGGTTAAAATCATAGATTATATAGTTGTCTTATCCTTTTGAGGTGAGGTAACTACCAATTCCTATCTTTACCTCACCTTAAAGTGGGGGGGGGGGGGGCATTTTAGTGGGAGCATGTGATAGTGACATGTTCTCCACACTTGGTACAATTTTTAGATTCAATGGAGGCATGATTTGGAAGCATGTTCTCCACACTCATTCAAAACATGGTACTTATATTAGTTTTAAAATTTAGTGGGGGCATGTCATATGGACATGGCTTACACATATTTTATAGTTTATAGATTCAGTGGGGGTATGCTTTGGAAGCATGCCCTCCACACCTATTTAGTATTTAACATCTCCAGAATATAGTGGGAGTATGTTTTGAAAACATGTTATCCACATTAGTACTTATATCAAATTTTATATTTCTCCATAGATAGTGGGAGATGATTTATAAGCATGTTCTCCACACTTACGTAGTTTTCTAAATTGGCCAAATCACATAGTTATATGATTTAGATTCATAATTGTGGCAGAATTCTATACATTGGTATAATTATTACACACAATTTAAAAATGGGACATATCTAAGGTGAATATGATATGCAATGTGTACTTAATATTAAAATATCCAAATCAATTTAATATTTCCAAACATTCTCAAGGATTATCACCACCCACTAGTTGGATTTCTACAGACTTTATTGAGATAATTTACTATAGTAGTTGGTGTACCTTTTGGTATGGTTTAGGTAATCAAATAAATCAATATTTATAAGATTTAGAGTTGGATTTGATAGTATCATCTAGCCTCACTAGTTTAACAATGTGGGTGACTTATTTCACTCACACTCACCAAGTTATAGGTATCATTAGATTGCATTGTTGAGCGAATCTCATCTACCAGGTGGCAACTCACTTTTACTCTAAGGTTGGGGACATGTGCCTTCAAATATCTCTCTATCTATATATATTTTCTTGGATATATTCACTTTCAATATTTATCTATATTTTTCCTAATTTTAGTTTTATATCCTTACAATGATACACCTTTTTCAAATCAACTTGCCAATACATAAGGTGGTTACATCAACACATAGGTGTACTCCTAAACCCTGCTCTTTAAATTTTAATTTATTTCAAGTAATTTCAGTTCCAAATTATATGCATTGATTATATACTATGACATTCTCTTGTTGTAGGTTAGTCACCAATAAAGCACTCAAGTTGGGCACACACAAAGAAAATGTCTGTTATACACACATATGTATGCATTCCTTTCCTTTAAACTAGTAATTTAATTACTAGATTAAATAAGGGGAAAATGTAGATGATATTTATAGATTATATAGCACCTTAGTCAGGTAAACTTGGAAAACAACAACCTTGTGCTATTCCTCTCAATTTTGGACCTTTTCCATTTCTACAAGTATCCCATCTACTCTATCTTATCCCCTTGACATATACCTCTTAGTCTAAATAGTATTATGTTGATGAACTAGGCCTTATATCTTTCCCAAAATACTTAAAATTTACTTATATTCTATCTCTACAAGTTTTGAACCTATATATACTTTCCTACTCCTTAGATATTACATCTGGGATAAACACTAACATCGACATTAGTGTCTTGACCCGATGCAAGTGTCAAGTACCCTAAAGTCATATAATTTTTAACTAAAATGTATCCTAATGGTTAGCATAAGTGATTTAATGTGAGTTAATTCTCCAAAGTTATTGATATAAATACAAGATCAAACCTCATTCACTCCTCACCTATAAAAAAAGACCAAAGAGACTAAGGTAACTTATCAAAAGAACCTTATCAAGAATTCAATTGAATAAAGATTTATTATTTAAATAATAGTCATAGGTATAACAAATCTATAGGTCTGAAGTATTAAATAAGTATCCCAAGAGCCTAATTTTTCAAGTTACAATCTAGGTCACTGTTGTACTTATTTTGCACATATTACATGATTCAAATACAAGACAACACATAGGAGAGAAATACATTAGTATGAGCCCATATTAAAAGTATTAGATATGTAGGTAGTGCTCACTAATAAAGGTGTTTTTGGGGTTATATTGACCCCATATGCCTACTAAACCATTTTACCCTGAGGTCATAATAAAGATGAAGAACTAGGGTTTTGTAAATTCATGAAGAGCGATAGTCCATGACCTAGATTTGAATGCACAAAAGTGAAGGTGAATTCAAACCCATAAGCATTTATGTGGTTTCATATTTTTATAATAGGTATTATATATAATAAAATTTCTTAAAACTTAGAAAGTATTATCTATGTAACCATCCCAAGCTGATGTTAGTGTTTAAATCTATAAAAGGATCAAATTTAGAATCTGATAACTATTCTCAAATCTCTTTTTAACCTACTTTCTCTCTATTCTAGATCTAACACTATGATAGTGTTGTAACTTGGATTTTAACCATTTTAGGAGATGAAAAATATCTCCACATACAAGTGGCACAATGGAATCACCTCTAAGCTTGTTGGCAGCCTTGGGAATGAGGTGAATCTCTAGACAGGTCTAGCTCCCTTGATGTACCACTTTCGATTACAACTAATACTAAACTTGGAAGTGAAAAGGGAGAAGGATACATAAAAGACAAATAATATAAGGGAGGTGGTATACCAAATAATATGATGACATCCAACCATATGCATATTACACTTGAAATCAAAGGATAAATTGAATATACACTTCTCCAATCTTCATCTTCTCACATCAATGTTACATTTTGAGGTTATGGATAAGTGTGCATAGCTAGGAGGACTAGAAAAGAGGCCTATGATGGAAATAATGAATAGAATAAATCAATTAAACCATGAAAATATTTTGGAAAACTTCACATTCCCTACAAGAAGAAGCTTTCCAACTAAAAATAAGGTGAGTGGATGAGACCATATGTTAGAAATCCATAGTCTCCACTAAACAAGATTCATAATCCAAGTATAACACACTTATGAAAATTAATGTAAGAGGTAAAACATACTATTATTATTTATCAAAATTTCTACATTTGAGTAGGGCTTTTCCATACTCAGGTGGAACATCCAATACATGGCCAAAATGGCTAGTTCTTATTGAACTTGTGAGAAAGAGAAAAAGGGAGAAGTCCAAGGGTCATAAGGACACTCAAAAAGATAATAAAATACATTATTTTTTAATTTTATGAAGATATGGGATGATCCATGCAATTTATAGAATTTGAAGTGTCCATACAAGTCATAAACCTCATGAAAAGTGGCAAAAAACTCCTTATTCTTGCTAAAAAAATTGCCTTCATGATTTGGACCTATTTTTAACATAACATAAATAATGAGGAGAATGTATAATGATTGTAATTAAAGAGGAGGATCTCAAAAATTTATCTCCATTCATTGGTTTCATTCTTGATCCTCTAAAATCATCCCAAATCAAGCTATCATCATCTGCTGTCCAAAAAATTGCCCTTTCATGCACCCTGTACACTTGGCCTAAAAATTGGCATAAATTGATCATGAAAATACATGGGAGGGTGTAAATTAAAATTATAAATACCCTAAATTTCCCTATTATCATAAAGAACATGTTAAAAGGACATCCACTTGAGGCTTTCACACTTCTCCATAGCTTTCATGATATACCAATTTTGACTACTAAAATGAAGTAGATGATTTTATAGCTTATAAATTTTTTAAAATAATAATATTTCAATATAAAGTTATTAAAATTCATAATATTCTCCCCAAAATTTGATTCATCTCTTGACTCCTTATAGAACCTATAAAACATATAAAATAATGAGAAAAACCCTATTTTGTACCATGTCCATAAAGTTCCATATAAATAGTTGTCATGTGAAGTATCTTGATGTAGTAATTTAAAAATTAAAATATTCTTCATGGTTAAACTATGCCATATATATATTTATCCAACCCCATTTTTATAAATTGGTCCTAGCTGAAGGTTTAGTAAGATTTTAGGCCTATTTTGAGTCTTAGGGTTTGATCATAAAACTATGACATCCAAAATATAGAAAAATTACACAAAAATTATGTTATGGGACCCTAATAACCTATTCAAAATTATTTTTACACCATGAATATCCTTAGAAAAGATATGAGCAATTGAAGTTGCCTATTCGATCTTGTTTCCTTCTTTCATGCAAGTCTGAGTGAATTTTCTAGTAAAAAGTGTCCCTTTTATGGTTTATTATATATAAAAATGATTAAAAATGTATAATATTCTAAAATAAACATGTTACAATAGTTTTACATGCTTACTTCATGTAAAAGTGTAATGGACTCTCCACTTGGGCACTAGGCCTAAACCTTGTCTACTAGGCCTGACTATAACATCTAGAGTTCTAGACATTAAAATTAGTTAATTTATATTATAAAAGATAAAAAAACTCTATAATTAATCCATATAAATTTTAAAACTCACTATAATATTTATTCCATACTATAAATGAAAGTTGTTCTTCATTTGGCCTTTTGGCCTTGATTTTGCCCATTAGGTCTGACTACAAACATAAGAGTATGGAGTACCCTGTTTGGTTTCATTATTTCTTGAAAGGTTATTCATATTTTATTATTTGTATTCAATATTTCCATACCACTTTTAAATTTCCTTACCTCCTTTGGGTCTATATCTTTATCTTATTCTCTTAGCCCTGTTAGTTTTTATGAGGGGAATTACCCCCTGTCTAAGATAAAATAGGGGTCACTTCCCCTATTTATCTAGGAAAAAATAATTTTTTAGTATTAATATGTTGTTTAATGTTATTAAAACAAAAAATTATCTCTTTTTTCCTTGCCTAAATTCCCCAAAAGCATTCATACTCAAAATAGACCCTGGTGAAAAGGACTGTATGTAGAATTCTTCTAATAGACTATGTGTGCACTTAAAGAGAAGTTTATCCTACTCCCTATTTACCATGATATTTATAAAATATCATTATGATAATATTTTATGGATCCTTATTTTAATTTGTCTCTCCAACCTTTCACATGCTCCCTAGAAGCATCTAGACATACCTTCTTTTAGATCACTGCATATAATAGTTAACCTAGTTGTAGGTGTATATAGGGTCTTAAGATGTCTATATAAGCTTTTTCACACATTAAAAAAATTATATAGTTTTATATTTACTTAATAAAAGTTATTATAGGGTTGATTCACATTTCAAATTCTCTCTATACACTTTCCTCCACTTTAAACTCACTAAATTGAGTTCTACCCTTTTGACTAAAACCCTAATTAAATTTTATCATGATGTAAAAAGACCTCATTAAGCCAATTTTATGTCATACAACCTAAATACTCACCTTGGACTCATTTTTATTTTCTTTGGAAGCACAAAACTAGGTTTTCTTAGACTGAGACACTTATCCCCTCAAGACCCTAATTTGGACTGAGCGTGTAGGTGGATACAACCTTTAGTTAGACATGGTCATGATGTGAGAATAATTCTCTTTGAATACTCTAAATTTTCAAAAAACATCTCTATAATTTTATCCAACTTGAGTGTTTTAGATAACACCCAAACTCCTATGCAAACCCACTACTTGTAGACCCTATTTGCTGTAGGTGTATGTTTCCAAGCTTGTGTACAGATGGTGAGTGTTAATAGGGTTAAAGTTTATAATATAACCCTTTTGAAGTGATTATTCATGACATTCATGCATTATTTAACCAAATAAAATATTCCAACATGAGAGTGTATCTTGTTTATTCTACTAGGATACCAAAACCATCTAAAAGATAAAACCTGTAGATGTTACTATGGTATCTCAATATTTTTATGAGCACTTTCAATGCTTTTGAATTCCTCTTTACACTGATCCCCTATCCTCCATTTTTGGTAGAGGTCTTTTATTATGCATAGGATCAAATAAAAATTCATTGGAATGCACCAAAGTATTGATAAACTCATTGTATGACTTTGTTAAAAAGGGCTCAAGCCTCTGTTTTCATTTTTACGGCAAGTATCCTTAAACTTAGTTTCTTATCCCTTAAAACATGATTTCACACTTATTTTAATCTCTATACACTTTCTATGAGCTTTTAATAGTATAAATACCCTACCAAGACCTTAAGGAATTGTATAATTATTTCAACCTTTTTGTACACACACTTTAATCCCCTACTCATCCACCTGTAGGTGGATATTTTGGTGCATAGGCAATGAATTATAGTATAAAAAATATGGAAAATATCATGAATATGAACCTTGATTCTTTCCTTAATCATGAAAATACACTTGTAGTAGTATTATGAGTTTAGAACATGCATTCACCTTTGCACACATTGGTATGATGTCAACAAGACCTTGTAGGTGAATGTTTTGAATGTATTATGCAGACAGGGTATGAAATGTAGCAAAACATGGTGTTGAATAGCTTCAAGATAATTAAAATGCACTTATAATCCTAAAATTAATGATCTTAATTATTGGAATCCTTGATGCTAGTTCCACACCACCCTCTTCAACATGATAATCACCTACATATATGTTGAATGGAGCAATCAAGAACATCAAATGACTATTTGAGCATGGTGAATATGCTTGTGAACAAAATTTCACCATTTAAAAACATATAAAAGGGATATATTCAAATATTAATGGTATAAACAACTAATACACCATGAATACAGATTGAAGAATAAGATAAATAAGCCCATACATGTGAATGCAAGTGAGGTTAAGTGTTAAGTTGATAAATAGAGGAAGACAAGCTTGCAAGCTACTCAAAGAATGTCATGGTGAGACCAAAACATGGGAGGAGGTGGTAATATGGAAAATATACTTTTGGATCACCATTTCTAAACACCTAATACACCATGAATACAAATTCAAGAATAAGATAAATAAGCCCATACATGTGAATGCAAGTGAAGTTAAGTGTTAAGTTGATAAATAGAGGAAGACAAGCTTGCAAGCTACTCAAATAATTTCATGGTGAGATAAAAACATGGGAGGATGTGTTAATAATGAAAATATACTTTTGGATCACCATTTCCCAGCTCTATGAGACCCTTATAGGAGAAAACACTTAGAAGACAATAAACACTTTAGTTAGAACTGCACCTGGTGACACCTTCTTACAACATGAAATAAATTCCCCATATAAACACCATTAAACATAAAAACAAGAATAAAGACCATGTGAAAACTAATTACACATCATATAAAGAAAACATCACCAACTGGTTCATACGGATTTGGTATAAATGGAGCAAAACCTATAAGGTGCATGAAATAACTGGCAGATTTATACATTTAACTTGTTATCTATGGTTAATAAAGCACAATCAATCAATAATAAAAATAATTATATGAAAATTAAGGTATATAATTTTATAAAAATCTCCCAAAATCATTTGGTTTAAAACCCTTTGTGCTGATCTTACCAAGTACAAACCTTTAAGTCACTTTTACATGTCTAGGAAAGCCAAAATGGAGTAGAATAATTTTGGGCATAAATTGACACTTACAGATCGATTAAATCATGGAGATGAGTTTGGTGGAGATTAATAGTAACATTTCAACATTTTATAAGTGACACACTTCCCAAAGAGGTTGTAGAAGTGCCAAATTCTTACTTTTCTTTAAGAAAACTAACTTTTCTTATGATGAACCTCTAGATTTTTAATATTTTTAGTTAATTAAGAGTTATAAAGACACATGAGACATGAAATCATGTTTTGAAACCTTCACATTTCCCAAAAAACCCATATAAAGTATTAAATTCTTAATTTTGAACCTTAAAATGACCTAAAAAGATAAATGGACATAGAAACTAATTGACCATAGCTAATTTAACATTAATTGGAATATATTGAACTATAATACACACAATTATACTCATATTAAACCTCATGTAGATCTATAAAATCATTTTTTTACCTATAGGTTCCCCAATTTGACTAAAAAGTCAAATTCGGTCAACAAATTGGTGACTCATAGGGGTAGTATGCCTACTATACTAATTAGACCAATAGACTTATCAGTCCATTGGGTTTAGGAGTCATATAAAGATTGAGACAAACAAGGAAAATTTTAATAATTAACCTCAAAATTTTGATCAAGACAAGACACTAAAAACTACCTCAACCACACAAAGCAAAGGACACACATAACAAAGAAAGCAAACACACAAGACACACACATGTGTTCAAAGTACTTAGGATAAATAAAAAAAAACTATACCTCCCTCTTGGATAAAAGGAAAATTTTTAAGCATTACCTTATTCATGAGATGGAACATGGTGTAAATCATGTTGCTCTTTAGATTGGATGTTCTGTGGATCAGACCTTCTTACCACCTCAATGGCCATGCTCTCAAGTAGACCACCTTCAAATAGGACTGCAATGTGAAATTATTCCTCTTAAATCCAAACATCTTAAACCTTGCCATTTGAATCCTCAATTGCAACTTCAAATGATGATTTAACAAGGCATACCTTCTTGTCTTCCATAGTGATTTGAACAAGATTGGGCTTCTTCTCAATTGCATTCTCTTTTATCTCATCCAAGAACTTTGAAAACTCTATCCCATCTTGATCATTGTCTTCCATGGAAACCTGTTCCTTCACTTTGTCATACACTTAACCCTCAACTTGGAAAAGTTATTCAAGCTCTTCAAGGAACTTCATCTATAGCTGCCAATCATCTTTATCAACCTCTTCTTGAATGTTAGTATCAATAATTTACTTCATAACAATAAATTCTTGACCAATAGAAAGATTTTTCTCTTCATGTTTGATTAACCACTCAAGATCATGTTCATTAAAATCATTAACAAGATTGGGCTTATCATTAACTATTCAATATTTTGGAGAAGAAGAAATTTTAATCAACTCATCAAATTTCTTGCATATGGAATTAAACTTCTACCCTAAATCTTCTTCCTCATGATCATCATCAAGATCTACTTCTTCCACCTTGATCTCATGAGACTTTCCTATGACTATCACTTCTTGAGAGATGACTTGAAAGTGTTGTTCATCCTTGATATCACATTCCAATTCATATTTAAGATGATCATATACAACATTTTGATCAGATGTAGAGTCATTTTCAAGGGCTGTAATATATTTCATGTCTTTCTCCTTCATGGTGATGCCAAGACTAGGCATCTTGAAATCATGTGATCTAGCCAAATGAGGTTACCAAGGACGTAAGTTTTATTCAAACAAGAGTTCTCTTTATTTACAAACTAGCTTATCCACTTTAGTCTCCCATATTATAGGTCCATCAAGGCAAAGGGTGATGGAGTGAGGAAAAAATGAACTAGGTGGTGGAGGTGGCACATATAACTCAAAATGAGATCGAGGGTAAAGTGTAGGGGATTATTCATGGGCACACATCCCTTCAAATATAGAGACATTAGCTATTATATTATATTTTTGTTTACCAAGGGGAGTACCTATGGTGATTTCATCCTCATAATCACTCATGAGAGCCTCTTTATCAACCATGAATTGGATTTTCTCTTCTTTACTTACTTCTCTCAAGATAGGTTTCTCCTTGAAAAGGAATGATGTGAATGGTTGATGGATAGGATCATGGATTTGAGGTGAAGGGGATGGATTAAAATATGTAGTGGATGGTGAAAGAGTAGGAAATGGAGTGTGGGATGAAGGATAAGGTTTATGAATGGATTTGGAAAAGAGGAAATCACTAGTGAGCTCATACAGAAGTGAATCCTTGGGCTGATTAGAAGGAACAACATCTACATGATTAGGGACTTTAGTTTGCCTATGATATCCTTGTGTATAATATATGGAAAAATTTGGTTTCATATGACAAGACTCATAGGAATACCCTTGAGGCTAATAGGAATTATTATATGAGATATAGGGCTCATATTGGGACTGATAGGATTGTCTAACAACATGGTGTCCATATGAAGAGGGAAATGAAGGGTTATGGGACTACCATGTATCATAGGGATGTTGAGGGGACAAGTTTGGTTCATGTCAAGGTTGATTTTAGGATTTAAATACTTCATGACAAGGATGATTATAGTCACACCAAGGCTCATTAGGAACTTGTTCATACTGATGGGGAATGACACAAGCTTGGAAGGTTTCACCAACTTGTAGATAACAAAATTCAACATCAAAGTCAGCCATGAAAATTAATTGAAATCAAGGATAAAAAGAGAAATTTTACCAATAATTTTTAAAGGATAAATTGGGTTGCTTGAACAGTTGATACAACTTTAGAGTCTTGATTGATGCTTTGATATATGCCTCTAAAGGCTTATTATTGAGAGACCACCAAAAATATCCTATTATCTTGGAACAAGAGTCCCACCAGACATGCCAAAAATTGTTTTCACTTGAATTTTCACCCTTTGAGGAGATTAAAAATATCTCCTCATCCAAGTGGCACAATATAATCACCTTTAGGCTTGTGGGTAGCCTAGGAAATAAGGTGAATCTCTAGATAGGGCTAGTTCCCTAGATGTACTACTTTAGTTTGTAATTAATACTAAACTTTAGGGTGAAAATGGAAAAGTATAACTAAAAAAAAATAATCTAATGGAGGTGATAAAACAAAAAACATGATGACATCCAACCATATGCATATTACACTTGAAATCAAAGGACAAATTGAATATACACTTCTCCAATCTTCATCTTCTCATATCAATTTTACATTGTGAGGTTATGGATAAATGTGCACAGCTAGGAGGAATAGAAAAGAGGATAATGAGGGCAATAATGAATAGAATAACTCACTTAAAACATGCAAATATTCTGAAACACTTCACATGACCTACAAGAAGAGGATTTCCAATTGCAAATAAAGTGAAAGAATGAGACCATATGTTAGGAATCCATAGTCTTCACTAAACAAGATTCAGAATCCAAGTAGAACACACATATGAATAGTAATGGAAGAGGTAAAAAATAGTATTATTATTGATCAAAAGGTATACATTTGAGTAGGGCTTCACCATACTTAGGCGGAACATCCAATACAATGACCAAAATGGCTAGTTCTTATATAACTTATGAGAGAGAGAAAAAGAGAGAAGTCCAAGGGTTAAAAGGACACTTGTAAAGTTGATAAAATTATTTAAATATGAATTTTAGAAATATATGGGATGAACCATGAAAGGTATAGAAGTCCAAATGTCCATACAAGTCATAAACCTCGTGAAAAGTGGCAAAAAACTCCTTATTCTTGCTCATAAAATTGCCTTCATGATTTAGACCTATTTAAACATCCCTAAACTGATGAAGAGAAGGTATAATGAATTTAATTGAAGGGGATACTCTTAGACATGCCTCTCCATGCATTTGATGCATGCTTAGTCCTCTAAAATTATCCTAAATTAAGTTATCATCGTTTGCTATCAAGAAAGGTACCCATTCATGCACCCTACACATTTAGCCTCAAAATTAGCATTAGTTACTCATTAAAACATATGGGATGGAGTGGATGACAAGTTTAAATAATATAAATGGACCTAGAAACATCAGACACACCTTAAAAGGACATCCATTTGATGTTTTCACACTTCTCCATAGCTTGTGCAATATGCTAATTTTGAATGGCTGAAATGAAGAAGATGGTTTTCACACTTAAAAACTTTTTAAAAGAATAAAATGGCCATATGAAGTTATTAAAAGTCCTAATATTTTCCCCAAACTTTGTTTCATCTCTTTAATCCTAATACAACCTACAAAACACACACAATAGTGAGAAAAACCCTATTTTTGTACCATGTCCATACAGTTCCATACAACTAGTTTGCATGTGAAGTAGATTGAGGGAGTCCTTTCCAAATTAAAATAGGATTCATGGTTGAAATTTTCCATCTAGGATAATCATGATTTATTAGGTGTATTAAATCTTTCCCAACCACGTTTATAGGTACTTACCTCCTCTAGTTCCATATCATTATCTTATTCTCCTAGCCTTATTAGTTTGTATGAGGGGAAGTACCCCCTTTTTAAGATAAATAAGGGGGTACTTCCCATATTTTTATTAAAAAAAATTAATTTTTTTAGGAGTATTCAAGTGTTAAACTTTCTTGACACAAAAATTTAGCTCTTGGTTCCATGGCTAGATTTCCCAAAAGCATTAATACTCAAAACAAACCCTGGTGAAAAGGAATGTGTGCAGGATTCTTCTAATAGACTATGTGTGCACTTGAAGAGAAGTTTCTCCTAATCCTTGTTTAACATGATATTTATACAAGATCATTATGATCATATTATAGGGACTAATATTATCATTTATCTCTCCAAACTTTCACATGTTCCTTAGAAGCATCTAGACATACCTTCTTTTTGATCACTTCATGTAACATTTAACCTAGTTATAGGTGTATATAGGGTCTTAAGATGTCAATATAAGATTTTTCACACATTTAAAAACTCATCTAGGTTTATATGGACTTAATAAAAGTTATTATATGGTTGATTCACCTTTTAAATTCTCTTTATACCCTTTCTTGTACTTTAAACTAACTAAACTGAGTTTTCCCCTTTTGATTGAGGACTCCTAGCCTGTAGGTACATACAACCCTAATTAAGATCAATCATGATGTAAATGGACCTCATTAAAGATATTTTAGGTCAAAAAACCTCAATAATCACCTTGGACTCATTTGTATGTTCTTTGGAAGCACAAAACTAGGTTTTCCCAGACTGAGACACTTCTCCCCTTAAGACCCTATTTTGGACTGAGCTTGTAGGTGGATAAAACCTTTAGTTAGACCTGGTCATAATGTGATAAGCCTTATCTTTTAATACTATAAATTTTCACAAAACGTCTATATACTTATATCCAACTTGAGTGCTTTAGATAACACCCGAACTCCTATGCCAACCCACTGCTTGTATACCCTATTTGTTGTAGGTCCATTTTTCCAGGCCTGTGTAACGATGGTGAAAATTTAATAGGAATGAAGTTTATAATATCACCATTTTGAAGTGATTTCATGGCATTCATACATTATTTAGTCAATGGAAACATTCCAACATGAGAGTGTATCTTGTTTGTTCTTCTAGGATACCAAAACCATCTAAAAGCTAAAACCTATAGATGTTACTATGGTATCTTAGTATTTTTATGGCACTTTCAAGGTTTTAAACTTACTCCTTACACTAATACCCTAGCCTCCATTTTTGGTAGGGGTCTTTTATTATGGGTAGGCTCCAAGAAAAAGTCATTGGAATGCACCAAAGTATTGATAAACTCATTTTATGACTTTGGTAAAAAGGGCTCAGGCCTCTATTTTCATTTTTTAGGGAAAGTATCCTTGAACTTAGTTTCCTATCACTTCCAACATGATTACACACTTATTTTGTTCTCTAGACACTTTCCATGAGCTTGTCATAGTCTAAATACCCTACCAAAACCTTAAGGAAGTGTCCTATTGTTTCAACATTTCTGTACACACACTTTAATCCCCTACTCAACCACCTATAGGCGGATATTTTGGTGCTTAGGTAGTGAATTAAAATATGAATAATATATAAACTATCATGGATATGAACTTTTATAGTTTCCTATATCATTCCAATACACTTATAGCAGTATTGGGAGTTTGAAACATGCATTCACCTTTACACACATTGGTATGACATCATCTGGACTTTATAGGTGAATGTTTTGACTGTGTTATGTAGGTAGGGTATGAAATGTAGTAAAAAATGGTGATGAATAGATTAAAGATAATTAAAATATACTTTCAATACTCAAATTCATGATCTTCATTATTGGACTCCTTGAAACTAGTTCCAAACCATCCTCTTCAACATGAAAATCACTTGCATATATGTTGAATGGGGGAATCAAGAACATCAAATGGTTGTTTGAACATGGTGAATATGTTTGTGACCACATTTTAACCTTTTCAAAACCTCTCAAAGGTTTCTCTTCAACTCCTAATGGTCTAAACAATTGATACACCATGAATACAACTTTAGGAATAAGATAAACAAGGCCATACATGTGAATGCAAGTGAAGTTAAGCATAAAGTTGACAAATGAAGGAAGACAAGCTTGAAAGCTTCTAAAAAAATGTCATGTTGAGACCAAAACATGGGAGGAGGTGGTAATATGGCTCATAGACTTATGGAGCACCATTTACCATCTATATGAGACCCGTACAGGAGAAAACACTTAGCAGACAAGAAGCACTTCAATTAGAACTGTACCTAGTGACACCGTCTTGTAATAGGAACTAAATTACTCATATTAAAACCATGGAACATAAAAAAAGAATGGATACCATTTTATAAGGAATTAAACATCCTTTGGAGCCAACATCACTAACTAGTTTGTACATATTTGGTAGAAATAGAGAAAGACCTATAGGGTGCATGTAATAGCTAGAAAATTTGCACAATCAATTTGTTATAAATGGTTCATAAATAATAATTAATAAATAATAAAAATAATTATATTAAAATTAAGGTATCTAATTGTACAATAACCTATCAAAAGTATTTGGTCTAAAACCCTTTATACTGATTATCCCAAGTAGAAACCTTTAAGTCACTTTTACATGTCTAGGAAAGCCAAAATGAAGTAGAATAATTTTGGGTAGAAAATTACACTTATAGATCAATTAAATCATGAATATGAGTTTGGGGGAGGTCAAGAGTCACATTTCAACCTTTTACAAGTGGCACACTTCCCAAAGAGGCTATACAAGTACCAAATTCTTCTTTTTCTATAAGAATATAGAGTTTTCTTTTGATGAACTTGTAATTTTTAGTATTTTCAATTAATTAAGACTTTTAATGACACATGGGATATGACATCATGTTTTGAAACCTTCACATTTCTTAAAAAACCTGTATAAATCATTAAGTGCTTAATTTTGACCCTTAAAATAATGTAAAAATATAAATAAACATATAAAACTAATTGACCAAGGCCATATAAAATTAATTGGAATAAATTAAACTATAATACACCTCATAACACTCATATTACACCCCTTATAGACCTATAAAATCAATTTTTTACCTATAGGTGCCCTAATGTGACTAAAAAGTAAAATTTGATCAATAGTTAGCATCAAAACCAACTAAGTATATTACTTATTTGTCATTTATAAGCATAAATTATTTGTAATTTATATATTTAACCTATTATCATCTTGAGAAATTTAGTGTATGTTTATATTAAAGTTTAGCACCCAATTGGCATGTTATAGATCTGATTGTCACCCTTGTGCATTATCATTTATATAATTATAACCCTATATAAAACCAAAGTGTAGGGTTCTTACATCTATTTTAGGGTTAAACACATTTTAAATAATGTATTCATTAAATTTTAGTGTCTACAATTTCCCTTATCTTTATTCTATTGATGCATAAATTACTAGAGTAAAGGAAATGTGATACCTGAGTGTGTATAAACACTTTGTCTTTGCCATGAATATGTGTATTCCCCATAGTGGAATGTGGAGAAGTGTTGAATTAAGAGTGACCAAGTCTAAATTTGAATAATCATTGTAGATGCTTTAGTTAGAAAGATGGGTAAGTGTACAGAGTTGGGGGACAATTTTGTGGACATTTTACATAACACGATCACATTATTCAATAATGCACTTGCATTAATTAAATTATGGCTCATTAATTACCAAGCCATAATGTAATCACATTATTTAATAACATGATCACATTAATAACATGATCATGTTCCTTATATAACTAAAAAAATAAAAATTGAACCTGAATGCAAAATTCCTCATTTTACATTCAAGATTTCTTTCTTTCCCACTCTCATCCATTCCATGATCATGTTTTGCATTAGTGAGGCTAAAATTTTCCATAATTCATCCCAAGAATCCACTAATTTATTATTCCTCCATGTATAAGAGGTAAGTGATAAAAATGTATACTTATTAACCTTGAATTTTAGTAATTTTATTTTTATTTTCATTGTTTAATTGGTAATTTATTTGTTTTGAATAACCCATCCTAATAACCCTCATGTTATTCTTCCTGACCCTCCTAAACCTACACACAACCCTCTTGTTACTCTTCATAACCCTCTTATTCCTCCTCCTAACCCTCCTCCTAACTCTCCTATAGTTCCACAAAATCCCCCAGGTAGCCAGGAGAGTCTAGTTGACCACATTATGTAAAATAAAATTAAAATTAAAGAATTAACTAGGATAATGATGGATCTCAATTCCATCAACACCTAATGCACCTATCTATCCAATTCCTTAGAGACATTATTAGGTCAAATTGAATCTATAATGAGTCAAATTAATAGATGGGCTTCATATCAATATAATTGTAAGGCTTATTATGTTGACAAATTATCAACACTTGAGCTAAAAAATAAAGACATAAAAACCCTCCATTTTCACTTTATTCATTGACTCAACCACCAATGTACCATTTCTAATAACTTCTAAACATTTTCCAATCCATCGCTACCAACATAATTTAATCACATCCAATTTTTTAGACCAATGGTCGATGGGGTTTGATTATCCACCATGTAGTAACCATGAGGCCCCATTATATTTTTTGAGGAAAATCTAATGTGAGTTGGTTCTCAATGAGATTTTGAAATATTTTGATCATAGTGAGTTTTAGGGCCAAAGGAAAGGCTTTGCATAGGATTGACCAGGTGTACATCATACACCTAACTGAACTACAAAGATATGTATCCAAAAGCCACTTGAGCCTAAGATCCCCTCTATAGTTTAGTAGGTCATGGAGATCGACACTTTTCATGCACTTAATTCATTAATTGATATAATGGTTTAACATATGAGTAGGCTATCATAGACTGATGCTAGAGATACATCACCTAGTGTGCATACCAAACCCCACCCTTGTAATTAATATAAAGCTATATACATTAGAATTTCTGATGATGATGGCATTTGTGGTTTAGAGGGCTTGGATAATATAATTATGAGTGATGATTTTTTATCATGCATATTTGGTGTGTAGACATTAGCTACTACATAGATGTAGGTATATTTTATATAAATGTCATGTTAAACTTAAGTTATATTTTCAAATTTAATTTACATAGAAATTATATATATATATATATATATATATATTAGCATGCACATTTGGTGTGTAGACATTAGCTACTACATAGATGTAGGTATATTTTATATAAATGTCATGTTAAATTTAAGTTATGTTTACAAATTTAATTTAGTTAACATTTAATTTACACTCTCTCTCTCTCTCTCTCTCTCTCTCTCTCTCTCTCTCTCTCTCTCTCTCTCTCTCTCTCTCTCTCTCTCTCTCTCTCTCTTATGAGTGATGATTTTTAGCATGCACATTTGGTGTGTAGACATTAGCTACTTCATAGATGTAGGTATATTTTATATAAATGTCATGTTAAATTTAAGTTATATTTGCAAATTTAATTTAGTTAACATTTAATTTACACACACACACACACACACACACACACACACACACACACACACACACACACACACACACACACACACACACACAATTTTTTTATGTCCCACGAGGTGATGGTGCCTTCATCATCACAATAAATATTTGTAGTATGTGATTTTATACAACCATTGTTTACAATTTCATATCTAGTTGTTGGCCCATCCATTATTGCATATGTCTCTATTAGAATGACACATTTTACTTATACAAACGTAAAATTTTGAGTTAATATTATTCTCTATGTACATTTAGTATATGTATATTTTATTTATAAGTTTAAGTTAAATTTTGTCTATCAAGGATCTCAAATTTCTAATATAGTACTATTAAATACACTCTTGGTTTAATGAACAAGAAAAAATTGCCATATATATCTTTGATTCTTTATAAAAAATTAAGTGAGAGCTTATTTAAATTCAATTAATGGCTCAAGTAGACACTCCTCCATCACTGCAAGCTGACATAGACATAGGCATTACTACTGTCTTGTCATCTACAAAAGTGTTGATAGAGGTATATATTAACTTATATGTTTGAATTGTAAAAATAGACTTGTTTTAATAATTTTACTACATACTTGGGGAAAAGATAACCTATTTGAATGTATTGTGTATGTAGGGTTGTCCTATGACATCTGATAGTCCCAACCAGATGATTAGTAGGGCAACTTCTCATGATTCTTCCCTATTTTAGATGCTTATTCAAACAACTGAGCCTACCATTGAATTATTTGAGCATCAAAGATAGATTGAGCATGATCATGAGCTTGCAATAAGTGCATGTTTAATTTATTTTTTATTTTAGTTTAAAATTAATTTATCAATAATTGGTTGAATGTATTTTAGGTTAATTTTATAATAATACTTGTATTTGAATAGGTTCAACTGCAAGCAAGTTCTAGGTGTAAGACCCATAGTCAGATCTTGGAATAATCCAAGGCATTAGAGGGATGTCCATCTACCAGCATGACATCCTAGGGAGAGTCTTCTCCAATTAAGGCAAAGAGAGGGAGGATATTTTATGATTATGATTTCTTACATGAGATGTGTTTATTTATATCCTATATGGCAATTTACACATTTTTGGCATTGTATATGCATATATGACATTCACCCAACATTAGATACTATGTTGGTAGATGTAGTTTTTTGTATGCCTATCATGGAAATCTATGTATTATTGACATTGTATATGTGCCTATATGATTTTTTTAGAGTTTTAATCTAAATTATGTTAATATATCTAGTTTATATTGAATTTTAATTTAAAATGTTATTTTTTAATGTTGTTCAGATCTTCCAAACTATTATCTATTGGATCTCATATTTAATGTTGTACATAAATGAGTATTAAAAATTATTATTTTCAATTCTATAAATCTTGGATCTCCCATATTTTTTTAAATTGAAGTTTTTATTTGATTGTGTGTATTGGAAATGACTAGTGACACTCTTATCCATTTTGCATTTGCCATCACTCATTTACAACTTTTCAGTTGATCATTAACACAATTTGATTTCACTTAAATCCCATACCCAATCATGTTCATACTTATATAATGTAAATATATAAAATCATTCATAAATCCATGAAAATTTATTACTTAGATACTTATACCTGCAAGTTACCTAATCTTTCACCTTCACCTAGATTTAATGCCTTTTTGACTAATTTTTATTGAAACTAGGCCTAATAATTATATGCCTTCTATTATTATTGTTCATTTATATTTTCCGTCACCTCTTGATTATTATTTATTAATACATAATCTACACTCAACTCTTTAATTTATTAATGTAAATATATAAAATCATTCATAAATCCATGCAAATTTCTTACTTAGATACTTATACCTGCAAGTTACCTAATCTTTCACCTTCACCTAGATTTAATGCCTTTTTGACTAAATTTATTTAAACTAGGCCTAATAATTATATGCCTTCTATTATTATTGTTCATTTATATTTTCCCTCACCTCTTGATTATTATTTATTAATACGTAATCTACACTCAACTCCTTTTAGTGACCATGTATATGGTCTACTTCTTCATCTTTGTAGCTTTATCTTTTCTAAACTTGCAAGATGAACTTCTACCTGACCTTGACTATAATGTATTTAGTATGATAACAGGCAACCTTACTAACTTGAAATAAAATATTCACTCATGAAAGAATGATCCATATTTGGCTAAAACCCTTTATCATCCCCTAATACCACCTAATGCATAGTTTGATCTTCTATGCTTAAGAAGGCTATAAAAGTCCTATTTATATGATCTAAGACCATGAAGAATTGCAATCTCACTTATCTACTCTTATTCTCAATTTAATTCAAAATCTACTCTCAAACAATCTTATTTTAAACTATTCAATTACTCAATAGGTCTACTCTTAACTAGTCACCAATCTCTCAAATCTACTCTCCTTATTTTATATAATTATTTTTTAAGGTGATTTGGATAGGTCCTAGGAAAACTCAAGGATTCATGAAGTTGTCAAAACTTACAATAAATCAACCAACTATATGTGTCTAAGAGATTGAGCTCTCATTTTCAAATTCTATCTTTTTAAGTTTCTAGGTCTCTAGACCTAGTTATTGCTCCAATAGGTCAGTTTTTCAAAATATATTTTTTACCTCTTAAAAAATATATTTATAGTAGTCTTTTACTAATTTTAAAATGTTATAACCCTTACCCAAGTTTATATAACTCAAATCAACCAAAAATGCATCTTACCTTATGCATAACTTTCTCAAAAATAGTCTTCTACATGTGTACATAAAAATAGTCCTTTGTAGCTATAATTTCAGACCTCTTTTAAACCCAATGATACTTGGACTAAGTTATGAGATCCATTCCCCAAATTGTCACAAAGTTTCAAACCTTAGTGTTGAATTGTTTGATTTTTAGAGGTGTTTTACTCATGAAACCCTTACTTTAAATTTACTCAAAAAAATTTTAGGCTGAAGGCTTAGCTAAGACTATTGTCAACATAGATTCTACATGTATTTAGTTTCTAACCCTTCAAAACCTCATTCCTGACATTATATTACTTTCTAGGCCTATCCCTTAATGGTGTAGGCCTCATACAACTGATCTTTGACAACTAATATTTGAAAATATCACAAACCTATTCTAGCCTTCAAATCACCTTGAACAATTAAAATACACTTTCATGCAAAAGTGGGTGAGAAAAGGGAGAGAGGAGCATGGAATCACTAATAATAAATGTTATCAAAGTTTAAGTTGTGGTTGTAGGACTCTTGTTTCAATGCTTCATAACTAAAAAATAACACTTTCAACACATCTAGGGGGGTGGATAATGTCTAGGATTAGGTTCTTGGCCTCTCATTAGGCATGATTGGCAAACCCACCGCCCATTTAGGCCTCAAGAATGCCCTTCCCAATATAATAAAAATGAAAATTTTTATCCTAAGTTTAAACATGCATAAAATAAAATATGTAAGTCATTTCCATGAATCATTAGATCCCTACCTTACCTCTTTAATCCCTCTAATTGTAACCTAAAAAACTTAGGTGGAACCTTTTATAGAAATTTGTTGGATAAGTTGGAGTGATGAGTCCAAAAATGTAACATTTTGGTATTAAACAGGCAAATTCTTGAGCTCTAACTACCATTTTTGCCTCCAAGACCTCCAATTGAGAATATATAACTTTAATCACATTTAGATATGAAAATTACCTATTATCACACTACCACAATGTTCAAATCCACTCAAAACTGCATTTTCACTATCATTCAGGAACATGGAAACATTGATAATAAATATTGTCAAATTTTAAGTTATGGTTGCATAACTCTAGTTCTAATGCTTATTAACCAAAAAATGACACTTCCAACACATCTAAGGGGAAAGATAATATCTAGGACCAGGTTCTTGGCTTGATCGATAAATCCACCACCCATTTTAGCCTCAAGAATGCCCTTCCTAATATAAGAAAAATGCAAATTTTTAGCCTAAGTTCAAACATGCATAAAATTAAACTTACAATTAATTTTTATGAACCATTAGATCCATACAATACCTATTTATGCCCTATAATCACATCTTGGAGCACTCAGGTGGAACCTTCTAGAGCAATCCATTGGATAAATTATAGTGATAGGTCTAAAAATACAAATTTTTTGCATTCAATAGGTAACGTCTTGAGATATAATTACCATTTATAAATTTAGGACCTCCAATTAAGAATATATCACTTATATCACACACACACATGCACGCACGCGCGCACACACACACACACACACACACACACACACACACACACACACACACACACACACACACACACACACACATGCAAATTACCTATTATCACACCACCACAACATTCAAATCCATCTAGAAGTGCAATTTCACTACCATTCAAGAGCCTGGAAACACTTCCAACAAATGTTGTCAAAGTTTAAGTTGTGGTTGCCAGACTCTAGTTTTGATGTTTTCTAAAAAAAATTTAAACTTAAAATACATATGGAAGAAAATATAAAATATATTAATAGGTTCTTTTCCTCCCATCAGGCCTGATCGATAAACCCACCACCCATTTTGGCCTTAAGAATGCCCTTCCCAATATAAAAAAATATAATTTTTTTACCTAAGTTCAAACATGCATAAAATGAAACCTATAAACTATTTATGTGAAGAGTTAGATCCATAAATTGAATAATTAATCCCTCTAATTAAATCCTATATTACTCAGGTGTAAACTTCTTGATCAATCTATTGGACAAGCTATAGTGACAAGTCCAAAAATGTAAGCTTTTGGCGTTGAATATGTAACTTCTTGAGTTCCAACTACCACTTCTACCTTTGGGACATATAATTAATAATATATCAATTTTATCATGTATATATAGGAAAATTACAAGTTATAACACTACCATGATGTTCAAATCCACCCATAAGTGCATTTTCACTACCCTTCAGGAGTGTAGAAACACTAACAACAAATATTGTCAAAGTTTAAGTTATGGTTGCATAACACTAGATTTGATTCTTCTTGATTTAAAAAGGACACTAAAAATATGTTAAGGGGGAAAGATGATGTATATTATTAGGTTATTATCCTCCCATTATACCTAATCAACAAACCCACCATCCATTTTGGCCTCAAGAATGCCCTTCCCAATACAAGAAAAATGCAAATTTTTAGCCTAAATTCAAACATGCATAAAATAAAACTTGTAAGTAATTTACATAAAATGTCGAATCCTTCCATTTAATATTTAATACCTTTAATCACACCTTATATCACTTAGGTGGAACATTCTAGATTAATCTTTTGGACATGTTACAGTGATGGGTCCAAAAATGCAACTTTTTGGCATTGAATAGACAACTTCTTGAGCTCCAACTGCCATTTTTGATTCTGGGACCTCAACTTGAGAATATATAATTTTTATCACATATATATATTCAAGTTACATGTTATAACATCTCCATGACATTCAAATCCACCCAAAAGTGCTTTTTCACTACTATTTAGGAGCATGGAAACACTAAAAATAAATGTTATCAAAGTTTAAGTTATGACTATATAACTTTGGTTTCAATGCTTAATGACCAAAAAATGACACTACCAACATGTCCATGGGGGTGTATAACATCTAGGACTATGTTTTTTTCCTCTTATTAGTCCCAATCGACAAACCCACTACCCATTCTAGCCTCAAGAATGCCCTTTCTAATACAAGAAAAATGAAAATTTTAAGCCTAAGTCTAAACATGCATAAAATGAAACTTGTAAGTCATTTCTATAATATTTCAAATCTTTCCCATGCCTATTTAATCCCTATAGTCACAACATGGATCACTCAAGTGGAGCCTTCTAGATCAATTCATTGGACAAGTTGCAGTGATAGGTCCAAAAATGCAAGTTTTTGTCATTGAATAAGCAAATTATTGAAATTCAACTACCATTTGTGCCTCCTAGACCTCTAATTGATAATATATTACTTAAATAATTCTAGATAATAAAATTACAATTTATCACAATGCCACGACATTCAAAGCCACTTGGAAGTGATTTTTCTCTACTATTTAGGAGTGTAGAAACACTGACAACCAATGTTGTCAAAGTTTAAGTTGTGGTTGCAGTGGTTCTAATGCTTCTTGACCAAAAAATGACACTAAAAACATATCCAAGGGGAGGATAAAATATAGGACTAGGTTCTTGGCCTCCCATTAGTCTTGATCAACAAACCCAACACCTATTTTGGCCTAAAGAATGCCCTTCCCAATATAAAAAAAAGTAATTTTTAGCCTAAGTTCAAACATATATAAAACAAAACCTGTAAGTAATTTTAGGAAAAGTAAACTATTGAAACAATCAAACCCAATGGGAATGTATCCTTTCTTATCTCAAAATGTTCATCCAACCATCTAGCCCTATGTGTGTGCCTTGCATACTCATAAACAATTTTCTCCCTAAATTTGACAAAAAATTCAGAAACATGTATCTTTTTTATAACAAGCTCACACTTTATAGTTTCTTTTCCATATTTTACTTGATAAGCCACTAATTTATATTTTCTTAAACCAACTAATTCCTGTCTAATTTCACTTGTAATCTCCTTATGGATATAATTTTTTAATTTTGGCAATCCACCACAAATGTTACAATTTTCATTTAAACATGATTGGTTATTAAACAATTGTCCATCTAATCTTTTAAAAAAGATAGTTGGAATAAATTACCTAGCTTATTTTGGTGGGAATGCCACACTCTTGAAAAATGTTTTTAGTATGTAAAGTACAATGAATATGGCAAAAAACATCATAGTGCATTCAAAATTCAATGTGTTGCCTACAATAATAAGTGGTGCACGTGTGATTTATTTTACATAAAGAGGCTTTGGCCATCTCAAATATCTTTGATAAATATAAATTTATGGATATTTTTTTAAAAAATTAGTACAATTATTTTTTAGTCATATCCATGAAATGTTTTGGATGTAGCTCATGATTATAAGAACTAACTCTTCTTTTCACTTCATCTCTTGCATTGGGTGAAACTCTTATATTGTCTTTCCAAAATTGAGCAAGTAACTCTTAGAGAATTTCAGTTATAGCCTTGTCCTTTAATGGAATTCTACCAGAGAATGCCTAGAGCTCATTGGTATTAGGTTAATTAAGTCTTTCACATCTTTCAATTACTTTCATTAATGTTTTTCTATTTATATTAAATGTTCATCTTATTTTTGAAAGCATTTATTTTTTCTCTTTTTCATCACTTACTACACAAGTTGTAAATATACACCAGGAAACATTACAATCTTGGGTGTATGATATTGGGTCTTGTTGTCACCAAATCTTGCACACTAGAAGAAGTTGTTTAAGATTCTTCTAGATTTGGATAACATGGGAACATTTCTAGGTATATGGGTGTACCTATATTGGAAATTAGGATCTAGATTTAAGAGATATCTCCTTGAATGTATCTTGAAATGATCTTATCTATGCCAACTGATTACTTATGGTGAAAAGAGTTAGAGAATGCATAAATTGAACCTACTCTAAAAGAGGTGATGTACTGAATGTTTAAATATCCACTCTCAATATTGAACTCATTAGCACACTAATATACTATGAATAGAGATAATGAAATGTCTAAAATAGTTTCCAAGAAATAATGTTTCACCTAGAGGTCAATTTTATGAACAAGTTAGAAGGAAATGAGGGTAAGGCTTGATTAGAAGAACTTATAGTCAATTATCCACTATATACTTGAGACATCAACCTTAAGACACTCTACATGACTTGCCATAAAGTTTATTATCACTTAGGTTGAACTTGGACCTATAAAGGGAAGATAACGACCACTTTTTTTATATCAAACACATAGAAAATACTAAGCATAGATTAGTAAACAAATACAAAATGTTATATTCATTACTCTAAGAGGTGTAAAATATAAGTTTTGGCAGAGTCTAGTCATACTAGCCTTAGGGATGCTTAATAATAGATCAAAATATATATTTATAGAATAAAGGGCCTTTAGAGAGAGATATATTAGAATCAAAATAGAAATCAATTATTTTAACTCCTTTTAAACAACAATTAAAACTACCTCTATAAGTTATGCTCATTCAGACCTTTTAATTTCTATAGGTCACTTCAAGTGGTAGCATAGTTACATTATTCTCTCATCGATGATCCTTAATGGTTGTAATGTTAGGATGAAATTTTCTTGAGCTAGGTATTGAAATCAATGTATTTTTAACCATCAAATCAATCTATTAGAGTTTTATCTTAGTGCTAACTGATCTTTACTAGTTCATCATGGTGTGAAAAAGTGGAGATAAGGGTCCTTTTCATGCATTTGGTCTTAAAGGTGAAACTTTTGGGGTATATATGTATGTTTTTGTGGCATAATTTGAAATCCTAGCTCTTGTTCCAATTAGATCATGATTGAACTCATCCCCATATTCATAGGTCCACTAGAGATGAAAAACTAATCTTAGCTATTGGTTTTCCTATAGTCATTATGTCAATGCATACCAAAGGACTACATGGCCTCTTTCTTGATCTAGATAGGTCTAAAAAGACCCATTATGTCATTTCAAGATCTAAGGATTCACCATATACACAAGTCCTCTTAAGAATGGAAAACATAGTTGCAGAATGAACCCTACATGCCACACATCTACAAACTAAAGGTTTGTATTTAGCCTTAATGGCGGTTATTTTATATCCTTTAACTTAACTACATTAGTATACGCCTTTAATGGAATTCATCCAAGCTCTAATGGATATGGGATGATCTTACAATACCCTACTTACCTTGGTAAAAAATGGTCCTTTGGCTTGACTTTATCCATCAAAAACTAACTCAAACCAATAAAAATTCTCCTAGCTATCTTTATTCCTAATGACTTTATAGATTCCCACTATTAGATTTTGACCTTTTGACTTTTCACTCGCATCATCATATTTTCTTGGTATGAATGAACATGGTTCATTAATCTCCTATCATCTCAAATGCACTTATGCTACTTATTAATCACACGTTGATCTCAAGATCCTATTGTCATTATGCTACTTTAGGTGCTTATACCACATAATGGCCTCTTGAGTTTTATGACATTTTGACTCATCTCACACCATTAGATAAAGATATAAAGTGAATTCTATCCATATATTTCATTGAGCCCACTTTATTTTTATTGAAGCTCACATCATTGGATCATCGGTATGATTGAATGTTGATCATTGATCTGCTTGTATTTAAAAACAAACAACTATTTACCATGGTCTAAATTTTAAATCCACATGCCTATCACCAATCATTTAAACCAAATGACTATTTTATGAAGCTCAAACTTGATGTTAGTGAAAATTTGTTGCTTTACATGACCAACTTTGAAACTCTATAACTTGATCTAGAAAGCTCATACAGACATGAAGCTTGCAGAGCATGTTCTTGGAATGAAGAAATCTATGGTGATACATACTTTTGGCTCAATTTTTTTTTTGAGTTACATTTATTAAATGCATAAACAAGTTGACTAGTGTGTTTTAATGTGATGTGCAGGATGACCTAGCCCTTTAGACTTAATAAGCTAAACTTTGAAGGCTTAGATCTCAAGATAGAAGACTCATCGAGATATGAAACTTATAAAGAATGATATTGACACTAAGGATATTGATCATTTATGGTTTGATGGTCATGTGAGGATTCCTAAGATCATTTATAAAATACACAAATATGTTTTCTAGTCTAGTTATTCATGATGGCTTGATGATGCTTTGGTCCTTAAACTTGCCCAAGTCATTTTGATTCAATATTTCAAGGTTCTGATGAGTTTCCAAGATTTTGTCAATTTGGTCCATGTCACTACAAGCTTATGAACACTATGTGATCCTACTTGGACAAATTCTAAATTCTTAGAAAAAAATTCCTTGAAATATTCAATTCTAACTTTTGCATCAAGCATACTATTGTGGGCTTTGTGCCAAGACATTTTATCTAGAAGAATTAATCTTCAAGAATTTTCTGTGGATAAAATGTTCAAAATAAATTTATCTTTGGGGAAACTATTGTGTGATAATTTTCTTGAAAGAATTTTTACTTAGCCTTTTCATGAAACATTTTCTGAAATAATTTAGGTCATCAGGCTTTTTGTTGTGGATAAAATGTCTAAAATAAAATTAGGTCTAACAGATTTTTTTTTCAAACAAAATGTCCAAAATAATTACCTATACTTATCTAAAAAACTTGAAATAATTTTCTTGAAGGAAATATACCTTGTACTTTTGATACGAATAATATGTCTGGAAGAACTCTAACACTTAGCCAAAATTTTAAATATTTTTAAAGTGTAAACTAGGCTTTCTAAACTTATTCTTGTAACTGTTCAGCACCATGAAAACTTGCCACTTACATATATGACTCTAAAGTGACCACTAAGATACTAAATGACATAAAGATAAAGCTAGACTATGATCAAAGCTAGAATGGCATATGAAATGACATCAAATGAGCTATAACATACCCTATGACATTATATAAAATCCCCTATTCAAAAGTTTGACTATAGGGGGTTGACCCATTTTGGCCTGTGGTATAAATGGTCAACATTCTTGGTATTTTAGGAAGGGTGGTATGCTTGCTATGCTATGACTAGTTACCTAATGTTGTCCATTGGGATATGGATTCATAAGTATATAGGTTTGACATAAAATACCCTCTTGTAAATGTGCAACAATGACCAAAAAAACAAAGATAAGACATAAAATATAAACACACATGTACTATAAGAGAACTTATTAGAACAACTTCTCACCCAAGTATGGAAATCCTTGAAGAGACTATGCCAATAATAAGCTTCCCTCATGATCTTAGCATTTGTGATTCTTAGAGAGAAATGACCTCCTACTATCACATAATTGAAATTTCTCGAGTAACACCCAAAATTGATCATTATCAATACATATCAATAACACGTCATTGATGTCTCTCCTAAAAATCACACCATTCACAAGAAAAAAGGGAATATATTTCAATCTAAAATATCTCCTTTGTGATCTAATCATATTATTATGACACTCATAATATGAACACTATGAACACTACAAGCTTATGAACACTATGAGATCTTGCTTGGATCAATTCTAAATGATTAGACAAATAATTTCCTCAGAACATTCAATTCCAACTTTTGCATCAAGCAAACTATTACAGGCTTTGTGCCAAGACATTTTATCTAGAATAATTAGTCTTCAAGAATTTTGTGTAGATAAAATGTTCAAAAGAAATTTATCTTTGGGGAAATTGTTGTGTGATAATTTTCTTGAAATAATTTATACTTAGCCTTTTCATGGAACTTTTTTTTTGAAATAGTTCAGGTCATTAGAATTTTTGTTGTGGATAAAATGTCTAAAATAAATTGGGTTTACAAGATTTTTTTTCAAATAAAATGTCCAAAAAAATTACTAATACATAGCCAAAAAATCCAAAACAATTTTCTTGAAGGAAATATGCCTTGTAATTCTGATGCAAATAATTTGTTTGGAATAACTCTAACACTTAGCCAAAATTTTAAATATTTCTTAAGTGTAAAGTAGACTTTCTAGACTTATTCTCATAACTACTCGGCACCATGAAAACCTACCACTTACATTTATGACTCTAAAGTGACCCCTAAAATACTAAATGGTATAAAGATAAAGCTAGACTATGATCAAATCTATAATGGCATATGAAATGACATCATATGAGCTATAACATACCCTATGACATTATATAAAATCCCCGATACCAAAGTTTGACTATAGGGGGTTGACTCATTTTGGCCTGTGGTATAAATGGTCAACATTCTTGGTGTTTTAGGAAGGGTGGTATACTTGCTATGCCATGACTAGTTACCTAATCTTGTCCATTGGGATATGGAATCATAAGTATATAGGTTTGACATATAAACTACCCTCTTGGCAATGACAGAAATAACAAAGACAAGACATAAAATAGAAACACACATGTACTTCAAGAGAACTTATTGGAACACCTTCTCACCCAAGCATGGAAATCCTTGAAGAGGCTGGGCCAATAATATGTTGCCCTCATGATCTTAATATTTTTGATTCTTGGAGAGAAATGACCTCCTACTATTCCATCATGAAACTTGTTGAGTAATACCCCAAATTGATCATTATCAATACATCTCAATAGCACACCATTGATGTCCCTGCTAAAAATCATACCATCTATAAGACAAAAGGGAATAGATTTCAATCTAAAATATCTCCTTTGTGATCTACTCATTTTATTAGGATACTCATAATATGAACACTATGAACACTACAAGCTTATGAACACTATGAGATCCTGCTTGGATCAATTCTAAATGCTTAGTCAAATAATTTCCTCAAAACATTCAATTCTAAATGCTTAGTCAAATACTTTCCTCAAAACATTCAATTCTAAATTTTACATCAGGCATACTATTACGGGCTTTGTGCCAAGCCACTTTATCTAGAATAGTTAGTCTTCAAGAATTTTATGTGGATAAAATGTTCAAAATAAATTGATCTTTGGGTAAATTTTTGTGTGATAATTTTCTTGAAAGAATTTGTACTTAGCCTTTTCATGGAACATTTTTTTTGAAATAATTCAGGTCATTAGGCTTTATGTTGTGGATAAAATGTCTAAAATAAAATTGGGTCTACGAGATTTTTTTTCAAACAAAAGTTACAAAATAATTACTTATACTTAGCCAAAAAACTTGAAACAATTTTACTGAAGGAAATATGCCTTGAACTTTTGATGCAAATAATTTATCTAGAAGAAATCTAACACTTAGCCAAAAGTTTAAATATTTCTTAAGTGTAGACCAGGCTTTCTAGAGCTATTCTTGTAACTACTTAGCACTATGAAACCCTGCCACTTACATATATGATTCTAAAGTGACCCTTAAAATACCAAATGACATAAAGATAAAGCTAGACTATGATTTAAGCTAGAATGGCATATGAAATGATATCCAATGAGATAAAACATACCCTATGACATTATATAAAATCCCCTATACAAAAGTTTGACTATAGGGGGTTGACCCATTTTGGCCAGTGGTATAAATGGTCAACATTCTTGGTGTTTTAGGAAGGGTGGTATGCTTGCTATGCTATGACTACTTCCCTAATCTTCTCCACTGGGATTTGGAGTCATAAGTATATATGTTTGACATATAAACTACCCTCTTGGTAATGCACAAAAATGACAAAAAAAAATACAAGACAAAAATAGAAACAGACATGTACTTCAAGAGAACTTATTGGAACACATCATGACAAGAAAGGAAACACAAACCTAATCTAATATTTACAAAAATAACCTTAAATTTTCAATATCAGGGTTTCAAATGTATCCCATTCATAGGAATAGGCAACTCTTTTCCATTAATCCTTTCTATATGAAAATAATTGCTTTGCTTGCACTTGATGATGACATATGGTCCACTCCATAGGGTATCAAATTTGGTATGTCTGCCTATTTTTTCTCTATCTTCATCTAATTTCAATACTATGTCACCTTCTTGAAATTATCTTAGAGTTGAGTTCTTGTCAAAATACATCTTCATTAGTACTTGGTGATGCTCCATAGCTTGATGAGATTTATTTTTAGTCTCTTATAACTCCATTAATTATGTCAATCTCACCTCCATTGGGGTATTCTTAGGCAACTCTAGTTGATGTGCTACTCTAAGGTAGATAGCTCTTGAGAGATAGACAACCTAGCTTCCCTTCCATAGACCAACACTTGATGGGGGATTTATCATGCTAATGAAATCAAGACCCTATTGCATGAAAGGTTGATCAACTTGTATAGGCTTTAAAGGAAGAGATGCAATCTTATGCTTTCCTATAAAGAAAGCACATTGTCCACACCTTCTCACCCAAGAATGGAAATCCTTGAAGATGCTAGGCCATTAATAGGCTGCCCTCATGATCTTAGCAGTTGTGATTCTTGGAGATAAATGAGCTCCTACTGTCCCATCATGAAACTTCTCGAGTAACACCCCAAATTAACCACTATCATTACATCTCAATAGCACACCATTGATGTCCCTCATAAAATTCACACCATCCACAAGACAAAAGGGAGTAAATTTCAATCTAAAATATCTCCTTGGTGATCTACTAATATTATTAGGATACTCATAATTTTAAATAAATCTAATCACATCTTGTGTCCAACATTATGGAGGTAATGAACTAACTGATTGGGAATACTCATGATTAACTAGAGCCTCTTCCTTTAAATCATGAAGATATAAATTTAGATTTTCAAAAAGGACTTTACCCCTTATCAATTTTATCACTTTGATATCAACATCATATTCCATTACCTTAGTGATCCACGTTGCCCTCTTTTCACCAAGATCTTTACTCAAAGAAAATCTTTGGTTCTAGGATGAAAGACCATAACATGAATCTTATTACTTGAAACCATATGTTCAAACTTATTTAGTCCCCTTAAATTAATAAGGGCTTGTTTCTATATAAAGGTGTACTTGACTTCATAATATTCTAAACATTGACTAAAAAATGCAATTGGTTGCTTCACACCCTCATCATTCTTTTAAATCAACATGGATGATATAGTATCAAGGTTAGAAAATGAATAAAACATGAAGTATTTATTAAAGTTAAGATTAAAAAGAGTAGGATCTTCTACAATTACTTTCTTTATGACTTCAAAACTACTCTTACCCTCTTTGGTCCAAAAAAAGTCTTGGTTCTTCTTGAGCATTGCTATGATAGGTATCACCAAATATGCAAAACCAGGTATGAACCTCCTTAAAAAATTTATATTTCCTAAGAAACTCTTAAGACCTTTATTATGAAAGGGAAATGATAAGCCTAGAATAACCTCTATTCTTGTAGGATCAATAGTCAAACCATCCTTAGAAATAATATGCCTGAAGAGCTTACCTTCATGAATAATAAATATTCACTTTTTTGGATTAAGAGATGCTCCATACTGTCTACATATTTAAAACACTTCCCTCAAGTGCTTAATGTGTTCATTATAATATTTATAAAACATTTTTATATCATATAGATAAATCAATATCATCTCATTGATGACACCTTTGAAGGCCATGTCCATTGCTCTTTGAAATATGGCATCAACTTTGGACAAAACAAAAGGCATCTTCTTATAAGTAAAATTTCCCCACTTAGTAGTGAAGGATGTCTTAAAATGATCATCTTAATGGACTAAAATATGATTATATCTTGAATATCCATCTATAAGAGAAAAATGTCGAGAACCTAAAACCATTTGAAAATTTTACTCCATTTAGGGTAGAGGATAGTGATTCTTGAGTGACACTCTATTAATATCTCTAAAGTATACACAATGTCTTATCTCCATACTATTATTTATAATAGGCAAAATGTTAGCTACCTATGTTGAATACTTGATGGGAAATATTATCTTAGATTTAAGGAGTTTGGTAAGTTCTAACCTCATGAGTTGCTCAACCTTGGGGTTGATTGGTGGTGTGCTTCTATATAACTGGTTTAAATCTAAGTTTTAGCTCAATGGTATGGTGTACTAGGCTAGGATAAAATAATTTGAGGTCATTATAATCCTAAGAAAATATATCATGAAACTCTCTACTCAAATCAATGAATTCTTACTTCTCTAATGCAGAACATACCTTGCCTAGTTTGAGGACTTTGTCCTTGAAGATCAAGACTATTTAATAATTCTCCTCTTTTGTAGACATACTAAATTTCTCCTTATTTTTATCATTATCATTGAATATAATTTATATGGTCACCAAAACCTTAGGTATCTTATTAGTTCTTAGTTGCACAATCTGATTACCCAATTATTCTTAGAGCCTCCTTTGATTCCTTGAAGAAATCTCAGCCTCATTTTGTAAGAAGCATGCAATGTGTTTGTCACTATCAAACACTTACCAAGACACTTCATTAAAAGGTATAGAAGATATGATAATGAACTTAATATGAGACTATTTTCCTTCCTCTTTTATGGTAATTAGAGTATCAAATTGAGCTCCTATGGCAGCTAGTCTATCAACATGACTATTCTACTCCCTTGGGACTGATTGTATATTGATTGCATTGAAGTCTTCAAAAAAATTATATACCCTATTCTTGTATGAATTAAGAAAAGGGTTCTTGGAATTAACCACATTAATCACCTAATGCAGAACCAATTCACTGTCTCCATACACTTGCAAGTTCTTGATTCCTTTTCTCTTTGCCCATTGAAGGCCATAAATTAAACCTTCATACTCAGTTGTATTACAAGTATAATTAAAATGAAATATATATGAAGCATAATATTATTATTTATATGGGGAAACCAACATGGCATGAGCCCCTACACCAACTTTACTTATTGAACCATCAAAAAACATCTTCCATAGCTCATCATCTTTACCCTCTTCCTTGGTAAGCAGAGGTATTGGTACTCCATGTACACAATATACTCCTAAATCAGTTTCCTCCAAAAAATAATAGGGATAATGATGATAAGTATTACTGTAATATTAATCAATAAGTAAATCTTAAATACCCTCAATCTTGGAATAAGTGCCCTTATCTACAATAAAATCCTTTTCTTCACGAGCCACATAATTTAAATTGGAACTTATCCCAATGTAAGGCTCAATATGAAACCTTACAAGGGATTGTGTCCTAATTGTCACCTTGGCCTTGTAACTTTTTATAAAGGTCAAGAAATACTAATCAGTTAAGAGGTATCCACTTATCTTTGTTTTAAAGTCCCTTGATAAGCAGATTACAAAGTGGGATGGGAGATCAACCACAACTATGTCTTGCAAGATAGGAAAATGAAGATAATTGTGCAAAAAAACCTTTAATCCTTTTATTAGTTCTATTATCTTGGTAGGTGTACCATCTAATTAAAAGACCCCTTTTTCTAAATGCCAATAAATACTAATCAGTTGAGAGTTAGCCACTTATCTTGGTTGTAAAGTCCCTTCATAAGCAGATTACAAAGTGGGATGGGAGATCAACCACAACTATGTCTTGCAAGATTGGAAAACTAAGATAATTTTGAAAAAAGCCTTTAATAATTTTATTAGTCTTATTATCTTGGTAGTTTTACCTTATAATTAAAATACCCCTTTGATATGCGGCTCATATTTTTGGCCCAATTGGTTAGCTACAACTTTGGGCATGATAGAAGTAGAAGATCCACTATCAATTATGCAATTGTGTACCAAATTGTCACCTATAATGAGGGTGAGGTAAAATGGTGGAGGTTTATTAGCCTTAGTTGATGGTTTGATGATGGTACTAGGATAATTTTTATTAGAAAAATGGACACAACTTTGATTTAAGGGTGAGACACTAGTAGAGATAGCAGATAAATACTTTTAGAGGAATTCTTTTTGACCAGGCATATAAAGAACATCCCAAAGAGAAATGGATGTTTTAGTGTTCTTCAAAAAAAATATAATGTTTAAATAATCCATACCTACTTTCTCTTGGGATATTGTTGGGAGAGAATTACTTGGAACTTGAGGAATAGGAGCAAACCTTATCATATTTTGACTTGATGGAGATGTAGAAGTTTTGGGAACTATCACACTTACAAATATGTATTGTTACCTTGCAAGAGGATTAGATGAACCTATGGGCATGATAATTACACCTCATAGAGCCTTCCTCTTGGCCCTTATATGTTTTACAATAGAGGCTCCTTGATTTACCACAAAACTATCTTTGATTAGAAAATTAGTGAAGATCTCTCCATGAAATTGCCAATACTCATTAACTTGCATCATCACCTCATCCTAATTTGATAGGAGTGGAGTAACTAATATTTGAGTCACTAGAGATTTCTATCCATTCTCATTGTCATTCATGAATTGGTCTTGTTTCCAATATCCTCTTTGCACCAAATTGATATTAATTGGTACCATCTCCCTTGCATTGGTGATAGAGCTATGAATATACATATTGGTAGGCATATTAGGATTAGGCTGCCATTAAACTCATCCCCTTATTATTTACCATACTATTTTTGATAGGGGTAAGGATTTTGATAGGCACCTTATTACATATTAGCTTGCCTAGTTTGAGCCTCTAAGGCTAGGAACTTTGCTTTCCAATCAACATTAATTTCTACCTACATAAGAGCAACCTTAATTTTGGTATTGGCATTAGGAACTTGGGTTACATATAGAGTATAAGCAAAGGTAAAGACAAAGGAGGAATAAATACCTTAGGAGGCAATATTCTAGCTTGGATGAGACTATTCTCAGCTTTGATAACAAGATCATATGCTTTGGGAAGAGTGGATCCTCTCATAGATTGAAGCATGATGGAAATTTCAGTCCTAATGGATTTCAAGTAAGTAGGGAACACAAAGCTAGCAGGTGGTCTCATGGGAGGAGGCAATACTATGACAAGTCTTCTAAAACCTTTTATTGAAGTTATGCATTCTTTTTTTAGATCCCTTTTTTATCACATTGAGATGATATATGAGAGAGGCATAGCCACTTTCATTTCTAAATTTAGAAGTCAACAAAAATCTAAAATCATCCCATGTTGTGACTCATCCACCTTCTAAACTCCTATACCAATCATGAGACTTCCCTTTAAGGGACATGGCAAGGAGTCTAATGGCAATTTTATCTTGAAAAATATTGTGTAAATTGCAAAAGTTAGAAACATATTTAATGTGCTCACTAGGTGTGACATGACTCTCACCATTGAATGTGGGCACACCTTTCATGGCATTATGAGGAATGGTATCATATAATAGAAGTTGAATTTCATTTTTAGTATTAAAGGTAGGAAATCATGAGGTCTAGCCATGTCTTCTTCTTCAATATCTTTAATTTCTTTAGCCTCTTCACTCCTTCTTTAGAGAAATATACTCATTCTTAAAAGGGTAGATTAGGTTGTGGATACTAAACTTCAAGAGGAATTTTAGGTTGAATGGGTGAGTTAATGGGATTAAATGTTCTAATAGAGGATGACCTAGTGAGAACCATGAATTATGAGGGCATGTTTATAACAGAATAATGGCATTAAACTAGATTTACCATGAAGAAGTTTCCAAATTCTAGTAGTACACCAATTTGTAGCTAATGTTGTCAAGATCAACATTCATCTTGACAATTTGTCTTGAAGATAATGGGTCTCACTAGGCATGCTGAAATTGTTATCACCAAATCTTGCACCCTAGAAGAATTTATTCAAGTTTCTTCCAAATTTGGGCAACATAGGAACTTTTTCAAGTGTGTGGGTGTACCCATATTGGAAATGAGCCTCTAGATTTAAGGGCTAGCTCCCTAAATGTATCTTGAAATTTTCTTATCTATGCCAACTGATTACTTATGTGGAAAAGAGTTAGAGAATTCATAAATTGAACCTACTCTAAAGAAGGTGATGCACTAAATGTTCAAAGATCCACTCTCAAGATTGAACTCAATAATACCCTAATATATTGTGAATAGAACTAATGCAATGCCTACAATAGTTTCCAAGCAATAGTGTTTCACTTAGAGGTCAGTTTGATGAACTTAGGCTAGAGGGAAATGAGATTAAGGCTTAATTTGAAGCACTTATAGTCAACTATCCACTCTATACTTGAGACATAAACCTTAAGACACACTAGATGACCTAAAAGAAAGTTTATTATCACTTAGATTGAACTTGGAACTACAAAGGGAAGATGATAACCGGTTTTACATATCAAATAAATACAAAACACTAAGCATATATTAGTAAACAACTATAAAATTCTCTATTCATTACTCCAAGAGGTGTAGAATACATTTTTTGGTAGAGTCTAGTCATACCAACCTGAGGGATGCTTAATAATAGCTCCAAATATATAATTATAGAAGGGACTTTAGAGAGAGAGATCTTGGCACTAAAAGAGGAATCAATGAACTCAACTCTATATGAATTGTAGTTACAACTACCTCTACAAGTTATGCTTATTCAGACCTTTTGATTGATGATGGTCACTTCAAGTGGTTACATAATTACATTATTCTTTCATTGATGCTCCTTGATGGTTAAAATGATAGGATCAAGTTTTTATGAGCTAGGTAATGGAGTCAATGCATTTACAACCATTAGATCAATCTATTAGAGTTTTATGCTAGTGCTAACTGCTCTTCATTGGTTCAACATGGCATACAAAAGTGGAGAGAAGGGTCCTTTTCATGTAGTTGATCGCATAGATGAAACCATTGGGGTTTATGTGTATTCCATCATGGAATTATTTTAAATGCTAGATTTTTCTCAAGTAGGATCATTCTTGAACTAGTCCCCATGTTCATAGGTCTACTATAGACAAAACATTAATCTCAAACTATTGGTTTTATTATAGTCATTATGTTAATGTAGACCTAAAGACTGCATGGCCTCTTTCTTGATTTGAATAGGTCTAAAAAGACACATTATGTCATTGCATGAATTGATGATTCACCATATGCAATGGCCCTTTTAATAATGGAAAAAATAGTTGCAAAACAAACCTTGCATGCCACACATCTATGAACTAGAGGTCTATGTTTAGCCTTAATGGTGGTCCCTTTATATCCTTTAACTTGACTATATCAATGTGCCCCTTTAATGGCATTCAACCAAGATCCAATGGTGATGGGATGAACTTGCAAGACCCTACTTGATTTGGTAGAAAATGGTCCTTTGGCTTGACTTTATCCATCAAAAATTGACTCAAACCAATCAAAATGCTCCTAGCTGTATTTATTCCCATTAACCTCATAGATCCCTGATGTCATATATTGAATCTTTGACCTTGCATTCATGCTATAAAATTTTCCTGGTACAAATAAATGCAGTCCATTTATCTCTTGCCATATTGAATGTGCTTATGCCACTTATCAATCATGTGTTGATCTCAAGATCCTATTATTAGTCTACTACTTTACATGCTCATGCCACATGGTCGCCTCTCAATCTCCTTAACATTTTGACTCATATCTCATAATTGGATCAATATGTATAAGTGAATTCTATTAATATATCTCATTGGCCCCACTTTCCTTTTAGTCAATCTCACACCATTAGATCATCAGTGTAATTAAATTTTGATGGTTGTTCTACTTGCATTTGAAAATAAATGACTATTTATCATGGTCTAAATTTGACATCCACATGCCTATCACTAATCATTTGAACATAAATGACTATTTTATACAGCTCAAACTTGACATTAGCATGAATGTCTTGCTATATTTAACTAATTTTGAAACTCTATAACTTAAGCTAGAAAGCTTGTGCAAACATGAAACTTACATAACATGTTTTTAGCATGAAGAAATCTATGGCACTACATCCTTTAGGCTCATAAGGCTTTCTAAGGTGCATTTATTAAATGTACAAACAAGCTAACTAGCGTGTTTCTATGTGATGTGCAGGATGACCTGGCCCCTTAGAGTTGACAAGCTAAACTTTGAAGGCTTAGATATTGAGATAGAAGACTCATCAAAATACAAAAATTGTAGAGAATGATTTTGGCACTATGAAAATTGATCATGCATGGTATGATGGTCATGTCATACTTCTTGAGCTCATTTATAAAATGCAAAAACATGTTATCTAGTCTGGTTCTTCATGACATCCTAATGATGGTCTAGTCCTTAAACTTACCCAAGCCATTTTGATTCAATTTTTCAAGGTCCTGATGAGTTTATAATATTTTATTAATCTGGTCCATGTCCTTATGAGATTATGAAAAATGTGAGATCCTGCTTGGATTAATTTTAAAGGCTTGGATAATTTTTTTCTCCAAAATATTTAATTCTAGCTTTTACATCAGGCATACTATTATGGGCTTTGTGCCAAGACATTTTCTCTGTGTTATCCTTGAATTTAATAGGCTCAATCATGGGATAATCCCTATGAAACTTATCTATTTCATAACCCATTACCTCTAAGCATGAAAAATGAGGCAAATCCCTACCTCTTTGCATTTGTTTTTCCCAAGAAAGTTTATCTTTTGAGTGAATTTTGCATCCTATGTAGTTCAAAGATTTTTCTCCAAACTACACTTTGTTTCTTTCTGTGCAAAGTCAATTTTTGTTTTTCAAATTTGCATGTTTTTTAGGTTCTTTGTGAAGTCAAAAATTTTATTCAAAATTTCAAATATATATTACGCTTGGTAATTTTTATTTTTTACTACTTGTTTTTATTTTTCTCCTCACCATTTTCGAGCTCTGTTACACTCCTTTCAACACTATTTTTGAGCTCATCAACACATCCTCTTACACCATTTTTTGTAGTTTCCCTTTTTTACATGTGGACTTCTAAGTATAGATTTTAGGTAAAGTTTTTGTTTTTCTATTTTCTTTCTTCTTATTTTTTCTCATTGATTGGTCGGTCTTATCACCTAGGGTTTTGATCATTTTCTTATCCCAACTTTTCTCTCTATTTTTTTTGTTTTTGAGCCTAAAGTTTTCATCTCAATTTTTGTTTTTCTAATTTTTGTGCATCTCAAATATTTTTCTCCAAGTTATAATTGTTCTTTTTTTGCCTCATGTACATCAAAAAAATTTCTTTGAAGTACACATTCTCTTTATGCACTTTAGAGAATTTTCTCTGATATGCATAAAGTTATCCATCCCTTTTTGTGTAGTTTAGAGAAAATTCTTAGACATACATAAAAGAAGTTGGATGAAAGTTAGATAATTTTCTCTAACCTACATCTAATTTACAAGACTAGGTATATGCTAAGAAATACACAAGTGTTATATAATAGTGAATGTCGATAGATCAATCTATGTAAGAAAGTAAATAATGTACATCATCATGATAGTCTAAATATGAAAAGTATAACTATGCTAGATATAAAAATGATAAAGAACTAATATACTTAGCTTGTTCTAATTATAATATAGTTTTTGATCTAGAATAGGAAGGAATAAGGTAGGAAAGAGACTATAGAATAGTCATCAAACTTTGGTTATGATATTGTTGGCTTTCTAGATAGTAACATGTTATACATAATCCCATAAATATTTTTCAAGCAATATATTTTTTACCTTATACTTTTGAAGAGATTAATTATTTCCATCTAATTTTCAATTAGGACCTAAAACACTTGAAGTAAAGGCCATAATTTCACAATTTTATTAAAACATAAGAGATTCACTACCAGATTTATAATACAAAAACAAAATATCAAATGAAATGTCTAAAACCCATAACCTTACCTTCATGCAAGTTAGAGAATTTTCTCTAACTTGCATGAGGGAAGTTTTTTTCCCCAAGTTATATGAGTCAGAGAATTTTCTCCAACTTACATCTCAAAATCTTTCAACTCCCATGAAGTTTGGGAAAAATTCTCTAAACTACATAATATCCACCATACCTCATGTAAAATCACTATTTTTCACCGACCCTATATTTTTTGGAAAAGAATAAAAAATGCTAATTCTAGATAATCAAAATTTCCTACTTTTAGCTATCTGATCAATGAGAAACATTTATCCAAATAAGAAGAAAATGAAGTACAAGTATTAGGGTGTGTTCCCATTATCTAAAATTGATTCAAATGTGGATCAAATTAGGGAAACAAAGATTGTTCATGTGGATATGGTTGAGTTTTTATAAATATTAGGAAGAGAACCCATTGCACCTCATAAGTAGCCAATACTTAACAATGAAATTCATTTGGTTGCTACATTTCTAGTATCAACACATGATTCTAAATTTTTATTAACCATGGTTGCACATTTTGATAAGGAGAGAAAATTAGTCAAGGATTTAGAGGGTAAGGTGATCATTTCCCTTGATGAGGAATATCTTGATAAAAATTTTCACCTCTCTGAGATTGAAGAATATTTTAATTTAACTATTGAATCAACTCAAGAATACTATGACAAAGATCTTGAGAAGTGTAAGAAACATATTGATGACTCCTCATCCCACCATTTCTATATGTCCCAAGTATTTATATCATAGTGATTTTCTAGAGGAGATAGGAGATTTGATTACTCTCCTCAATAGAGTGAAATTATTGTCTACTTCAATTATTTTTCAAGAATGGATGTATCAATACATTTTGGTTATTAAAAGAAATAAGCAAAGGATATTTTGGGGTAAATAAATCAGTGATTGTAATTATCATCAGTTATCTAAGGTAGCTTCTTCACTCATGTTTTACATGAATTCATATCTTGTGTATGCTATAACTAGTATGGAGTCTTTCGTGGGTCTAAATTCTATCAGTGAAAGAAAATATGTTCCTGTATATGAGCACTATCCATATCTAACTCTAAAATAAAGTGTCAAACATCAAAGGAGAGTTAATTATGCTTTCTTCTATACATTCATTTTTACTTTTGAGAAATAAATTGAAAAGAAGAGAGTTTCAAATTAGGCATGGGCATAGGTCAACAGGGTTGGATGCATTTTCTTACAATTCCCAACTTTGACATACATCAAGGTAGGAAGATTTGATGAACAACCTTACATGCTACCTAGATACCAATGTGATAAACTAATACTAATGGAGATGTGCAGACAAATGATGAATGTGCATAAAAAAAATTAGATGCTCACAAGAAAGGTTTCAAATTTCCAATTAGTATTGGTCGATCTAAAATTTCTACTACTCCAAAGGCTAAGACTATGAAAAATGATTTATAGTGGATTACACTTAAAAAATTCAAAATTAGAGAAAACTTTGATTACAAAATGATGAAGGAGAAGCTCAAACGTAATATCACCCCATTGCATAAAATTGTAGATATTTGGGTAGAATGCAAAACTAATGAAGTTATAAGGAGACTTGATTATAGTCACCTTATTACTGATCAAATTATCAATTTGGAATTGAAAAATATTCTTGGGGATTTGATAGATGATGAAAATATATTGGATTCTTCATATGAGGAAAATCAAGTGGCTTCAACTCCTCTCCCTCCCATTCAATTTTTAGTTAAAGAATCCACTTCTATTAGAGATAGATTTCAACCTATTATTAAAAGAAATAATGCTTGGTTGGAATCTAAAGGAATTAAGTTGAAACATTTAAAAATTGATCCTGAGGAAGAGTATGATGAAGAGATTGCTAAGAAATGAGAGGAGCTGAGAACCAAGAACAAAGAGGAGCCCTCTACTTCCAAATAAAAGCCAAAATTTGTATTTGTCAATAAAGGAAAGAGGAAAGACAAAGAAACATGAGTTATGAAAAGTTCTCAAGTAGAGAAAAAAGAAGTCCCAATCACAAGTGAGGCACCACCTAAATCAACAAATCACAAATGTAATAGCTAGTGCTTTAACAAACTATACAAATAGAGACTACTCAATCATAAGTCCCTTTAACTAAAGCTTCTCAAGCCATAGTTTCATAGGTTATATTTTCCATAGTTCTTCTCATGAGTAACACTATATAAGTTGATCCTATTCCTTCTCAAGTTGGTCTTTCACCACCATCTTCACCTCCTAGTGCCGCATTCTTTCAAGTTCCTTCGTAAGGTACACTAGATCAAGTTTTTGATTCATTATCAAATCTATCTAGTCCTTGAAAGTCATTGGGATCCCCAACTAATTTATATTTCACCCAAAAAGACATGGGTAAATTTATGTCTATACCTCCTTCAAAGACAACAACTTAGATTCCTGTCACTCGAATGTCCAAAATGTCAATAAGAACTAAAGTGATTATTACTCCAACCTAAACTCCACCTGTTATTACTATAATGCCATTGGTGTCAACTCCATTACTAGATACCTCCATCACACTACCTTCTATTCCACTTACTTCATAAACCATTGTCCCTCCCCAAGTATCCCAAGCTTTAGCATCTTTTGTCCAAGGAGATTCATTTCCTCTTCCTCCTTGGTTGGCATCAAAAACACCTAAGAAGAAGAAATGAGCAGTGGCACCAAAAGACTTTGATTTTGGTTAGCTTGTGCCAATAAATCCCCAAAAAAAAGAAGGCCAAAAATATGTCAAGGTTGATATTTAAATCTAGGCACAAGTATGCCGACATTGAAGTTCCTCTTGAAGATAAAAACATTAAAGATATTAAAGGGTATAAATATGTAGTAGGATGAATAGATCTTAAGAAGTAAACCCATGAAAGTGTAAAGGAAGATTTGCAAGCAACAATGGCCTCCTTGATTGAGAGATATGATAAAGACAAGAAGATAAAGGATCAACTCAAAGTACAAGTGGAACAACTGACTTTTACTTTACTAAAAATCAACCAACCTTTTGAGTCTGTTGATCCTATTGTGCATGAAAATATTAAAAAATCCATTCAAATTGTAAAGAAAATTGGATCTCAAGGTCATGCAGTCAATGCCTAGATTGAGAGATTAAAAACATAGGGTATTCAAAGTTTGTATTCTACCATTGGATTTTTGAAGAACCTGAATGAAGTGAAAATAAAAATTTAGCAAAAAGTTATAATACTCACTCAAGATTTGGAATTTATTGAAAAGGATATTGATACATGGAATCAACTACGCAAATTCAAACTAGAGCTTTTGGTTGAGCAGAAGGTCATTCCAAATAGGAAAATATTCATTGAATATAGGGAAGCTATGAAGAATAAAAGAGAAGTTCTCGAGAATCTAGTTAAAGATCTCAAAGAAGGTAAAGATATGTGTGATAAAAATATGTTAGATCTTGCAGAGAAAATTGGAGAGCTTCCCTGCCAAGTTAAAAATGATTCTCAAGAAATTATTCCTATGGAGACTATTATTCAAGAATTTACATCTTTGCTTCAAAAAAATATTGAAACATGTACTTTCACGCTAGACTCCATCAACAAATTGATTTAATTTCAAGTAATTTTAAATAAATTATAAAGAATCATGGATAAAAACAAATATTTACTAGTTAACTTAGAAGATTCAATCACAAGGGTACTTTCATCTCCAAAAGTACATCCATCCTAGAGAATTGTGAGGTTTAAGCTATATGGAAGAGATATGAAGAATTTTTAGAAAATACTAAAAAGTAATAAATTTTTGTGTCTAAGGACACTTAGTTTATTTTTATATGTTTTTATGTAATTTTGTTTAGTGTAAATTACACATAGGAAAAGTACATAGTCCTAAATTAAATAGGACTCTATCAATGAATAAGTCAATATATTTATGTTTTTCCTATTATTTTTAATATCTCCTCTCTATAAATAGGAGGATGCTCTTTGTAAAAATGATCACCAATTGTTATAGAGGAGAAATTCTATTGAATTGAGAAATAATTTTGAAACTTTATGTTCATATTGTAAATAAAAAATTCTTTCAATATAATAAAATCTAGTGATCTTTCAAACTTTTTTGTTGTAATATACTTGTGGTGTATTGGGAAGGTTATTTTATCTTTTCCATTTCATTTTATGCTTATTTGAGTGAATTATGGTGTGAAATTTCTATAAAACAAAAGATGTCAGGATGCTGATTTTGGAGTCTTTGAACTACTTTTTAGTTATTGGGTTTATGTTCACATTGAAAGTGAATTACTGAGGAGAATTTGGGTTGCCAATTATTCTTCTTTGATAATTTTAATCTTTGTTGAAAATAAGGTTAAGAATTTGGGCTTCACTTTATTCTATCTTTTAAATTTACTTTGCTAATATTATTCTTGTTAATTATTTGGCTAACAAATCTGAATATTGGTTATATTTGGTTCATCAAGTGACCTTAGATTTTCAAAGTATATCACAAAGAATGGAAGGAAGTTTATGATTTAACATCAATTCTAAAAAAAGAGAATTGGATGATATGACAACACCCACTATGATAAAATTATTGTAAATAAGTTTAAATAATTAAGTATTGTGTTAGTTAACAATAAAAAGGAGCCTCCCTTTGTCTTGAGGAGAGATCTTATCTCATCACACTGTGGTTGAAATAACAATTTTGATACCATTTTGTTGATAATAATATATTTACCCAACACTCTGAAAGAATTAGTCTTTGATACTTTTGTGCTCATAAAATATTTGAAATAAATTGATCTTCGATGAAATTATCGTGGGATAATTTTCCCAAAATAATTTGTACTTAGCCTTTTTATGGAACATTTTTTCAAAAAAATTCAAGTCGTTGGGCTTTTTTCTATGGAAAAAATGTCTAAAAGAAAATTGGTTCTTTGGGAATTTTATTTCAGACAAAATGTCTAAAATAATTCCCTACACTTAGCTAGAAAGCCCAAAAAAATTCTCTTGCAGGAAATATGCCTTGTAATTTTGATGCAAACAATTTATCTAGAAGAAATCTAACACTTAGCCACAAGTTTAAATATTTTTTAAGTGTAAACTAGGCTTTTTGAGAAGAACTTGTATGCTAAAATATAAAAATATTGCATATATGAAATATGTATTTATTTTATGAAAGGAATCACTACAAATCACTTGCCACTTTGATGGGGCTACCTCCTTTAAGAAATGCTCAATTACAATTATTCTTCTTGATATCCTACACATCATATTATCCTTTATTTATACTATTTATTACCTATCTCTCTCCATATGCTAATTCATGTGGGATTATTTGACTAATGCATTACTATTACATATTACTATTTCTAATAGTTATTTCCCTATCTAGGTACATTACATTCCATCACCCTTAAATATGTTTTACCCTCAAAACATGATAATAATTAGGAGGAGGACCAAATGAAATCCAGATAAAAAATAAGGTGAAGACTAGATGGAAGCTTTACCATGCATGCATTTCTACTTCCACTTCTTGTATCTATGTTGTGATAGAGCACGTACAATAAGAAGGTGAACATAAGCACTAAAATAGGAGGTGGATGTGCATAAAGATGAATGCATAGACTAACCACAACTAGAATTTAGTAATGAGAGTCGTGCAATGAAAGTTTAATCTCGATGATGATCACCTCAAATCCTAGAATATGGGTGCATAAAATAGTTGTCCTTGTGAACCAAATGAAGGGATATGCCATTCCCCTTAGCATTATTTATCAAGGGAAGTGGAGCCTTGATTCCTTACTTGGGATCTATGATTATCATCTTGGGCTTATTTGAGGTTTTCTAGAGTATAGTGGTTGCTTGAATAGACTCATTAAAGGAGTGCTCTGGCACGTTTGGTGCTTATTCTAGTGCTTTTGTTGTTTGGAGATGTTGCTAGTGGATGTGGTCTTTAGTGAGCTTGGATAAGCCCATCACTTACATCATTATCCGAGGTTACCATATTTAGACCTCCACTCGAATCTCCTCTTGAACTCCATTGATGAATCAAAAAATAAAGAACACATTAGAAGTGCCGTTGGTGAATGTCTCAAACTCAGTCTGATATTCTCGAACTGTGCCAGTTTATTGAAGCTTAGTTAATACATTGGTGGAAAAACCAATGAGAACCAAAATTTAAAGTGATGAAGAGGACGTTGGCTTCAATTTAAAATGAATCCTTTACAAAATGACCAATATTTTTTATTTTATTTTATTTATTTTTTACAATACATGTAGTCACTAAAACTATGATAAATTCTACAATAATTAACACAATTAAAAAAATAAAACTATTATGAAAAGTGATAAAAAAGTCACACAAAACCTATAAATGGTTTGATGTGATCTATCATAGTATAAGATAAGTTTAACAAAAACTAGTCGGGCTTTCTATGAGAAAAATCAAAATCAAGACTTGAAAATGATAGATTTGGGCTTCAAATTTTGATTGAAACAAGAGATAGAGATGTAGATATAATTTTTGAAAACCCTCCAATATGAAATGGAGAAATTAAAATTATTCTATGAAGATCCAAAATATATTTGAAATATAAACACCCACTAAAAAAATACCTCAAATTTTATTGCAATGAAAAAAATGTGGCACTAGAAAGTGCTCTGATACCATATGAGAAGAACCTGTATGCTAAAATATAAAAATATTTCATATATTAAATATGTATTCCTTTTATGGAAGGAATTACTCTGAATCACTTGCCACTTTGAGGGGGATACCTCCTTTGATCAATGCTCAATTACAATTCTTCTTCTTTATATCCTACATATCACATTCTCTTTTATTTATACTATTTCTTTCCTATCTCTAATGCATGTGGGATTATTTGACTAATGCATTACTATTACATATTAATATTTCTACTAGTTATTCCCCTATCTAGGTACATTACACTTTTTATACTTGTTCTTGTAACTGATCGTACCATGAAAACCTACCACTTGCATATATGACTGTAAAGTGATGCCTAAGACACCAAATGATGTAAGGACAAAGCTAGATTATGACCAAAGTTATAATGGCATATAAAATTACATAAAATGATCTACAACATATCCTATGACATTATAAAAAATCCCCTAGATAATATTCTAACTATAGGGGGTTGACCCATTTTAGCCTATGGTAAAAATGGTTGACATGTCTATAATATGATATGCATCATGTAGATTTTCAACAAATTCATTGTTTTCATCATCTATGTTAGATGTTATTAGTCCTAATGTGCACATTATAGGTCTCATATTAATTAATTTTATCAATTAAGCAAATAATTAACATCTTTGGACTATCATAATCCAAACTATGAAATAAACTATCCCAAATTTGTTGAGCCAGTTTTCTTGAATGGAGATCAAACATTTTGTTATGCATTAGTGTTAAAATATGTTCATAGACTTCAATTAAGTACTTATATTTTCTATGAAAAATTCTTAGAGGTGTTATTAATGGTGGAATTTGTTGAGAGCGCATTTCAAAATTGTTATTACTTTCATTGTTTAGAGGTGGGATGACAATTTCTTCATTGTTTATTCCTTCATTATATGTTTCTATGAAATTTTATTGAGTGCTAATTTCATCATTATTTGTTTCCATCATTTTTTATTCATTCATGAGGGGTGAAACATCATACATAGACTCATCATCAACAAAATAAAAAACTAAGAACTTTAAATGTAAAATTCCAACATTATCTAATTCATTATTGTCAATTTCATTATTATTCATTTCATTATGGTCAAGATTAGAATTTATACCTTGTATACCATGAAGTTTTTGCATTCATATCTTGTGTTTCTCTCACAAATATTCTAATTTCTTTGGTTTTTTATTCTTCAACATCTTATTCTAGCTCAAATGTGATCCATCACCCATCAAGGACAATTAATAGCTTTTTAAAGGTGGGGTCAAAAGTACATAGGTCTTGCAAGTCCTATAGAGAATGTTTATGGGGAGAAAATTCTCTATTTGGGTTAAAAATAGACATTGAAAAGTGAGCTTAGTCTATATTAATAATAACGTGATTGTATTATTCAATAGCTTGATCGAATTATTATTAATACTTAGTTATGGTTAAACATAGACATGGAGAAGTGAGTTTTTTCTATATTAAGAATACCATGATTGCATTATTCTTAATAATCAATTTCGATTAAACATAGACATTGAGAAGCAAGTTTTGAATTTATTAAGAATAACGTGATCATGTTATTTAATATTGTGATTATGTTATATTTAATATAGATTAGGGATTAAGATATTAGTGCATAGGGTTTAGGGATTAGGGATTAGGGAATTAGGGCATATGGCTTACAATTTATGTTTTAAGGTTTAGAGATTATAGATTAGGACATGTAGGGTTTATGTTTAAGGGTGTATATAAGGTCTAATTGCTCTATATCATGTGAAACTAAGTACTACTATAAAGGATGCTAAGCAGAAATAAATCGATTGGTAAATAGGTAAAGTTTATGGTTTACAATTTAGGGTATAGTCTTTATGGTTTATGGTTTAGGGCTTAGGTTTTAATGTATATATGGTTTTGGGTACATAGGGTCAATAGTAAAGATAATTTAGGATAATTAGAATCACTTGGATGCATTTATGATTATAGAATATGTTTTTGGGTTGTCATTATACCCCATGTCATCATGTCAATTGAGTGAATTTGTTAAATGGGGTAATTAATCATGTGATTTAGGACAAACTGAGCCTTATGAACTTAATTATTAGTCTAAATGATGTTAATGTGGGATAAAATGATGGATTTAGGGTTTAAAATTTTTATATTTATGGTTTAGAGTTTAGGGATTAGGAAATTTAGTGATTAGGGCTTAGAGTATATAAGGTACAATCGTGAAGGTGATTCGGGTAAATTTGAGCTCCCTAAACTTAGATCTATGAGTAAAGAATTTGATTTTGGGCTCAATTAGCCCTCAAATAATCATATATTGAACCAATTAAGTTAATAATGGTTTAATGAGTGATTTGGTTTTGATGAAGTTCATCCCTATGAATGCAATTCTTACTATATATAAAGGATGTTAATTAGGAATAAATTTATTGGTTTAGGGTTTAAGGTCTATAATTTAATGGGTTTGTTGTTTAGGGCTTATGGCTTAAGGTTTAAGGTAAATGGTATAGGGTAGAAGTTAAATGGTACAAGGTTTAGGGTTTAAGATATCAGATTTAGGGTCTAATCATTAAGATAAATGAAGAACATTTGAGTTACTTGTTCACCTATTTATGATAATTATCTTCATGTTTACATTTATGATAAAAGTAAGGTCAATTAAGCCACACATGTTGCATATATTATACAATTGATTGATCCATAAATTTGGTTTAGAAGATCAATTTTGCCCAAATCACACCCCTAATTTCACAAATTGACTAACTAGATCAATTAATGATAGAATCAAAATTTTAATTTTGCCCCAAATCATATATTTCTCTTAAAGGGGTTCAAGTTGGCCTCAAATGCCTCTTAAATTAAATGAATCAACTCTTTGGTTAATTATATATGACATCTCATTAGGGTTAATTTCACTCCAAATCACATAATATACAATTTAAAATAGGTTCATGTGGTTCATTTTGACCCTAAATACCTCCATAATTTAACTACTCAACATTTGCATTCATTAGCTGATGACTTCAAGTTTATTAAACTCAAAAACACATTCTATACATGTAAAACTTGAATATAAGTAAATAATGCTTCTTTGCTTCAATCAAGCTAATGAAATTGGGATGATCAACCCCAAAATCACATTTTATAGTCATGCAATTAGGTTGAAAGTATTTGAAATAGCCCCAATTTGCTTTAGATGCATAATTACATTGGTACTACAAAGCCTAAGTTTTGGTCATATGTTTAAAAATTCATTTATGACATCTTGTGATAAAATAAGTTAAATATTAAGGAATGTATGTTTGTGAAATGTAGTGGGCATTAGGGCATAGGGCTTATAATTTATGTTTTAGGGTTTAGGGATCAGGGCATAACATTTAGGTTTTTTTTTTTTTTTTTTTAAATTTTTAAAGCTTGGTAAACTTTTTAACGTGATCGGCGGTCCTAGCTAGACACGCCTAATACCGGTACCACGGGGTGGGGATTAGACCCCAGTACCAATAGAGCTGCAATGGAAGTACTTGGCCGATCAGGCTAGGTTTTGCACCCAGCATAGTATTTAGGTTTAAGGGTGTATATAAGTTCTAATTATTCTATGCCATGTGAACCTTATTATTAATATAAATGATGTTGATTAGGACTAAATGTATTGGTAAATAGGGAAAGTTTGTGGTTTATAATTTAGGGTATAATGTTTAAGGTTTATGGTTTAGGGATTAGGTTTTAATGTATATATGGTTTAGGGTATATAGGATCAATCAAAAAGATAATTAAGGACAATTTGAATCACTTGGATCCATTTGTGACTATAGAATGTGTTTTTGGGTTGTCATTATATCCTATGTCATAGTGCATATTGAGTGAATTAGTCAAATGGGGCAATCAATCATGTGATTTAGGTCAAATTGATCCCTATGAACTTAATTATTAGTCTAAATGATGTTAATTTGGGTTAAAATGATTGGTTTAGTGTTTAAAGAGTTTATATTTATGGTTTAGAGTTTAGGGATTAGGAAATTTAGGGATTAGGGTATAGGTTTTAGGGTATATAAGGTACAATCATGAAGGTAATTAGGGAAATTTTGAGCTCCTTGAACTTACATTTGTGAATAAAAAATGTTATTTTAGGCTCAATTATCCCCCACATCATCACTTTTTTATCCAAATCATATCTTGATCTTGAAGGGCTTCAAATTGGCCTCAAATGCCTCCTCAATTAAATGAATCAACTCTTTGGTTAATTATAAATGAAATGACATTAGGGATAATTTCATTCCAAATCAAATTGAATATACAATTTAAAATAGGTTCATGTGGCTTCATTCTAACACTAATTATCTCCACAATTGAACTAATCAATATTTGCATTCATTAGCTAATGACTTCATGTTTATTGAGCTTAAAACCACAATATATACATGTAGCTCTTACATATAAATAAATAATTTTTATTTGCTTCAATCAAGCTAATGAAATTAGAGATGATCAAAACCTAAATCACATTTCATAGTAATGTAACTAGGTTGAGAGGGCTCGAAATATCCCCAATTTACTTCAGATGCACAACTAGATTGGTACTCCAAAGGCTATGTTTTGGCCATAGGTTTAAAAAATGCATTTTATGACATTTGATAATAAAATCAATTATACAGTAAAATGTATAGTGAGTTACACCTTAAAACCAAGTAATTATAAGTATTAAAGTCAACATATTAAAATACCCATAAATTTTTTAAAGTCTAATGTGATACCACAAAACCTTAATTCACTATCCAATGTTAAGGGCCTTTCTTGTATCAAATTAAGTATCAAAACTATTAGGGAGCTTAAGAACATATAAGATCATATATAAAATTTGAGCTTAAGAATAAATTTGGGTTTTTAGGTGTTATGAATATACAATGTGATCACATTATTAACACAATCACATTATTAACACGATCACATTATTAACATGATCACATTATTAACCAACATGATCACATTACTAGCATGGTTATTAACATGATCATGCTATTTTAATTTGAATTTAAACACCAAGCCTTTTGGCTTGGGAATGGCTTGGATTCCTAAGACAAAGGCTTGGACCTATCATTCTATAGTTGAGTTTGAGAGTATTGATAAAAACAACAAGATTGAACTTTGATCACTAGATAAACTATGAATTTCAATGGTACAAGTGGAAAAATTAATACCATAATGATGAGCACACTCTCCTCTTTCTAAATATGTGATTTTTATAATTTTTGGACCAATTTAAAGTTTTAAACTATGCTTATTTATAACTATACCTTTTTTAGGCAACTACATACCATAAACATACATGCCTGTACATGTTCATGTAATTTATCTTTCATTGATTCAAGTGAAAAATAAGTTATATTGTCAAAAAATAGGCCTAATTGTACATACATTAAAAAAATAGATTTTAGTTTTTTTAAGGTATTTAGGTGTGCCACATGGATGCCTATCCATTTTTGTTTAATCAATTTTGAGGATCTATTTACTTACAAAATTCATTAAAAAAGGTATTCATTGAAAAATTATTAAAAAAATAGGTTACAAAGTATAAGATCTTATCTAAATTTTCACTAAATGGTTTCAAACAATATTAAATGCTACTCAAAAAATGGTGTGCCACATGGCCATCTATCTACTCTATTTTATTAAAACAAATAGGAATTTCTATCCAAAATTTAGATGTTTGACCTAGTTATACTTAACCATTTTAAAAAAAAATTAGTGTTTTAGAAACTAGACTATAAATTATATATTTCATGTTCTCACACCATCTTCAAATTTGGAGTATAGATATCTCAAATTAGCTACAAAAGTTTAGATTTATGAAATTTTAGGAAAATCATGTCCACAAGTGGGCCACTTTTTATCCCCCAACTTTGTTCACTCATATAGATATATGCTTTAACCCCCATGGAGTACTATCTAATGTGTGAAAATATGAAATATGGGAACCAACAAAGTGGTTTGTTAATCTTTAACAAAAACATTGAGTACCACTAAACTCTCATGCGACCCACTTACTAAACTAAAAGAGAAGAGGTGGGAACTATCATATGGATCATTAAAGTGTAAATAAGATGTGGAGTGTCACATAGCTCAAATGTAGTTCACTTGTAAAATATGAATCACACTAATGCAACTAGTTTTGGATTCAAGCTGTAACTTATTTAAACTTGATACTTGATTCTTTAAAAAAGAGAAATATGATTTTTTCAAAGTAATAACTTGGTCATGAATGCATATCATTTCCCCTATATTGTATAGAGTACCGAATGCAATCATTTGGATTTTTTTTGAAGCTTTGTAACTATCTTTGCACAAGTGTGTTCGTGTTCAAGTAGCTAGATGAGTGGAGTGCAAATCAAGCCAAATGCCCCCATAATCTAAAAATTCTAATTTTTGCACATTGTAAACTGTCATATCTGAAAATGTATTGATTTTAAGCCCACTATGATGCCCATATTTTGAGATGAGGGATATTTCCTACAAATCACTTATCTCAAAATAAAAAAATAGATTATTTATTAAAGATAAATAAAAATGTAATGACATTTTCATATATTGAATTTGTATTAAAATCTTATAGATGTAACATTAAAACACTTGAATTTTTTTAATATTTTCTAGCGCATCATGTAAGTGTGATATAACACTATATTATTTAATGAAGCATGTAAAAATTGTGAATATTTAATATGTATTGTAAATATAGTATGTTTAAAACTTAAATCATTGAAGCACATATATAGTCTATGTATGATATGTATCATGGCAACATAGATAGACAAGTAAATACATAGTAGTTCATGATAACATAGTAGCCAAGTAGTAAACATGTAAGTAAAGTCACACAATTGTCATGAAAGAAGGCTTCGAGGCCACATACAATGGAGATATATGATGTTGCAAAGGGTGTAAAAATAGTTTTCATATATGCCAAAAATTTGATCCCAAAGTTTGAATACAAGGGACATGAAAGTGTTACAAAAGCACGAAAGGCCACAAAAGTCACACACACAATGCATTATTATGATATACAATCAAGTTGTATGGTGAACATACACAAGACCAAGGGCCACATATAATAATAAAATAATTTTGAAATTGAAATAAGCATATGACAAAAACATACAAAAAATTAAGCTAGAATAGGTTAAACATATGCAGCTATGTTTTAGTTTAGGAAGTAGCATATTCACCAATACATATGTGAAGATATAAATAAAGATTAAAAAATGGATTTTAATTTATATCTCAACATGTAAAAGATATTGTGGATAAATATAAAATATAAGGTGTTCATACATAACAACATGATGCCCCCAACTAACCAAGGGAGTTGGGTGAAATGTTTAATTAACATTGAAACCATGTAAAATTATGTCTTAGCTTGAAACTTGACTGATATCTGAATCTGAATTATATTATGTGTGAAAATAATGTAATAAGTTCTTGTGACTATGTTTTAGTTGAAAATAGAGAGTGAATATACATAGGGATAGGTGCATAGTGTGCCATTGTATTTCAACTACAACTTTGTCCAGATTGACTATATATAAAATTTTCTAATCTAGAGAGCTTTGTTGTGTATAAAGACTATTTTTCACTATGAAATTTTTCTTATTACACAATCAAATACCTTTTTAAAAGCATTAAATATTAAAATTATGCTATGTATTAAAATATAAAGATAGATGACATAAATAAAGACATATCCAACAACATGAAAAGGCGCATATAGGTCTTGATTTTTGAAATTTTTTTATATTCTATTTTTAGAATATATAAAAGTTTAGGTATTTTGAATATTTGAAAAGATAATCGTGTATAATTTAAATTTTAAAAATCAATATAAGATGCATGATTGAAAAATTAGAAGTAGGGGAGGGAGATTTGAACAACCCTAATTAAGGTATTAAAGAAAATCATGGTAAGGAGGAAGGAATATGAGATTACCCAAATGTAAATGTAGTGTTGCAAATATGGAAAGCGTGGCAATTTAAACTCATGAAAAATTAGTTAGATGTGAGCATGAAAGTACATATGGGATTTTAGGGCATGCATAGATGTGCAATAATAAGCAAATGAGTTACCATGAAAGATATTTATATTCAAATCTTATTAATATGGTTGTTTTGGTTTGTTAAAATTGGATTGAAGCAACAAGGTAACAAGTGACCCAAAATGAAAAGATAAAGCCAAGGGTTAGAATAAGTTAGATTGAGTGTAGAGTAATAAGCAAAAAAAAAATAACAACAAAAAAACTATGTACAAGTAAGTACCAAGCAAGAAATTTAATTAAGGTCCTCGACCCAACTAGGAGCATGGGATATAATTCTAGAATGTATCCAACTAATGATATCATTAATGGGATGATCATATGTGTATCCAAATTCTTGACAATAAATATTTTATACCATAAAAATAGTGCCAAATGTATTTTTTTTGAATTTAAAGAAGAACCATATGTTGTAAATTAACCTTATAAATATTTACTCATATAATTATCCAAATCTATATCCTGGTGCATGAGAGGAGATCATGAAACAACATGCACTTATGTGGGATCAGAGGCCTTTCCTTCATTTTATAAATGATCATGCTTATGTGAAATCATGCTATGCTAAAAAATAAATGGAAAAAATGAAATATATTCATGTTCATTAGTAGGTAAAGAAATTAAAATATGTTCATGTCCATGAATAGATATAAAAACTGATTTTAGATTTTACCTCTTTAAATGTGACTCATTATCCTAAATAGTAGTATAAACTATCTCAATTCAAATTTGCTCAACAAATGTACCAACCAACTGCTATGGAATAGGAGTAAGCACCATGGGTTCCATTGGATATTCATGTCAAATGCCTAAAATTTTAAGCACTTGAATAACATGAGTATGATTTAAACACTTGTTAATTTTATAAGTAACTACTCTAGTTTTCTTGAACCAAGGTTTACCCAATAACATATTAAATATACCTATGTTTGGTAAAACTAAGAAATAAGTGGGTAATATGAGAGGTCCCACTTGAAAATTAAAAATAATGTATACAAGAGTGCCTTTTGTATGGCCATAAAATGCCTTAAAAACTCTTTATGTATGATGTATATCATTTTTTTTATAGCCAAGAGAATGTAAAAGTTTTATAGTGCACACAATTTCACTAGATCCATTATTTGTCATAACACTACGAATAGGTTGCATGCAAATATATTATCTAATGAGTAATACATGTATATCAAATCATTATCAATAATTTCAAAATAATCAAATGTAATAGATGGATGAGATGATAATTTATTTGAAACTATCCCAATAATCCTATCAAGTGGATGCCCATATGAATATGGAGGAGGATGAGCATTATATGCATAACATACTTCAAAAAAATTCTTGTTATCTTGTGCCCCATCATTGAGAAAATAATCTTGATATATTTTTATATTTTCATTCTCATTTACTTATGACCTAGCCTCTTCAATAGATATACCAATGCCAATAATGTTCTCATCAATGAGATGTTGGATTTTGTGTTTTAGTTTCATACATCTATTAGTGAAATGTTTAACACATCTATGATAATAAAAAAATGAATTTACATGAAATATTTTAGATTGATTTCAAGATAAATATACTTCTAATTGTGGATGAAGTGTAATAACATGAAATTCAAAAAGATTTTTTAGTAGGAAATGAGGAGGTGAAGGCATCTTTGAGAATTATCTCCTTGGTGGAGCTTGTAGTTGGAGCTTTTATGATGGTTGTGATTTGGAATTAAATTTATCTTTATCTTAATTTTTTTATTTCATTATGTTTTCTCTTATAATTGGTTTTACCTTGAAACTTGATAGTAGTTGTATAAGTAACAATAAAACTATACTTGAGCTTGTTCAATGTAATCAATTTAACCTCACATTCCTTAATTGTAGGACATAGCTCATCAAATAATTTAAAATTATCAAACATGATAGAATATTGAAGAGGAGTAATAAATATTTTAGTTAAAATGTCTTTAATCTCATTATCTTCCACTTGATTTGACATTTTGGTTAACATTGTCATGTATCTTAGAAAATACCCACTGATTATCTCATTTAGAACTTGTTTGAGATTTGCTATTTGAGCATCAAATAATTTATCACCAATATTTACAAAAAAATGTGCCAAAAACTAATTTTACAAAGGGTATTAAGTTGCAACTTATTTTATAGGAATATCATAGAACCACCTAAGTGCATAATCTTTAAGGCTTCTTAAAAAGAGCTTGGTTGACAATTTGCCATTATTTGTATAATCTAAACAAACTACACGGTGTTTAACTCTTTTTGGAAATAAGGGTAATGAGAATAACCTAATCAACTAAGGAATATACTATTATACAATTAGGTGAATTAAGTAATTCAAATTCACAATATTCTATTATAATGATAAATTATGGAAATATGCTAACTATAGAAATTACATCACCAAACACTAATTTGATTGCTCAAACACGAATACAAGATAATGATTAGCTTGTTTATTGATGCATAGGTAGATTTTGTAAGTATAGGTAAATGAGACAAGATGATGCTTATGTATGATTTGTTAAATTATATAAATTAGGTCTCTATTAGCCCACACATTATGATTGGAATGTAAGCCCAAATAATACCATTGGAATATAGACACTAGCATCAACCCTTTTATCCCAATTTTGATACTTCAATCTATAATAATGTATAGGTCCTTTTATATAAATTAGACTTATGCCTGTTAGTTCTTACTATAACCTTATAGATTCTTTATTTGTATCATGTGCATAAGTTCTATATATCAGTGTGTAGCTCAAAACCCTAGGTCCTCTTATTAGGACATGTGATCTTGAAAAACAAAGGTTAGTAAGCTCAAGTAAAGTCAAGTTAACCTCAAATACCCCTTTTCTAATGAGTTTTTCCTACATATCCATATACTTTGAAGAGGGCCTCAGATCGATGTAGTTCTCCCCCTTATGTGGGATTATGTGCGAATAATTATGCAATATGCTATATGCGAGTGTGTATAGTGATCTAGCTTGTAACTTGACAAATAAAACTCATGGGATATTCTTTGGCTTCAAAATAGTAATAAATATACTCCCATGACTAATATATAAATATGGAAGTAGAACTCATATGTATAGATGATTTAATGAGCTTGATAGATGCTTATTTTATAATTTTTAGATGGTTAAATGAGTGGGATTTTATTTTGTATTTATACCATATAATTTTAAATTATCTCAAATGATGGTTAATTAAGACAAATATTCCAACCCATATATATCAAAATATTTGAAAATTTGAGTGTTTATAGGGTGAAGACATTAGTGTTAGACTTGGGACACTAGCATCTAATCTTGATCAAACTAATTAATGGATCTAACTATTATAGATAGATAAAATCTCAAATAGTGCATCTTAGTAAGGTCAATGTATAAATGTGTATATAATCTCTGTGTGTGTGTGTGTGTGTGTGTGTGTGTGTGTGTGTGTGTGATTTTGGTGTATTTTCATGGAATATACACCTTAAATGTGTCTCAAGCTAAAGTATTTATCAAAATGTAACCTCTGGTCTATAGAATGTGTATAATATCTATCAAAAATCTAATTTTTTGTCCCAAATCTATGAAAATAAGTGCCAAGTGCATAATATTCTGACCCAAGTGTATATTTAAATCATGTAAATTATATCAAATTATGCTAGTTATGAAAATTATATGTATGTGGAATCATGTATTTGTGAAATGACCCCACTGATATGACCCCTTTTGAGGTGACGGGAATGATATTTGATAGTCACCTTATCTCAATAGGATAATATAACCATTATATATTTGTATCAACCATGTAGTAAAGAAACATATAGTGGTATCATCTCTAAGTATATGTATTAATGAATCACATAGTATCAAAACATAACAAACCCTAGGATGCATGATATGGATCATAGAAATGTATAAAAGTAAGAATCATAAACTCATTAAAAACTCAAGTACACACATAGGAGTACTCAATGTCACACAAAAGGGGTCCAATGAGACTAAAAACAAAGGGGAGTGTTTAAATACCACACACTCAAATGGGAGGACATGTTTAAATGTTCACACACCAAAGAAATAATAATTAGTGCCATACGCACCAATAAACAAGGAACATGTTGAGATGTTCCACAAACCAAATAAGATATTAAATAAGAAATACACTCAAGTAAGCCACGTGATAAGATGAATAAGTGAAGTATATAGAACTAGCATAAGCATATCATACTAGTTATTGCATACATATGTTAGAAAAATGTATTATATCATAACATATCTAGCACACTATGTAAGATGTAAATATGAGTATAGACTTGTGTAAGATTTAGGATATAATCTCAACATGATAATGTAAATTTATCATATAATAATATAACCTATATCAATCATGATCAATAAAAGTAGATGTACCCAATATAATGTGTCACATGAGTAGAGGAAATGTATAACCTATGTATATGCATGTATCATGGATTTAATGTATACCTATACCACACTCAAGTACCCATGAAACACGTGTGTATATAAAATGATATGCTGTCTACTAATATAAAATAAATAACATAAGCAAAAAATATAGTAAAAATGCTAAATATTTTTGTATTTTAGATTGCTTTGAATGTTTTATATTTTATTTTATTATTTTTTAAAATTTAAGAATGAGAAGGCTATTTGATGATTTCATCTAAGGGATGATCATAAAATAATCTAGTCTCAATATGAGGTATACCAAACTAGTCATGCTACCAAGGATCATGCATATATGTCTAATCTTAATATGTGGAATCTATAATACTTTGCCTATGGCTCATAGGACTGTGATTGTGAAGTAGTAGTGGTTTGTGGAACCCATTGTTTAGTTACCTATGATTTATTTTTTGTAAATATAATATGGGGTCTTTGTACCCTCTCTGAAATATGATGATATGCTTTCAACAACTTTCTAGGCCATGTATCTGTAGATGAAGAATCCATGGAGTCTACTATGTGTCTTTGATGCAATAGCCTCTTAATTATCAATTGCCTAAGAAAGGTGATTACCTTTTGATTACACTTTTTCTCATGATTAACCTTAATAACTTATATAATTAATTATCTTGTAATAAATTCCTCTTGTTGTAGTGGATGTTCATACTAAATTCCTAAACATGTGATTACCCTATTGCCATTAATATACTTAAGACATCTATGCACTATGGAGGGGACTACATGGAGATTATGAATCCAAGGTCATCCCTATATCACATCAAATAATCCCACATGTGGAATAATTGAAAATGTTATGGTCAAATGTGCTGTATCATTTTGTAAAGGTAAATCAATATCACCTTACACATGCTTTTCCATCAAATGTTTTGACCATCTTGGTCGAAGGTTATAGATCATCATGTGTATATCTCAAAATTTTGAATAATTTCATGGTACATACATTATCACTAAAACCATTATCAACCATAAAACTATGTATAGGGTAATTATAAATAAGTGTTATAATAAATAATGAGTGAATATCTAAATCATCAACCATAATATCATTGTCATCAAATTTAATAGAAAGCCTCTGAACCATACGAGGAATATCATGTGTAAAGTGTGTCAATAATCTCATCTATTGGGTGGCCATAATATAGTGGAGGAGGATGTTTATTATGTTCATATAAACTTTTGGTGCTTCCTTAAAATGATCATGTAATAGATTGTTGAATATCTTTTGGTTTTGATGATCACCATGTTGTGATCCTAAATCCTTAGAAAAATCATCAAATGTGATATTTTCATTTTCAATGAGATTTTATTTATTGTGAATTCAACTTGTAACATATATTCATATAATTCCCAAGACATTAGTGATAGTCAAAATAAATATTGACATTCATATCCTTTTGGTATAGGTCAACTCGTCTTAACCTCTAAAGGAGGAAGAAGATATATGAGATGACACTCTACTAGCTTCTTAAGGAGTGAAGTTGGAGACACAGGTACTCATGTAAATTGTCTCTTAGGTGAATTGGATAAGATGAGCCTATTATGCTGATGTTAAAAATATTCACCATTGTTTTTATTTCCCTTTTAGCCTTTGGAGGTTTTACCTTATAACTTGGCTTGATGTGAAACTTGGTAGTAGATGCAGTTGGTTGTGTTGGATACATACTTAAGTTTGTTCATTGCAATGAGTTTCATTTATTGATCTCAAAAAATATGGCATAAGTCATAAAAATATTTAAACTTATTAAATACAATTGACTCATCTATTGGGTCAAGTAATCTTTTCTTAAAGATATCTTACATCTCTTTATATGCCATTGGATTTATCATTTTAGAAAACATTGCCTTATACCTCAAAATATATTTGTTGATGGGTTCATTAGTTATTTTTTGAGATTTACATTTTTATCATATGACATATTTATAATAATTTTGATATATAAATGTGCTAAAATCTAATTCACCAGAGGCTTGACCATTTTTACCGATTATATTGGTAGATCATAAAACCATCTCAAAACATAGTCCTTGAGGTTTCTTGGAAATAATTTTGTCAATTTTTTCTCATTTGAATCATAATCAAGGAATGTTTCATATAAAGAGTGAAGATTTTACTTAGGGTCAGCCTTGCCATCATAAATCATGAACTTGGGTTTCTACAAAACTAGTTGGTAAAGGGTGCAAAGATATCTCAGGCACAAGAAGATTATGTAATAAATCTTGTGAATCAATAGAAAGATTTTATTTTGAATATTTTTTTCTCAAAATTTGTAACCTTAGATTTCAAATTTTCATAACTTGTATAATCCTTTGCATAGTAGGCTCATTAATATTTGGTACTTGATAAGTTGTGAAAGGGGATGCAAAACCTTATGTTGATATAGGCATTGAAACTGGTAATTGAGTTGAAGTAATGTTTGTTCCCATGAAGGATGTAGTAATGGTTGTATGGTCTTTGGGGGATTATGTTTTGAAAACATATCCTATGCCTCCACTAGATGTAGGAATCAATGGTGTTCTCAAGGGGATAGATATTGGGTTTGGTATTGATAGGCATATCTAGTAGCCCTAATATTTATATTAATAGAGAGTAATCATTATTCACCAATGCTTTTGGATTTTTTAGTTTCTAATATAGTATTGAGGATATTCTAAATATCCTTAAGATTCTTATTGTTGTCTCAAAATATTGAAATATATTTGACTTGATCTTGATCTAATTTATCATTTTCATTAATTTCATGTGTTTCATTATCTTCAAGATCAGATTCATTTTGTATGATACCATTCTTAGTATGTTGTTCATTCTCATTATTGGTAGAATTTGATTGAGCACTAGCTTGAGACAACTTAGGTGGTAAAATAGAAAGATCAAAGTGTTCAATAGGCACACCAATTATTTTATCACCATGTCTAGGTTTTCAAACAAATTAATAAAAATCAAAATATGAATAAGTACTACAATCTAAAACTCTAGAAGGCTAAAAACCCTAGGGAAAGCTAGGATTGGCATAAGAAGACTTAGAGGTTAGGTTCACCAAATGTTAACCTTTTTTGGAAAAAAGGGTAAGGAAAATATCCTAATAAACTAAGGAATAAACTATTTTATAATCAGGTTAATTAAATAATTCATATTCATAATGTTCTATTATGATGTTGAATTATAGAAATATTATAACTAGAGAAGGTACATTTCTAAACAATATTTTGATGGATTAAACATGAAATAAGAGATATTACTTAGCTTGTTTACTGATATGAAATTAGATATAGTAAATGTAACTGAAGGATGAGATAGAGTGATGATCAAGTATGATTTGGTAGATTCTAAAAAATCAGCTATCTGTTAGCCTAACATTACCATTGAAATATAGACACTAGCATCGACACTTATG